>OY987225.1:18061491-18603991 GCA_963920705.1 Odiellus spinosus | reverse complement strand
CCTTCCCTCCTAACTCCTCTCCTTCCCTCCTAACTCCTCTCCTAACTCCTCTCCTTCCCTCCTAACTCCTCTCCTAACTCCTCTCCCTCCCTCCTCCCTTCCCTCTTCCCTCCTCCCTCCTCTCCCTCCCTCCTCCCTTCCCTCCTCTCCCTTCCCTCCTCTCCCTTCCCTCCTCTCCCTTCCCTCCTCTCCCTTCCCTCCTCTCCCTTCCCTCCTCTCCCTTCCCTCCTCTCCCTTCCCTCTTCCCTTCCCTCTTCCCTTCCCTCTTCCCTTCCCTCTTCCCTCCTCCCTTCCTTCTTCCCTCCTCCCTTCCCTCTTCCCTTCCCTCTTCCCTCCTCCCTTCCCTCTTCCCTTCCCTCTTCCCTTCCCTCTTCCCTCCTCCCTTCCCTCCTCCCTTCCCTCTTCCCTTCCCTCTTCCCTTCCCTCTTCCCTCCTCCCTTCCCTCTTCCCTCCCCTCCCTTTTTCTTTTTCTTTCCCTTTTTTCCTTTTTTTCTTTTTTCTTTTTCTCCACGGGTCACGGCAATTTCTCCACGGGTCACGGCCCTCCTGAACACCAATGAAAAAAAATACTACCAAAGTAAATTAATAATTACTCCATTAACAATTAGTAAAATACTTCGAGTTTGCGCAAACTCACACTCATTCACACAAAATAATGATTAAAAAATACTTGTCTTTCGTTTATTCAAAACTAGGCCTTTGTTTTGATTAAACGTTAAAAAGAACAATTAGGTATCGAGTGGTTACGTAATTGACCACGTAAGGGCAACGCGAAATTAAATGCGGTCTTTAATTGGACTGCTTAAATATTACATTACACCTTTCCCTAAAAATACTATGTCCTCCTTCCATCAAGGAGGATCAGAGAAGGAGAGGAAATGTGGGGCTGCGTTGAGTTAGAGAGAGAAGAGCCAACCTCCCACTCGGGTGGAAAGGGGGGATAGGAAATTCTTGAGGTAAACTGTTGTCACGTGGTCGCTAGCTAGCGCGTCTCATAAAGGATTCGTTTTACCCACGCGACAACATTTTACCACGAAACGTCTCTACCCCCGTTCTCCCAGAGTGGGAGTTTAGGCCGACGCAGTAGGAACCGCGCCGTCTCCACATTTCCTCTCCTCTGATCCTCCTTGCTTCCATCCTTATCATTCCATTGTCCTCTAAGAAACGACGGCTGGCGGCGACGACGACGACGGCTGGCGGCGACGACGATGACGGCTGGCGGCGACGACGAGGACTGGCGGCGACGACGGCTGATTTGATAAACAGCCAATTACGTGATATGATATTACTTTATACCCCTTGATAAAAAACAATACAGTTCGCTACAAAGACTTTTGGCCAAAAATAGACCAATGCAAAAAAAACCTGTCTACATAAAGTTCTTAAACCTATTCCTCGTCATGTTACGTCTTAAGTACGTCTGTTCTCCGGGGACGGAAATCAGCCTTTTACACTGCGCGTAGTCCGGAAATTTTAATAAATGCCCTGGAACTTCCCATTTTCCAAGGTTTCACCTGTACAGATATAAATTACTAAATTTATTAATTTGTAAAAAAAATGAAAAAGGGGACGTTACATTTTTTACCACGACCTTTTTTACTTGTCTGGCTGCTCTGAAAACACTAACACGTGACCTCGCTCGTCTCAAAACCTGTTAAAAAGTTGGGCGTCAATTTTCAAACGATAAAAATAACATTAAAATATTTTTATATAATTAAAACTTATTTAGCTCCTTAAGCCTTCCTCCTTCACATAGATGGTTTTCGTGCTTTGATTCGAGTTATACAATGTAAACTAAATTGGTTACTATTTTGACTTTGCAAGACGAGGTAGACTCTTTTTGAACATTTTTTTTTTTTTTTTTTTTTTTTGCAATAGATTCGTTCATTGTTGAAGAATATATTTTCCTTTTCACGCCTGAAGAGCAAAAAGATTTGAGGTACTACATATATACTGGGAGAATTGGATAATTTTCTAAATTCCATTGCGTTTAGTGAAATTACTTACCACGCTCGTACCATCTCCGTTAAGTTCACCACATTACTGTTACTCTTCAAGCTCCTCATTTTTAGTTTTTTAATTACGTTATAATTTCAGTTCCTTATCTAAAACTGAATGGCCTGCCAACTGTAACAAAATCTTGAAAACCTGACTGACCCCGCGACACGGGCGTCGATGGACAATTTACATACTTTTAAAAATTTATAACTCAACTAGTGATCGTTTCTGAATAAAAATGACACTTTTCATTCACTATCAGTTCGATGATGCTTACGTTTAAATTCTACTTTAAACTCTCCCCTGTCGCGTCAGTATATTCCTCAAGAATTTTAATTATTTAACTTAGTTTTTCAGGTACATTATTTTTAATTCACATATTTTTGTCATTTTATGTTCAAATTGTAGTTTAAGATCTCGTCGCAAGTTAACGTTTCCCCCAATTTGACCTATTCTGTTCTATTATAATCTTAAATCTTTAAACGTCACACTGTCTAGTCCTTCGGAGTCTCGTTCAAAGAGTAAATTGGTCAAATCACGACTTAAAAGTACGACGAGACGGACAACATCTCGTAAAACAATTTAAACATAATCATTATAAAAATTAAATTTAACTCGATTTAAAACTGATTTACAAATGACTATAACATCTGAATTAAGAAAGCGGGTGCTGGATAATTCTTGAGGAATCAATAGCTGAAAAAAATCAGCGTGTTCGAAGTTGACTTGAAGACCGTTTTACTGCTTTTAGTACTACTCTAACTACTCTAATTTTGCTAGTGCAATCAAATAAATTTTTATATGGACAAAACCATTTTTTTTTACAGAAAACTTCTTCTTTCTATTATGAAATTATTTATAACGAAAATAAAGTTTTCTCAGCAATTTCTTTAATTTTGGCCACTTTGGCGCCTCGTAAAAACTAAGCAATACTATTATTATACACACTTGGCTTGAAATATAACAAAATACGAGTTAATTTTCCAGATTATTTCATTTAACATTAAGGCTACACTCAAGAATAGCTACAGCTCCGAATTTCGATAATTACTGTATCTAAATCTCCAAAAATTAGAGAACAATAATGGTTCACCGACAAACTATTATTTACAAAGTTACCCACGCTTTGCCATTGGCCCATAACGCCATTCAAGTGTGAACCTCTTAAAATCTCACTGCTATATTTTATGTTCCTGAGATATTCATTTTTAAACTTTAGCCCATTACGTTTCTTATTACTTGACAAATTTCGTACAGTATCTCTAACATTATAATATACTTTGGTTTAGCATTTTACATCAAGAAAGCGTGCTTATTTTATTCCTAATTTCTTTTTATTATCACTTTTTATCCGATAACCTTTGCCATTTTATACGCCTGTTGGAGTATCCATCTTGAATGAATAGTGCATTTTCCATAGTAATTGGAAAGTGTCCAACTAAACTGCTTTCTGGAGAAGCTGCTACCCAAAACTTGGTTGACTGTTTAGCGATAAACATATGGACATTGTTTGAGAGGGGGAGGGGGGCACAAAGCTTGATTGCCCGCAGTAAGGGAAATATATAGGTAATATTTCCAGAGCCTTCTGGACCTTTCTAGAATTTTCAAGCACTTTCCTGACTTTTTGTACACTTTTCCACACTTTTCTCGGGGGAAAGGGTGGGGAGAAAACGTTACGTACAAATATACGTTAGGCCATTGAATTTTATTACGTTTTGATAGCGATAATTTAAATCCTCAAAGGGAATATTTACCTTCCGTTATATATAAGGTTGTAACCGGGGAAAAATGTTTCGTTAATTCTCTATTTATTTTTTATTCTATCTTTCCCCAAGTTACTTACTTCCTTTCGGAGGAATTGGGAGGAGATCCCTGTAAGGGATATTTTCTAAATATTATATTACCCTTGCGTTGTAATAAACGTTGATCTCCTTTCCTCCGAAGTGACCGAGATGATTAATTTCTTACTTTAAATAATTTCAACTAAGTTCTAAGCGTTTACTCAATATTGTATTTCAAAATATTCTTCTCTTTAAGAACGCGATCTATCTGTTTAGCAATCCATCTGTTAATCAATCTGTTTCCTTATCTCTACAACATTTCTATTTATGCAAGAAAAAGGGGGTGGAGCTTTGCAACAGGGAGTCCAGCTGGAATATTCCTGAAATTTACATGGAAGGAGCGCCACCTATTTGCCTAAATGACCTTTCAGCTGGACACCTGTTGCCGGCGCGCGACATTCAGGCGCCGGCTATTAGGCGCCGGCAAATTAGGCGCTGGCCATTTTGGGCGCCAAGTTTGTAAGGACATTTGGGCGCCGTGACATTCGGGCGCCGCGACATTCGGGCGCCGCGACATTCGGGCGCCGCGACAATCGGACGCCGCGACAATCGGACGCCGCGACATTTAGGAACTAATGAATTTATTTCCAACCTAACCTAACCTAACCTAACCTAAAATATTACAAGACTAACGGGCTAGCCGAAGATATTATCTAGTTGGATGAACGGGCTAGTTTGTGTAATTATCTAACCTAACCTTACCTAAAAGGTTACAAGAAAGGCGGCTTGAACTGGTTTAATCTAATTGAAATATCCTGCTTAAAAACAGACAATTCAAACGTTAATTAAGAATGTTTGGTCTAATAATTTGTATTTGTATTTCTTACGAAAAATATATTATTACAAGATATTATTAACGATTGTCCTTCTGACCCTCTTGGTTCTAAACAAATTTTGCGTTTCAGGCAAAATGGTTTATTAACAAGTTCGAAACCAAAATATTAAATCCCTGACGAAAACGTAATCTTACCAAACTTAACCTCACTGACTCAACTAAAGTTCAGTCGGGGAGGTAAACATTATTGGGAGACATTGGGCCGAATCCCATTCGAAAGAAAAACCTGCTCAGTGGTTATAATCTTTGCTTAGCCTAATCTAAAATGTGGCTCAATTGTCCCGGCGCCTAAATGTCCAGGCGCCCAAATGTCCCAGCGCCCAAATGTCCCGGCGCCCAAATGTCCAGGCGCCCAAATGTCCCGGCGCCCATTTGGGTGGGAAAGATTCCTTCCCAAATGGGAATTTGGAAATGCGGGGCCTAACCCATTGGATTGAATAGAATAATTATTTCCTTTCTGCATTGTCATTTCTAAGTCTTTTATTGTTATATTTGAAGTCTTGAAATAATTCGCTTGTTTTAAAAATGTTTCGTTTTTCACTTTATTATCCTGGACCTACTCTTTTTCTTCCTAATTTAATTTTCCTATTTACCAAATATTCAATACAATACAAACTCAAAAAATATAATATCTTTAAATTTCAATTAATACTCTTAAACTATACATACAAAATTATTAAACTCATTTAAGAAAAAGTCTTTAAATCGAAAGGTCCGGTAAAAATTTTCTTCGCCTATTTATTTTTATCTAACAATTCTCCCAGAGAAGTCATAAAAAATTTTAGCGCCTCTGTGTCAAAAAATTTTAGCGCCTCTGTGTCTGGGTGAAAGTTGACTAATGGCTTCAGGCGAAAAATTCTCGATAAGAGAAAAACGAAGTTGGCGAGATAACAAAAACTAAAGGCACAGTAGGCCAGAGTCTATCCTCCCCCCTTTTAAAAAAGGAGAGTAGAGGAATAACAAGATGGTCAAGCCCATAATAAGCCACACCTTTTATGACATGATGCAGGATAGAGGCGTAACACAGGATACGTAAATAACTTCCGAACGAACCTCAAAACGTTTTAAATTAAGAAAGAGTTAAGTCTTTGGAAAAGGAATTTTTCATGTAAAAGTGTTTAATTTTTCATGTAAAAGTGTTTAATTTTTCATGTAAAAGTTTTTAATTTTTCATGTAAAAGTTTTTAATTTTTCATGTAAAAGTTTTTAATTTTTCATGTAAAAGTTTTTAATTTTTCATGTAAAAGTTTTTAATTTTTCATGTAAAAGTTTTTAATTTTTCATGTAAAAGTTTTTAATTTTTCATGTAAAAGTTTTTAATTTTTCATGTAAAAGTTTTTAATTTTTCATGTAAAAGTTTTTAATTTTTCATGTAAAAGTTTTTAATTTTTCATGTAAAAGTTTTTAATTTTTCATGTAAAAGTTTTTAATTTTTCATGTAAAAGTTTTTAATTTTTCATGTAAAAGTTTTTAATTTTTCATGTAAAAGTTTTTAATTTTTCATGTAAAAGTTTTTAATTTTTCATGTAAAAGTTTTTAATTTTTCATGTAAAAGTTTTTAATTTTTCATGTAAAAGTTTTTAATTTTTCATGTAAAAGTTTTTAATTTTTCATGTAAAAGTTTTTAATTTTTCATTACTGACAGACTAGAACATAACACGCATTAGTTTTCTTTCATCCTGTTCGCGACGACTTGTTGGTTGTTTTCTAAATTTTATTACTGACAGTCTACAACTAAAACACTTATAAGCTCCCTTTTAATCTAGTTCGCGACTCACCCTAAATAGAGGACCATCTGACTTAACAAATCGCCATCTAGCGCCTGATAGTAATAAAATTTAACTTAAACTAAAAATTAACATTAATAAATAACATAATAATATAACGAGAAATTCAAAGTATTTTTGAATACATTTTAATCCAAAAAAGGACATTATTATATTATTATTTACGTTCTGCCGCTAGAAGATAGAAAAAATTCTCGGTTTGGTGCTAAAGACCACGATTACGCCCACGATTACGGCCACGATTACGCCCACGATTACGCCCACGCCGCCGACAATGTATAAGCCACACTTTGGGTGTGGCTAAAAAACGAAATGACAATGCAAGATGTTGCTAGCAATAACCTGTTGAACTTTAGGTCGCGGCACCATTTGTAACGGGGGGGGAAATGTTTGGTTAATTCTCTATTTATTTTCTATTTTATCTTTCCCCAAGTTACTTATTTCCTTTCGGAGGAATTGGGAGGAGATCCCTGTAAGGGATATTTTCTAAATATTATATTACCCTTGCGTTGTAATAAACGTTGATCTCCTTTCCTCCGAAGTGACCGAGATGATTAATTTCTTACTTTAAATAATTTCAACTAAGAATATTTTATTTCAAAATATTCTTCTCTTTGAGAACGCGATCTATCTGTTTAGCAATCCATCTGTTAATCTGTTTCCTTATCTCTACAACATTTCTATTTATACAAGAAAAAGGGGGTGGAGCTTTGCAACAGGGAGTCCAGCTGGAATATTCCAGAAATTTACATGGAAGGAGCGCCACCTATTTGCCGAAATGACCTTCCAGCTGGACACCTGTTGCAAGGTTTCGGTTCAACCCTGGAATTTTTCTTTTTTTTTTTTAAACTTCTTTGAATTACTACCCCATTATATTGTTGCGCAAAGTGACTACGGTTACATGGGCCTCTGAACTTCGACGCTCAATTTTTCCATGTACGGGGAGATACGTAGACTTCACGAAAACTACCTCGCACCGTCGATTTAAGGACTTACGTCGACATTCAGGGCGGCATGTAACCCGTGAAACTCATTCGCCACATAGCACAATTTTTCCTACTATATAAATGCTACAATTTTTTTTTTTTTTTTTTTTGATATTGCATTTTATTTTCTAAACTACTTCTCAAGCGTAATAACCAATTTTTCTAACATATTTAAAGTATTGAACTAAATAGCCAGCTACTGATAAGTTCATTAATAGCGGAGATTTCATTTTCTATAAGAAATTGTAACAAAATTAAAATAAGCGTATATGTTACGTAATAAATAATCAGATGCAACCAATTATACCGATATAATTTCCAAAAGATTTATTGGTTTAATAAAAAACAATAAAAGACACTTAAGAATTTTAAAGTCTACAAATTATTATCAATAAATTTTTTCATGTACTTGTCAGAAAATTGCTTTTTGCGTACCATTTTTATATCCAGGGTAAAGTAGCCAATCTTCAAAATTAACTGTGAATCTATCAAAATAAATCGGGATGTGATCCTGATTTAATTTTAAATATCCTGAAATAATTTTAAACAAGGCACTCCTAACGTTTCTAACATTCCATACCAGAAAAAGCTCGTTTGGTGGACATATTCTACAGGGGTCCATTCAACGACGACAAAGTAACCATTTCCCTTTTTCCGAACGTCGACGTTCCCTTACGTCAACATTCAGAGCCCCGTGTTTCCAAACATGCCTTAACCCCCGCCAATTTTTGGCGAAACCAATGAAGGGCTAAAATTCATATTAAAAATTGCAAACTAGAAAAATGAATACAATTGAATACTACAATACTTCAAAATTCCGAACAAAAAAGATTGATAATCTTAAAATATACATTTGAAGATGATACATTGACATATAAAGGTTTTACGATTTCTACAACTTTGCGATACCAATATTTTACTCAAAGACTTTGGGATATCCATATTTTACTCAAAGCGTGTCCTCTAACTGCCATCGGTAGCAAACACGGTTACCAGCCTGCTACGCTTAATTATCCCCATTATACGTCTCCCTTTAGCAAAGGAGAAAAGCCCAAAAAGATACAATGGATTATCTGGCATCCTAGGAAAAAGCCTGCTGGAAAATAAAGAGGCAGGACTTAAAGTCAATAAGGACTGGCAAAATGATACAGAAATGTCATCAGATATAGTCTAATAATGAGTATTAAATAAGCCTTATGTTGTTAACCATTCGTATTTATTGGAAAATACAACATTTGGGTTTTAGTCTACTCCTACGAAGAATTTATTACGATTAAATATTTTCCAAAAACGGATAATGTCGCAGTAGGGAAATGTTCATATTAATTTATACTTAAAGTTCTTAATTTAAACATTTTTAATAAAATAATTTTAGCAATATATAAAACTTCATTAATCTGTTCCGGCTTCTTCTACGATTATAATTTGATATTTACATCTTTGAGGCTATAGTGCTCTCGAATATATATTTCTGTATCTTGGAAAGATTTACCTTCTCATACGTGTAAAAGTCAATTCGTTGGAGTAATACACTAAAACCCCTGACTACAGCTTTAAAAATATTAAATTGCTCTTCCTCTATCCATTCACAGGTTTGACCAGAATCGGATAAAGATCCCCTTTTAAGGGAGCGAAGCAACCTCTTTTTTGTGAAAATCAATTCTAATTAAAATTTGAAAGGTTATGGGGCCCATTCCACTCCTTCCCAGCTAATATACACAAGAAAAAATTTAAAGGAACTATCTGAGATTTGAAGAGCCCTTCAAATTCACTGTCTTTTCTTGCTTAGCAGACGCCTTTGGAACATTATTGCAGGCATAAAGCAATGAAAACTGGAGACTAAAGAATTAACCACATAGTTATTGTAAAAAACCCTGACTTCTCGTGGTTATTGCTACATTGTAGAAAACAGTTTTGAAATTATTCAGATACGATATGGAAAAGTTTCCGGAAAATTGTCAATGGTTATTTTCAATGCTTATTTTTATTGAATTGCGGTTCCCATTTTTGACATTATAACAAAATGACAAATTGAAACTGCCATTTACACTTTCTAAAATTTATATGCATTTCAGGAAAGGATAACGGACATTGGACTAAATGACTCCCTGTAACAAGGAATGCTTCAATTTCTTAAATATTCTAAATTTAGAATCTAGCAATCTCCCCTTAGGAGAGATTCATTACTTGCAATATTTCGTTAATCTCGTAAATCCCCTTCAGGGATGTAGGCCAGTAAATTTTAAATAAAGATAATTCTTACGAGTTACTATCATCCTTGTCTTGATATTTTAATATCTTTTCGGGGGATTCTGGATTTTAGTTTCAGTTATTTCCCATTAGATTATTTTAATTATTTTTGAAATCTAATCAGGGAATTATTGTGAAACCAATCAGGTTGCAAAAGTAACAAAGAGTTTTTTCAGAATAGCTACTCTCATCCCAATTTTTTTTTTTTTTTTTTTTTTTTTTGTTTGAAAAGACAAAAATGAGAGACATTATGGTGCTAAAATTTTCCACCGAAAACCATTATTAAGAAAATTACACGCAATTGCATCGTACCATAAAGGCCTATTTTCGGTTTTTATAATACAGTGGTGCTAAGAACTAATCTAACCTATCGGTTTAAAGAGTCTATTAATTCAAGTTGAAATATTACCAACTCAATTGAGGAAAACTACACAACCGCTTACCAAAATAATGTTACGAAGGGTATTACGCAAAGAGTCAACTGTGTTCCGTACAACGATGTAAACCGAGCCCCCTTTGCAAGATCAATTCCATTATTGAGCTATAAAAATAAATTATACTTAACTACCATATCCAAAATAAAAAAAATTCAAGAGTAAATTGAAGCTTCTTAAGCTCTGTTCAAGCCTTGTGAAATATACTGCAACTCCGACAGTATGACTCCTAACCATGATGCTAACTAAACTCTCTTCGTAAAAATTTATTCAACGAAATCCATACCTTATTAAACAATAATAATTGCTGTATTTAACTATCATATCGAAATTAAACAACCAAAAAATTCTAATAAGTAATAATACAATTTGAAGAATAAAGTTTACCTTAAGCCTTGCCACGACTCAAATTGGCACTTTTTTCTGTTCCCTTACCAAATTCAACAAACAATCATTAAAGGATTTAAAAGAAATCATTACACACATTCAAAATGGGGAAAGAACTACTTAACTCCTTATTCGGGCTTTTATAACTTTTTTTAGGTGGATGGATACTGCCTATTAACTGCCATGGTGTCACCTAACTCCGCCCTAAAATCATTTTTTAGGTGGATGGATACTGCCATGGTGTCACCTAACTCCGCTCTAAAATCATTTTTTATTTCACACCAAGAACTACTTTCTTGCAAATGGATTTTTTTTTTTTTTTTTTTTTTTTTTTTTTTTAACAACCTGAACATGGTATAGAAGCAAACTTTCGCCACACCTGCTTGTCACTACTTCAAGCTGAAACTCTGGACAGATCTCTACTTTTATAAAGATGAAACTAGGACTTTGGACAGATCTCTAGCTGCTTGAACCTTGGTACCACAGGACTCGAATCAACTATGGTTTTCAAGGTAAAGACCGTTTCTACTCTAGCAATAATTAACTCGGTCAATGGATTTAAACTATATTTCGTTTTACTTTTTTTTCTGTTCATTTCTACTAGATGCTGAAACTAGGAAGGTATTTGAAGCTTCAACTTTCCTTATTGCGGGATATTTTTCTATTCTCAACAATTATTAACTCGGCCAATGGACTTTAAAAATCTTAGTACTTCCAGCGGACTCATTCAGTCACCGCAAGTCTGACCATCTTCAACAATAACACGCCTATTTTGGGGTTTAACTATCAAATAGTGGTTTTCGGATATAATCAAATTAGTACATTCATTCTGTTACTTTTCCCTCTTAATAAAAAAAATTACACTTTCAACAATTGAAATGTACCTACACCGGGTCCATTTCCTCTTTCATAGTTTTGGTTCATAGCAATTTTGGGAAAAACAATCGGATCATTCGCAAGCCTGAGGGCTCTACAACGTTGCTACCCCGTTCGTACTCTCATCCAGTTCATTGGAGCACCTACGTCACATCGTACGGGTAACGCTTGATGCGAATCGTGCCATTATCTCTCTTCTTTGATCCTGCCCCACTTACTGGATAGTCCCCAATCTTTTCCCGAATTTCCAAGTTTTACTTGAGAAAACCCTAATCCAGTTTACTGCGTATCGTTAAACATTTACACTGTGCGCCCAAATTTCCGTTCCACTCCCCTCATCTCATTTTATATACATTATGTAAGACAAGTCTCATCTGGAGCCGACTTTATTTTATTATAATTAAGAGCGTATTACGGCAACCAGACAATCTAAATAAATCCTACAAAGTTAAGCCTGCGACATGCGAGACACGCTGGCGCTGCGAATGCCAGGCTTCTATCTTATCATCACTCACTGTCACTGAGACTCGAATCAGAGTCACATGCCACATGGTGAATGAAAATATAAGCCTGGACAACTTCCGGTAAATTTTCAAAATAATTAACGTTTAGTTATGTGCAAACTTTGAATTTTATACAATTAAATATAAAGAACTGGGAAATTACACCCTAAATATATTATAGAATACTTACATTTACATACTACAGAGGAGATGAGTTAGATCTAGAGGTCACGAGGTGCCGAGTTGCCAGCTCATTTAGCAGCCGACACGACCTTGGGTATAATACAGTAGAGGAGTATATATTGGAGTAGAAACTTTCAGAGCGTTCCCAGCAATAAACGGAAGATTTTTTCCCTTGCCAACTGCCCCTCATTTGTTTAATTGCTATCGTCTAAACAATTTACAAATGTTATTAGGGAAGCCGCGAGTTAGGAATCCTCGATTTTAAATAAAATGTTCAGATATTCCCGATAATGATATTTAACTAACATTTTGGATTTAATAATGGAACGTTTCCCAAAGGGTAACCGTTGGAAAATTTAGTTTTTTTTTTTACAAAATATTGGCTTTTTTCGGAAAATATAACACGTTTTGAAAATAAAACACCATTCAAAATAAAACGCGCCTCGAAAATAAAACGCGCTTTGAAAATAAAAAGCGCTTTGAAATTGGATTTTTTTTAACACGTTACTTACAAATGCCGAACTTGAATGGGATGGGTTATTCCCTACTCTAAAGGGCATAGGATGCTATAGAAATGGGACTTAAAGGGACTATCTGCGATTTTCAAATCACCTGAAAAGTCGCTTACTTTACTAGGCAAGTTTCAGAGCAGATAGGTCCTTTAAACAAACACTTTAAACTGTAGTATTAATATCTACTCCAGGAAAAAATTGTCTTGAACAAAACGACTATCTAACGTCGTTGCAAACGTGGGTTAGACAAGATAAGTCACACCAAAAGTGTGCCTAATAGCACTGCCTATTGAATTCGATGCTTCGACGTCGTAGCCGCAGCCATTGGAAATGACGAAAATCAAGTAGTCGCGTATAGTTACTTAAACGCGAATACCCCTTAATTTTGACAGGCTAAATTTTTTGTGAAAAGGATCGAGATAAAGGGCGGGTGACGAGGTTCGAGATAATCATAGTTGTGGCAGTACGTGTGGACTGACCTGAAACCTATTCAGGCAGATACTAAAGTTGACAAAAACTGGGGCAAACATCTTGCTAAGTTAGGGCACGAAGGGGTGCAACGTAATAGTATGGCCCAACCTCTCTTATAACGCTGCTTTAAATATAGGATAACTTCGGCGATGCCTATCAGTTACTACCTCCAGACGTCGCTAAATGCGGGAACTGTCTAACCAGATAGACAGTTCCTGGTGAATGTACTGTAGCCAGACTTAAAAATTTAACGAAAATGTCGTACGAGTATACTTTTTTCTTTTTATTTTCCTACATTTAAAATTACCATACGGTCTTGGGACCTAAATTATACCGTATAAAATGTATTCGTTACGTGAAACAATACATTAAGGTATATCTAGCTACGAGTACCCGTTATTCGTTCGATATCACGCACCCTATTATTTGCTTTCATAACTTTTCTAAGAGAATTTCTTTTTTTTTTTTCTCCTGGTCATGTGACCAGCTAGGCCGAATATGCGAGATAATTAAGGTAAATTGCATACCAAATTACGCAACTAAAATGAAATACCAAAAATATGGAGTGTAATACGATAAAGTACAAAGATAAATTGGACAATAAATCAAAATACTAAGTTAAATTACCTAACACAAAGAGAAATGAAAGTAAACAACTCAACGCATTCCACGAAAATGCGCAACAATCAAATACTAAAGATTACAACCACAAAATATGTAGGGCTAAGCTATAGGTTAAAATAGATTTCAAGTGTCGCCCGAAACTGATAAACAGTTCTGACCGTGACTATGTCTTCAGGAAGAACATTCCAGAGTGGGCTGGTACATTAAAAAAAGGGTGTTTAATGGAGTCTTTACATGAGTGGCCACATTAGAAGAAATTGAGAAAAGAACACGAAGCGATCTCACTAAGGAGTGCACACAGTTCTTGAGATGCCGATTCGGGATCCTGAGGTACTCTTAGTGTCGAGGTTCTGAATTATAGATTTTAATATAGCCTTTAATGAGGGAACAAAGTAAGGAGAGTTGACCATAAGTTCCGAGTAAATTTAAACACCATTTGCACTTGCTTTTCTAATGAAGAGATAGAAAAAATGTGCGTTCTTTTTAACATGTTTTAGTTTACACGTGAGAGGGGCAGCAACAAGTTTCACTAGATTACATTCATTGAAGCACTTTTCTTTTAACTTCTTAGGGTCGCGACTTTCCGAAACACATCCTACAATATTACGGCTAATGCATTTGCTCGTTTGTCCAAGATCGATTAAGACTTCTTCCTTTCCTAGCAATAGTTCTGATGATCTATTGCCCAGTTGTAAATAGCTGTTACTGGAATCTATAGCGTTTGTTATAGCGACTTTTTCGAGTTACTTCTCGTAAACAAGATGGTGAATAATTCGCTCATCATCATTTTGACTAAAGTTTTTGCCAATTCCGTGTAGAATTGCGAACAATCTCCTTCACTTTTGATCCTTTGGATATATAAACGTAAAAAATAAACTGGTTAACAAATATAATGAACTTTTAGGAGACCTTTCAGCCATACGACTCTGTTTTCAATCTAGTTATAAACTAAATAAGAAAGAATTAGCCCAAGCCTCGTGGAACAATATTTAATAGGAATTCTACGTCACATTGACCACTGAATTATTCGTTCTTTTAGTTTTCTTTGTTTCGTTTCATTTACGAAATTTTAACTTCCCCAGTATTTTAGGTCAGCCTTTCCTTCATCCAAGTCGAATTTCCGATGTTCGTCATTGTAAATCCCTTTCCTTGAAAGTCTACTAAAGCAGCCTAGTCCACTAAATTATACGTCTATTTTTAGCTCGTCTGTTTAGCCACGCAATTGGACATTTTAGTTTTTGAAACTCCATTCTTACGTTCATATTACGTTAAATGGGTGTTGAAAGAGTCAGTTTGGTTCTTATTAAGTTAATGGGCATTGAAAGAGTCAGTTTTGTTTTCAGCAACATATATTTAACCTTACTAGCAACCTATACCATAAACTACATTTATGGTACGCTTTCAGTCAGGGATCCCACCTTAGCTGACATAACAATCAAATACGATTGCTGTTACAAATTCAAGTATTTGATTTCATTAGTTTGAAAGATCGCAAACGACAGTTTTTGTGCCTAAATTCACTACCTGAGGAAAGAAGCTATTTAGAATTGGTTAAAAAACAACTAAACCGATTGCTTTGAGGTCACTTTTCTTTCGACTTTAAACGCCATCATTGTAAGCGGAGCTTTATACTGAATTTATACAAACTTGACATATTAGAAGAGATGTCTGATAAATTATCACTTTTGTGCCAGAGAGGGAGAGCGTTCTCGGTTTCATACAGGATTAGTAGGGCTGCTTTAGAGATTGTTTTTTGTTACTTCAAGCACTCGGTATTGTAATTACCTTATTATGTCCTAAGGTGTATTTTTTGGTATCTTCTTTCATTATTTTAAATAAGGATATACGTTGTATTATAAATATTAATACTCTTATATATAACACACATCATGGAATAATATAATTTATAGATATCCAATAGGTTCATATTAAAAATAATGGCTTGTATGGCCTAGATACATCTTATTTCCCCATACTGTTACGTTATACATCAGATTAGCCTGAAGCAGGGTAAAGTACAGTTGTTTTAAGACTTTCTCCAAAATACAATTATTTTTTGCAATTTGTTTATGCCATGCGAGTTGCGAATTCAACCATATCCCAGGATACTTATAGTGGTCTACTTCCTTAATGTTCTGTTGGCCTACCTTTCACTCCAGAGTGGTTTATTGGAACTAGAGACCTGGCCGATCGGGCCGGGCCGGGTCGGCCTTTAATTTTGATTTCAAAATTCGGGCTGGGTCGGGCTTGAATGGTTTTCCCCTTTCCATCAAATCAAAGAATAGCACCTTATAATAACAAATGTGACATTGTGACAAACTATTGCTACAACAAATTAATAATACATGACGCTAAATCGAATATGAATTCAATTCATTTATATTTGGATGATATATAAAAAAATACCAACTGGCAACTGCGCTAAATTTGGTTCTGAAAAGGTTATTTTGTTCCTAATTGACCTACAACCCCACTTCCCATGTTCCCACGCCAAAGCCTCTAGGTTCTCCCTCTCCTACACCTATAAAGTTCACCAAATTTACACGGGGGGGGGGGGGATGGGCTTCTCATTCTGCCTCACTCAGTGACTCTCCCCCTAGACTAGAAGTTTCTATTCCTAACCTCTTAAGTCTGGTTTTCACGAGACCGAAATTTTAAGGCTGAATGTCGCATTTCCGCCGCGAAATTCCGTCCGTTTTCGCTTACGCGACGGCGATTGGTTTTCACGTAACCATTTTTGGTTATACGAAAATTTTAGGTTTTACGACTTTTAACAATTGTCTATGTCCTGTCCTCCTCAAACTCGGTGTTAAGTGTCGCCTGCTATATCGTCTGCTTAATTTAGACCCCGAAGAAAATGGAACGTGAGGTACTTCCATTTGCTTGCTGCATCTTCTTCTAATTATATCATGTATCAGGTATTTATTCGGGTATTTAAATACATGCCCTTTGTAAAATAAAATTTACTTACTGCTGCCCTTTGTAAAATAAAATTTACTTACTGCTGCCCTTTGTAAAATAAAATTTACTTACTGCTAAGTCCGAATTTCGTCCCTATACTGGACCAACAGTTATCCTTCATGGTTGAGTCTTTATACTCTTTTAAACTCCCATCATAAAGAAATCTATGTTTCCTTATTTCTTCAATAAATTCTTCGTTGTCAACAGCTTTTTTCGATACTTTCGACATTCGAGCGACCGCCATTTAAAATCTACTCTAGAATCTCGGAAAACCTCGCCAACGACGAGATCTCGCGTGGGAAAATCCAGGGGTATGATTGGCTGCGGAAAGTTTCGGCCGCTAAAATATAGAACTTTTCTCTAGTCGCGCGGAAAGAGACTTTTCGTTTCGGCCCGCCGAAATATTTTCAGCCGCGGCAAGTTTTCGCCCGGTTTTGCCTCAATTTCCGCCCCGTGAAAACCAGCCTTTATAGTTTTACTTTTGTTTTACGTAAGCCACATTTTTCCGCAATTCCAATCGGGCCGGGCCCCCTCAACTCCGAAATTACCAATCGGACCCGGGCCGGGCCTATAACCTCGGAATTTCCCAATCGGGCCGGGCTGGACCAGGCCTACAACTCCGCATTCCGCAATTCCAATCGGGCCGGCAGTAGCCCCGCCAGCAGTAGGCACAAGTAGGCACGTGCCTACGTTTAAAAATTGGGGCCTATTTGGGGGGCCTCGAAATTTGGTGTAAAAAGCTTAAGGAGCCTCAAATATTTCTAACAATTTCCACGTATGAATAGTATTGCTTATATTATAATATTTTACAAGAAATTATTGACAATAGTTCACCCTTTCAACTTGTAAATAAACCCTCTCATTTTAAATGGCAAAAACGATAAGATACCAGCGGGATGCTGGGGCAATACCACGTGCAAGGTCACGGTGCACTTCTACGTCTCAGCGTCGGCCGGGTCGGTATTGATAAGCTGTAACCTTGGGATCTTGGAATTCGGACATCTGTGAAGGGGGGGGGGAACGAGAGGGGATGAGCGGGTGAGGTAGAGTCCAATTTTCGAGAGGTACCACTTGACCTTTTAGGCCACTATATAAGTATATATTAATTTATTTCCTTCCATTTCGTTTTGTAATTCAGAACGAGATAGTTCTCTTTTTCGAGTCTCTCGCAATCCGCCAGTCAAAATTGTAAGTTTGCTATTTTGTTTATTCTGTTAGAATATTTTTGTTTAATTAAATTTTATAGACTTAGTAAAATAACTAGTTGGTTCTTGGCTTTTTAAAGGCTATTTACTTATAAGAAGTAGTAAATTTTTCAAGACAAATTATAGCAATTTGTTATAATTTTTAGAGGCTAAATTATTATTTAGTATTGTTTGCAATTAAATGATAATTGTAGATACTTTTTAATCAAACCTTTTAACGGGTTGTAAAAATATTTATTCGTTTAAAATAGCCTTATTAAACATGACCTTTTAAGTTTTAACCAGACTTTCAAAGGTTGATAGTTAATTGATCCGTTTCATATTAAACTTAAAAGATAAAGGGAATATTTTTAAGATTTTTTAAATATGAGCGCTAGAAAGTTTATATCTGGGGCCCAAAAACGGCAAAAACGGAAAAGAGATGATAGTTTAATTACTAGTCAGAAAGGCGCAATGGAACGTTTTCTGAAACTGTCGGCCAAGACAGTACATTGCGAAGGGGAGAGCTCCGACAAAATTGAGAGTTTAGTTGGAAATAATATTGATGAAGTTCAACCAAACGTCAGTGCTGCTCGGGAAATCCTTCAAACCTCCAAGATTGTGGAAATACAAACTAATAAAATTCCTATTAGTAATTCTAACCAAGAGCTAAATTGTTCAGAAACATCTACCAATTCAAACGCTAGACGTTTGTTCTCGCGTAACGCATTAGATATTAGTTTGGATAAGGATTGTATTCCAGTTCAGCCCAAACTTATTTTATTCCCAAAAACTTTAATTGGTGGTAAAAATCGAGGATTCAATTCTTCTTGGTACGAAAAATACCAAATGCTTGAATACTCCGTAGCAATGGATGAAGTTTATTGTTTTTGTTGCCGTCATTTTGTGAGCAGCAAAAATACTAGTTTTATTAGTGGATTTTCAGATTGGAAAAATATGGGCAAAAAATTTGAAGAACACTTCACTTCCTGTAAATCTTCTCATCAAATATCCTATAAGAAATATTTAGACTATTTGGAATCGAAATCTAATGGTTCTATAGCCTGTCAAGTTAATGACCATCACAAACTGGATGTTATTAGAAATAGAGACGTACTATCTGCGCACGTAGAAATCATAATTCTATGCGCCCAACAAGATCTCGCACTTCAGGGCCATAGATCTATCGACCAAAATGCTAATAGGGGAAACTTCGTAGAAATTTTAGATCTTTTGAAAAGAAAATGTCCTGATTTGAAAGCCAAGTGCGATAGTATGCCAAATAATGCAAAATATATGCATAGTACAATTCAGAATGAAATAATAAACATTTGTGGAAATTATGTGAGAAAGATGATTGTCCAAGAGGTCAAAGAATCCGGTGGATTTTACTCTGTAATTGCCGATGAAACACGAGACAATGCGGGGGTAGAGCAGTTGAGTGTTTGTCTTCGATATACTCGAAAAGAAATTGGCGTAGTTGAAAGATTTTTAGGATTCACTGACTTACATAAGTTTGATTCTGAAAGTATCAGCGCTGCCATAATCAACATTCTGATGGATGCTGGTTTAAAAATTGAACGTTGCGTTGCGCAGACGTATGATGGGGCAAGTGTAATGAGTGGGCACGTAAATGGAGTGAGGGTAAAAGTTGAAGCGGCTGTAGGTGGAAATTGTCCGTACGTGCATTGCTACGCTCATCGATTAAATTTAGTTTTAGTGGACTGTTGCTCTAAAATATTGGAAGTTAGGGAGCTGCTTGGTTTGGTACGAGCCATTTACAACTTTCAAAGCAATTCGGTTATTAGAAACGAACGCTTTGAGGATTCCCAAAAAGATCTGGGTTATGACGTTCTTAAAATGCCCCAAAGCTGTGATACTAGGTGGTGGAGTAAAAAGAAAGGCCTTAATTATTTTAGAAATAGGCTAGATTCCGTAGCTTTAGCTTTAGAGGTTTTCATTGAAAACGGAAAACCCGAGGAAGCTGCTGAATGTCGCGGGTATATTTCCCAAAGTTGACAAAAACTGGGGCAAACATCTTGCTAAGTTAGGGCACGAAGGGGTGCAACGTAATAGTATGGCCCAACCTCTCTTATAACGCTGCTTTAAATATAGGATAACTTCGGCGATGCCTATCAGTTACTACCTCCAGACGTCGCTAAATGCGGGAACTGTCTAACCAGATAGACAGTTCCTGGTGAATGTACTGTAGCCAGACTTAAAAATTTAACGAAAATGTCGTACGAGTATACTTTTTTCTTTTTATTTTCCTACATTTAAAATTACCATACGGTCTTGGGACCTAAATTATACCGTATAAAATGTATTCGTTACGTGAAACAATACATTAAGGTATATCTAGCTACGAGTACCCGTTATTCGTTCGATATCACGCACCCTATTATTTGCTTTCATAACTTTTCTAAGAGAATTTCTTTTTTTTTTTCTCCTGGTCATGTGACCAGCTAGGCCGA
Organism: Odiellus spinosus; assembly: GCA_963920705.1. Taxonomy (NCBI): domain Eukaryota; kingdom Metazoa; phylum Arthropoda; class Arachnida; order Opiliones; family Phalangiidae; genus Odiellus; species Odiellus spinosus. Next base: position 18,583,685 of record OY987225.1, on the reverse strand, counting down.
ATATGCGAGATAATTAAGGTAAATTGCATACCAAATTACGCAACTAAAATGAAATACCAAAAATATGGAGTGTAATACGATAAAGTACAAAGATAAATTGGACAATAAATCAAAATACTAAGTTAAATTACCTAACACAAAGAGAAATGAAAGTAAACAACTCAACGCATTCCACGAAAATGCGCAACAATCAAATACTAAAGATTACAACCACAAAATATGTAGGGCTAAGCTATAGGTTAAAATAGATTTCAAGTGTCGCCCGAAACTGATAAACAGTTCTGACCGTGACTATGTCTTCAGGAAGAACATTCCAGAGTGGGCTGGTACATTAAAAAAAGGGTGTTTAATGGAGTCTTTACATGAGTGGCCACATTAGAAGAAATTGAGAAAAGAACACGAAGCGATCTCACTAAGGAGTGCACACAGTTCTTGAGATGCCGATTCGGGATCCTGAGGTACTCTTAGTGTCGAGGTTCTGAATTATAGATTTTAATATAGCCTTTAATGAGGGAACAAAGTAAGGAGAGTTGACCATAAGTTCCGAGTAAATTTAAACACCATTTGCACTTGCTTTTCTAATGAAGAGATAGAAAAAATGTGCGTTCTTTTTAACATGTTTTAGTTTACACGTGAGAGGGGCAGCAACAAGTTTCACTAGATTACATTCATTGAAGCACTTTTCTTTTAACTTCTTAGGGTCGCGACTTTCCGAAACACATCCTACAATATTACGGCTAATGCATTTGCTCGTTTGTCCAAGATCGATTAAGACTTCTTCCTTTCCTAGCAATAGTTCTGATGATCTATTGCCCAGTTGTAAATAGCTGTTACTGGAATCTATAGCGTTTGTTATAGCGACTTTTTCGAGTTACTTCTCGTAAACAAGATGGTGAATAATTCGCTCATCATCATTTTGACTAAAGTTTTTGCCAATTCCGTGTAGAATTGCGAACAATCTCCTTCACTTTTGATCCTTTGGATATATAAACGTAAAAAATAAACTGGTTAACAAATATAATGAACTTTTAGGAGACCTTTCAGCCATACGACTCTGTTTTCAATCTAGTTATAAACTAAATAAGAAAGAATTAGCCCAAGCCTCGTGGAACAATATTTAATAGGAATTCTACGTCACATTGACCACTGAATTATTCGTTCTTTTAGTTTTCTTTGTTTCGTTTCATTTACGAAATTTTAACTTCCCCAGTATTTTAGGTCAGCCTTTCCTTCATCCAAGTCGAATTTCCGATGTTCGTCATTGTAAATCCCTTTCCTTGAAAGTCTACTAAAGCAGCCTAGTCCACTAAATTATACGTCTATTTTTAGCTCGTCTGTTTAGCCACGCAATTGGACATTTTAGTTTTTGAAACTCCATTCTTACGTTCATATTACGTTAAATGGGTGTTGAAAGAGTCAGTTTGGTTCTTATTAAGTTAATGGGCATTGAAAGAGTCAGTTTTGTTTTCAGCAACATATATTTAACCTTACTAGCAACCTATACCATAAACTACATTTATGGTACGCTTTCAGTCAGGGATCCCACCTTAGCTGACATAACAATCAAATACGATTGCTGTTACAAATTCAAGTATTTGATTTCATTAGTTTGAAAGATCGCAAACGACAGTTTTTGTGCCTAAATTCACTACCTGAGGAAAGAAGCTATTTAGAATTGGTTAAAAAACAACTAAACCGATTGCTTTGAGGTCACTTTTCTTTCGACTTTAAACGCCATCATTGTAAGCGGAGCTTTATACTGAATTTATACAAACTTGACATATTAGAAGAGATGTCTGATAAATTATCACTTTTGTGCCAGAGAGGGAGAGCGTTCTCGGTTTCATACAGGATTAGTAGGGCTGCTTTAGAGATTGTTTTTTGTTACTTCAAGCACTCGGTATTGTAATTACCTTATTATGTCCTAAGGTGTATTTTTTGGTATCTTCTTTCATTATTTTAAATAAGGATATACGTTGTATTATAAATATTAATACTCTTATATATAACACACATCATGGAATAATATAATTTATAGATATCCAATAGGTTCATATTAAAAATAATGGCTTGTATGGCCTAGATACATCTTATTTCCCCATACTGTTACGTTATACATCAGATTAGCCTGAAGCAGGGTAAAGTACAGTTGTTTTAAGACTTTCTCCAAAATACAATTATTTTTTGCAATTTGTTTATGCCATGCGAGTTGCGAATTCAACCATATCCCAGGATACTTATAGTGGTCTACTTCCTTAATGTTCTGTTGGCCTACCTTTCACTCCAGAGTGGTTTATTGGAACTAGAGACCTGGCCGATCGGGCCGGGCCGGGTCGGCCTTTAATTTTGATTTCAAAATTCGGGCTGGGTCGGGCTTGAATGGTTTTCCCCTTTCCATCAAATCAAAGAATAGCACCTTATAATAACAAATGTGACATTGTGACAAACTATTGCTACAACAAATTAATAATACATGACGCTAAATCGAATATGAATTCAATTCATTTATATTTGGATGATATATAAAAAAATACCAACTGGCAACTGCGCTAAATTTGGTTCTGAAAAGGTTATTTTGTTCCTAATTGACCTACAACCCCACTTCCCATGTTCCCACGCCAAAGCCTCTAGGTTCTCCCTCTCCTACACCTATAAAGTTCACCAAATTTACACGGGGGGGGGGGGGGATGGGCTTCTCATTCTGCCTCACTCAGTGACTCTCCCCCTAGACTAGAAGTTTCTATTCCTAACCTCTTAAGTCTGGTTTTCACGAGACCGAAATTTTAAGGCTGAATGTCGCATTTCCGCCGCGAAATTCCGTCCGTTTTCGCTTACGCGACGGCGATTGGTTTTCACGTAACCATTTTTGGTTATACGAAAATTTTAGGTTTTACGACTTTTAACAATTGTCTATGTCCTGTCCTCCTCAAACTCGGTGTTAAGTGTCGCCTGCTATATCGTCTGCTTAATTTAGACCCCGAAGAAAATGGAACGTGAGGTACTTCCATTTGCTTGCTGCATCTTCTTCTAATTATATCATGTATCAGGTATTTATTCGGGTATTTAAATACATGCCCTTTGTAAAATAAAATTTACTTACTGCTGCCCTTTGTAAAATAAAATTTACTTACTGCTGCCCTTTGTAAAATAAAATTTACTTACTGCTAAGTCCGAATTTCGTCCCTATACTGGACCAACAGTTATCCTTCATGGTTGAGTCTTTATACTCTTTTAAACTCCCATCATAAAGAAATCTATGTTTCCTTATTTCTTCAATAAATTCTTCGTTGTCAACAGCTTTTTTCGATACTTTCGACATTCGAGCGACCGCCATTTAAAATCTACTCTAGAATCTCGGAAAACCTCGCCAACGACGAGATCTCGCGTGGGAAAATCCAGGGGTATGATTGGCTGCGGAAAGTTTCGGCCGCTAAAATATAGAACTTTTCTCTAGTCGCGCGGAAAGAGACTTTTCGTTTCGGCCCGCCGAAATATTTTCAGCCGCGGCAAGTTTTCGCCCGGTTTTGCCTCAATTTCCGCCCCGTGAAAACCAGCCTTTATAGTTTTACTTTTGTTTTACGTAAGCCACATTTTTCCGCAATTCCAATCGGGCCGGGCCCCCTCAACTCCGAAATTACCAATCGGACCCGGGCCGGGCCTATAACCTCGGAATTTCCCAATCGGGCCGGGCTGGACCAGGCCTACAACTCCGCATTCCGCAATTCCAATCGGGCCGGCAGTAGCCCCGCCAGCAGTAGGCACAAGTAGGCACGTGCCTACGTTTAAAAATTGGGGCCTATTTGGGGGGCCTCGAAATTTGGTGTAAAAAGCTTAAGGAGCCTCAAATATTTCTAACAATTTCCACGTATGAATAGTATTGCTTATATTATAATATTTTACAAGAAATTATTGACAATAGTTCACCCTTTCAACTTGTAAATAAACCCTCTCATTTTAAATGGCAAAAACGATAAGATACCAGCGGGATGCTGGGGCAATACCACGTGCAAGGTCACGGTGCACTTCTACGTCTCAGCGTCGGCCGGGTCGGTATTGATAAGCTGTAACCTTGGGATCTTGGAATTCGGACATCTGTGAAGGGGGGGGGGAACGAGAGGGGATGAGCGGGTGAGGTAGAGTCCAATTTTCGAGAGGTACCACTTGACCTTTTAGGCCACTATATAAGTATATATTAATTTATTTCCTTCCATTTCGTTTTGTAATTCAGAACGAGATAGTTCTCTTTTTCGAGTCTCTCGCAATCCGCCAGTCAAAATTGTAAGTTTGCTATTTTGTTTATTCTGTTAGAATATTTTTGTTTAATTAAATTTTATAGACTTAGTAAAATAACTAGTTGGTTCTTGGCTTTTTAAAGGCTATTTACTTATAAGAAGTAGTAAATTTTTCAAGACAAATTATAGCAATTTGTTATAATTTTTAGAGGCTAAATTATTATTTAGTATTGTTTGCAATTAAATGATAATTGTAGATACTTTTTAATCAAACCTTTTAACGGGTTGTAAAAATATTTATTCGTTTAAAATAGCCTTATTAAACATGACCTTTTAAGTTTTAACCAGACTTTCAAAGGTTGATAGTTAATTGATCCGTTTCATATTAAACTTAAAAGATAAAGGGAATATTTTTAAGATTTTTTAAATATGAGCGCTAGAAAGTTTATATCTGGGGCCCAAAAACGGCAAAAACGGAAAAGAGATGATAGTTTAATTACTAGTCAGAAAGGCGCAATGGAACGTTTTCTGAAACTGTCGGCCAAGACAGTACATTGCGAAGGGGAGAGCTCCGACAAAATTGAGAGTTTAGTTGGAAATAATATTGATGAAGTTCAACCAAACGTCAGTGCTGCTCGGGAAATCCTTCAAACCTCCAAGATTGTGGAAATACAAACTAATAAAATTCCTATTAGTAATTCTAACCAAGAGCTAAATTGTTCAGAAACATCTACCAATTCAAACGCTAGACGTTTGTTCTCGCGTAACGCATTAGATATTAGTTTGGATAAGGATTGTATTCCAGTTCAGCCCAAACTTATTTTATTCCCAAAAACTTTAATTGGTGGTAAAAATCGAGGATTCAATTCTTCTTGGTACGAAAAATACCAAATGCTTGAATACTCCGTAGCAATGGATGAAGTTTATTGTTTTTGTTGCCGTCATTTTGTGAGCAGCAAAAATACTAGTTTTATTAGTGGATTTTCAGATTGGAAAAATATGGGCAAAAAATTTGAAGAACACTTCACTTCCTGTAAATCTTCTCATCAAATATCCTATAAGAAATATTTAGACTATTTGGAATCGAAATCTAATGGTTCTATAGCCTGTCAAGTTAATGACCATCACAAACTGGATGTTATTAGAAATAGAGACGTACTATCTGCGCACGTAGAAATCATAATTCTATGCGCCCAACAAGATCTCGCACTTCAGGGCCATAGATCTATCGACCAAAATGCTAATAGGGGAAACTTCGTAGAAATTTTAGATCTTTTGAAAAGAAAATGTCCTGATTTGAAAGCCAAGTGCGATAGTATGCCAAATAATGCAAAATATATGCATAGTACAATTCAGAATGAAATAATAAACATTTGTGGAAATTATGTGAGAAAGATGATTGTCCAAGAGGTCAAAGAATCCGGTGGATTTTACTCTGTAATTGCCGATGAAACACGAGACAATGCGGGGGTAGAGCAGTTGAGTGTTTGTCTTCGATATACTCGAAAAGAAATTGGCGTAGTTGAAAGATTTTTAGGATTCACTGACTTACATAAGTTTGATTCTGAAAGTATCAGCGCTGCCATAATCAACATTCTGATGGATGCTGGTTTAAAAATTGAACGTTGCGTTGCGCAGACGTATGATGGGGCAAGTGTAATGAGTGGGCACGTAAATGGAGTGAGGGTAAAAGTTGAAGCGGCTGTAGGTGGAAATTGTCCGTACGTGCATTGCTACGCTCATCGATTAAATTTAGTTTTAGTGGACTGTTGCTCTAAAATATTGGAAGTTAGGGAGCTGCTTGGTTTGGTACGAGCCATTTACAACTTTCAAAGCAATTCGGTTATTAGAAACGAACGCTTTGAGGATTCCCAAAAAGATCTGGGTTATGACGTTCTTAAAATGCCCCAAAGCTGTGATACTAGGTGGTGGAGTAAAAAGAAAGGCCTTAATTATTTTAGAAATAGGCTAGATTCCGTAGCTTTAGCTTTAGAGGTTTTCATTGAAAACGGAAAACCCGAGGAAGCTGCTGAATGTCGCGGGTATATTTCCCAATTGCAAAACTTTAGCAACTTAATTTTGATCGTGTCTTTAGATGAAGTTTTAGGTATTACAAATAACTTATCGGAATATTTACAAAGTTCTAAAGTAGTTTTCACAGAAGCCGTTGCCATTTGCCAAGCTACCGTAGCTTCCTTAGAAGACGTTAGGAACTTTGAAAGCTTTGACTCAATTTGGAAAGAAGCTTCAAAGTTGGCTGAATCCGCTGGTATTGAGGTACCAGATCCTAATAGCGAACCTTTAACTTCTCGAAATCGGAAAATTATCCCTAACAAAAGACTAAAACATAGTGTAATAACGTGTACGACGGGAAGTAGAGAAACTGAAGCAAAAACATTAATTGACAAGATGAAAGCCACATACTATCAACTAATTGATAAATTTATATCAGAAATGAAAAGTCGACTTATAGAAAATACTGGCTTATTCAAAAGTATAAATGCGTCTGACCCCAATTCGGACAACTTTCTTAACGAAAACGACGTCCTGGCGCATTGTCAATCATACAACCGGTTTGATTTTAACCTAGATTCGTTAAAAAGTCAAATTAAAATAGGCAGAAATTTGATTAAATGCAAAAATTTAAATAGCGTAACCGATTGTTTTCATTATTTATTGACATTGGAAGATGGCTTCCCAGACCTAGTAAAGTACTACAAGTTGGTTTTGTGCATACCCGTAGCCAATACGATCTCAGAAAGAAGTTTCAGTTCTCTAAATAGAATAGAAACACGACTACGGACAACTATGGGAGAGTTTAGACTTTCAAACCTGGCTACACTTTCTATTAACCGTGATTTATCGAATTACTTAAAAGACCATCCACTGATAGTGGTAGATGAATTTGGAAAAAGCTCGAATCGAAGAATGTCATTCTTTGACCCAAAATTTTGACCAATACTTTGGATACCTATTATCCTTAAAAAAGTATTGTTAAGTATAATTGTTCCTTGAACAATACCCTCCTTGGCTTTGTTATTACAAATATGGCTTAAAAATAAACCTAGCAAAGGTGCAGAAAATTCAAACCTGGCTACACTTTCTATTAACCGTGATTTATCGAATTACTTAAAAGACCATCCACTGATAGTGGTAGATGAATTTGGAAAAAGCTCGAATCGAAGAATGTCATTCTTTGATTAAATTTCCTGATGGGAAATCAACCCAAAATTTTGACCAATACTTGGGATACCTATTATCCTTAAAAAGGTATTGTTAAGTATTGTTCCCTGAACAATACCCACCTTGGCTTTGTTATTACAAATATGGCTTAAAAATAAACCTAGCAAAAGTGCAGAAAATTTTGACAAAAAAAGGGGGGGGGGGCTCTAAATCTGGTTGTGCCTACTCGTTAAAAATTCCTGGCGGGGCTACTGCGGGCCGGGCTGGGTTTCGGGCTTTTTTCATTGCTAAACCCCGGGCCGGGCTCGGATCGGGCCTGAAAAAGTCAGCCCGTGCAGGTCTCTGATTGGAACTGTCTCGTTAACAGTTATATTATATATATAATATATATTCCATTTTACCAATATTAAGTTCTAACTCATTATCCGTCAGACATTTTCTTATCTTGTCAAGATAAATATTAACTATTTCTAAACACGGATCATCCTTGAATATTCCATTATCTTCTACATAAGCGCGAGTAAATTTGCCAGGACACAGCTGGTAATGTCATTAATGAATATATTAAATAGTCATGGAGATAACACAGATGGGAGAGGGTGAGCAATGATATATCTTTTACGATGTGAAATAGTCCTTTTTGAGTCTCCGAGTTGCGGTAATTCCCTTTCTACTTATAACTGTATATATCCTAATTAGTCGACCTTAATTTTGAAATAATTATTACGAAATAGGAAAATAATATGGTTCAGCCTTGAGCCTTCTATGGGTACTGGGTACTATGTGACTATAGATCTATTCTTGCTATCCCTAATAAATCATTTTGATTTTGAAGCAATAGATGACTTTTAGATCTACTTTTAATGTGATATGGTAAAATAAAACTACTTAAAGTACAAGTATAAAAACGTAAAAACTGAAATACAAAAGAGTTGTATATGGTATATGTTTACCAATTAGTAACAAGATGGAACAGCCCCTGACCAAGATCCATCCGGATTGCAAACCAAAGAGGGTAGACCTTGTAATCTGTAGCCAGTTGCGCAAGTAAACTTACAAACCTGGCCTTGTCTGGCCTGAGCACACTGTCCCGAAACCATTCCGTTAATCGGTGCGTTGATGTCAGGACACATACCATCTGTCACAATTCAAACCATAAAATATTTTGTAGATTTGAAACTCTCCACTTATTTATGTACTCTACCCACCCAACCCGACCGATGTTGGGTCGCGAGTGGATTTCAACCCACTACCTTTCACTTACATGGAAGGCTCAAGAGTATCGTACTGTAATGTTAAGTATAAGGATCCGCATCCGTGAGCAATCGAAGTGGGGAATGGGGCCGGAGGAAAGGCTTTGAGAGTAGATTAAGGGCGTTACAAACAACATGGCTCGTTATTTCGTGTGCTCGTCAGCGGTTTCCCGCAAAAAGCTATTGCACAATTTTGAGACGCGATCTCGTTTTTAGATGCAATGAACGTCACCAACTAGTTAAAGGGGGCTGACCTATCTCCTACCATTTAATATTTATATTTTTGATATTTAATTACTTGGCGGGCGTGGCTTGATATTTAAGTACTTGGTCCGCGCGGCTTAATATTTAGTTACTTGGCACGTGGCTTAATAAACAAAATGCTTACTCTTTCTAAGTTCTAACTATTCATTTATGTCCCTTTAGGGATTTGACCCGAACCAAGCTCTTTGTAGTATAATTATGATTATTACTACTCACTCATGCTTATTCCCGATTGTCCGTTGACGTTCATCTGATTGATTTGTCTGGTGCACAAGGGTAGTGAACCGCTCCATTGTCCGCTATCCATGCATGTCAAACTGTTAGAGCCCTGAATGTTGTATCCGGTAGAGCAAGATACCACGCATACACCTCCCACTTGAGTTTGCATACATTGACCGCTCAATTGCCCATTGATTGGAGGTTGTAGAATTGAGCAAGTCAAGCCTATTGAAAAAGTGGACTAGGTTACAACGAGGGTCGCCAGGCTTATTGCAATGGCGATCGACTTCCTAGACAATTATGAATTTTCTATTCTTTCCCCATCCATTTTCGTAGCCAATATGACCTATTGTTTCTGTAAAAGCCTATTATTAATAGACTTGTGTTTCTGTAGATATAAAATCTAATATCGCCACGTGTCTATTCTAAAAAATTCAACTGATTTTACACGAGTGAAGTTCAAGTTTTCGCTAAGTATTCAAGGACAGAGTTCATTTTCTGGGTAATGACACCAGGAAGGAAGAATTCCAACCATATACTTCAACACCAAAACCATTAATTTTCTTATTCCTAATTTAAAAAACAATTATTCCTATTGGTTAATGAGGTCATACGACCTTAAACAAACTGATAGTCACTGGGGTCAAAGCTGCCGAGTCCCGAATCTCGACGTTACAATATTACGCATCAAAAATATATAATTTGGACGCTTTTTCGAAAGGATAAAAAACGGTTGTGTTAGAGAAATCAATTTTACGTTTCCGATACCGTGACCATGGACTAAGTATACTGTAGAGGAAACCACAGCGGCGGTGGCGGAATTACCTGCACTACTATCTGGCGCTCTCTAGTTTGTCCTATACACTGAACCTACCTACTGCGACCATAGCGCCATCTCCTACGTGCCCAACACCAAACTAAATAATAGCCGGGAATTTTATACCTCAAGAAAAAACCTATGGCGGCTGCGATTTTGTGGTGGGTTCCCGGTTCTTCTACAGTATAATTTGTCCATTCTCTGACATAAGGTCCTACTGTGACCCTTGATTAAAGCCTCGACCCAAGGATAAATCCGAAATTTTCTTTTAGGGATAAAGCTCGATCACGATCGCACCGAAATTCAGTTTGTCATTAATTGTCTAACTTATCTTTATTAAGTTGATTAAGATTCAATCTTACGTTCGCATCTTCCGAGTTGGTTTTCCCATCGGCCTGTATTCTGATTGACATCAGACACGCATCTAACGCGAGTAACACCAATGGCTCTGTATCCGTTGTCGCACTCTATGTAACACTCATCCCCGACGCGGGGCTCTGAACACTCCCCTACCAATCTTCCACCAAGTGGGGAATTCAAGTTTGGACATCGAATCACTAAGCGCGACAAAATAAAATAAATGAGCGCGATGTTAGAGGTTAAACTTATTTTAGTTCCAAGTTTCCCTTTAAATTATTTTTAACGATCTCAGGGAGCCTAGCCATAAATTTCAATTTCTTATAGGAAATGTAGGATTATACAGGACACAAAATTAGGTTTTATAGGATAATATAGAATTAAAATTATATCAAATAAAAGTTTATGCGAGGCAAATTTCAGCAAAAATACCTTTCAAAAAAAAAAAAAAAAAAAAAAAAAAAAAGGGATAAATTTTATTATGTAACTTCTTGCTCAGAAACGCGACAGCCACACGGCTCAGTTGAATTTTTTTACCACTGGGCTCCCTGCGATCTTTTCGATAATAATACTCAAATTCCATATAAATTGCGTAATAAATAAATGATTACCTCTTTCTTGCGCAGTTGCAGCAGTCGTAGCACCTAAAAAGAAAAGATAAATATGGTATTCTTTGAAATATATGGTATTCGTATTTTTTTTATATTTATTTTATTGCGTTTCCATTGTTTCGGCTCCTAATTCGCTACAGATTAGCAGGATAACGTCAGCGATATATTTCGTAACCACTGGTATTATCCAAAACTAGTGAACTAGGTTGCAGAAGTAAAAATCTACGCGGAGAACCTGTTTTTTGTATGTCAAATGTTTCCCTTAACAGCAAGTATTTGCGACAGAAAATATCGGTGATCAACACCTAAGCAGACGACAAAAGCATTGCAGGCCTAAGTAATTATGATAGCCACGAATTTAACCTACACTGAATTTCAAACATAAGCTTCTGAACTAAAATTAAGCGCTAGGAAGTGGCCAAAAATAGTATAAAATTTTGTATATTCAAATATAAGAATGAAAATCAGGAAATTAAGTACGAAAAGCTGTGCCAAAGTTTAACTTTAAAAACAATATACGTTAAAAGAAATTTTGTAACTCATAAAAGTTAAGCTTAAACACTCACAAAAAATTAATCCAACGAGTAATGATAGACTCTCCATTTTGACTAATTCAATTTCAAAGCAAATACTTCGGATGTTAGGTACGAAGTTACGCCTTACCGATAACTTAATCCCTTTATATAGAAATATTTCTATCGCGTGACCATTTTGTGACAATACACGTTTCCGGTTTCTTAATACCATATTTGGCGCAATGAATAAACCCACATTGTACAAAAACGCATACATTATAAAGATATAATTGTAGGCTGAGTGCACTTTAATTAAACATCAAAGTGAAGCCGACATGGATTCCTCAGGAAATGCTAATGGATTTTTCGAAACATTTTCGAATAGATTGTTGAACATATTACCAGAAGCCGATGAAACCCTCCTTTGAAGTCTACTACTCTAATGTTCCATATAGCGCTCCTCTCTGACATGGGTAAAATTCACAATTTTACGAGATCGGAGGGGTCCTACTTCATACCCCCTGTCTACGCAAAATTGGAAATTGTCTCTCCACAAACGACGACGTTTTTTTGACGAACTCCAAGGCTGCTAGAGATATTCGCTCGACGAACTCCCGCTCCGAAAATAGCTACCGTAACTAGGAGGCGTACGAATCGCGCTTTGTGAAACTAACCCATACAGAGAGGGGTAGAGAAGACCAGGCAGTAATAGACTTCAAAGGAGAGTTTCATCGGCTTCTGATATTACTTATAACAGAATTTCCATGGGTACGTTCAGGTAGCCACAAAATAGACATCGATAGAGCTCGGAATCATATAATGAATAACTTCGGATATCCTTTGATAACTAGGCTTTTTTCAGATATTTTAATATCTGAGAAATTGTTTGTTAATGTAAAACCACAAATTATACAGACAGACGTATCAAATGGATACTTATTAAACGGAGATAATATTTAAGCTTGATTAATAGTCCTGGTCGATTTGCCGGAAATGGGCCCTTGTCTCATAGCCGCGCCGCCATCTTTTTGTAGTAACAGGTTGCCAGACTATTTCTAATTTTATTTCCCACAAACCAAATTCAAGTTGTTAGTCCAATGCTTCCTATATGATAAAGTATAGGAGGCGTTGGTTAGTCTGTAGCTATTTTCACACTACAAAAAGATGGCGGACGATCACGTGACAAAAGGTTTCCCCGCCAAAATTTTCGCGAGGTTCTCTAGACTTCCGGTTTTGGAAATCGACCAGGACTATAAACAAATTACACGTGTATTCGAACGGATAATGACAAGATGAAAAAAATGACGTTTCTCGAAATCCATGTAGAATGAAAATTAATAATTATATTTTAATCTAAATTGAAAGGAACAGACTAAATTACTACAGTCTAGCTTCGAGATCTCAATAGACGATAATATAAATTCTGACTTCGTCCCATCCTTGAAAAAAGGCAACATCTTCAGTAGAAACGGGTTCTATTTAACGGCTGTTTTTGTTAGTTTCAAGGCTGGAAAAAGTATAGAAAATCCTATAGTTTGAACCAACCTTGAAAAAAGCAACATCTTCAATGCAAACGGGTGCTTTTTAAAGGCTCTTTTATCCGTTTCCAAGATTATTTTATAAAAAGGCCTATTTGGGTTAATATTCACGATGGTCTTATTCAATCAACAAAAGGCTATGCGAATTCTGGCATCGATACGCGCATCTAAAAATTGGAAACGGTTATGTACGACTTTTTGGTCGGAATATAGGCTTAGCGGGATTCACGGAGATCCTGATTTCCTGGCGTATAAGTTCTAGCGACCAATCGAATGCGATTGTAAGTCTGTTAGAGATCTCGCGTGAACGATGGGCCTTTGCCCACTGGTCGCTAGACCTTACACGGAGGCAGTTCAGGATATCCTTGAATCCAGTTAAGCCTATTTTAAATTTATTGGTGGACTAGGAATATTTAAACGATAAGGAATCGATAAGAAAAATCACTTGTTATTAGGATCCATTGTCCCTTTAAGTCTAGCCCATTTCACTCTTTCTCTCCCTTATGCAAACTGTCAATGAAACGAACTTGAGATCGGACAGAAACGAAGACGATCTCAGTTATCAGTATGATAAAGAAAACCGCCTGATAAAGTTTATCTCCGTAGACGTTTCAGATGAAGTTGTGAGGGCTATACAATTTTCCGCATTAAAATTATTTCGGGGAATGATAATTGCGCAGTTTTATAAGCTTAGATCCGAAAAGATGAAAAGGAGACTAACTCTAGCAAAAATATATATATTCTATATTAGACAATAATCGAGTCTATTTATGCTCGCCGCATCCAGGAAAAGACATCGTTCCGTTTGGCACGCGATGTCTACTTAAAATGATCGTATCGCGTGAGTAGCATTTATAATTTATAATCTTGTTTTTTCCGGTATTAAAATGTAACAGGTATAAAAAATTTACTCTTCTAGTAAATAAAATAGCAAAGGGTGGATGACTCGCTTTTGAAAGTATTTATACACGGGACGCACCGAATATCAGCCTAAATTGAGTAACAAATTGTTGTACGACTTTCAAAAGTTGGCAAAAAACCAAATAAAACCTTTAAAGTACACATGCAACCTGGCTCAATTCAAGCCTCGTCTCCCGCCAAACACGTGAATTCAATCATCAACTTGTATTCTCAAAAATTGGGATAATTGACCATTTGCGAAAGACCCTTTTAGTTAAGAATTTTCAGTTTATGACATATTCCGTTTATGATTTATTGTATCTTTCCTGTAGGCCAATGCCTACAGTGCCCACATAAACACCTATTTATAGTTTATATTATTATAATGCCTATTTATCTAAATAATACTAATCTACTTGCCAATTTATACGACTAGTTCTAGAGACACGCTACGTACCACGATCATCATCGCATGATTCAACTTCCCACGAAATATAATCATCTTGATCAGAATTACCATTATTCGTGCCTCTTTCGAGTTCAAACACGTATTGGGCTGTATTTCAGACAATATTTTTTTAACACCTCAAATGTTGGATAATATTATAGTTTAAGATGTAGTTAATATAAATAAAATTCCGCGAAACGTTTTCGTATAAACTTTTCCCAGGAAACGCGAATCAAAAGGGACTTTTTAGCGTTATTTTCTATGGCGAGAGTAAATTCAATCGTAAAACTGACGTCACGCTCGTGCCGGCACCTTCGAGATTTTTTTCAATTCTTGAAAAGGAAATTCTCGTGTTTGGCACGAGTCGAGGTCCGAATTGAAACAGGTTGCATGTGTACTTTAAGGGTCATTCCATCTCAAATCATCAAACCCATGCTGGTCGAAAATTACGGATTTTCATGAAACTTTTTTCTAATGTCCATTACCATAAGTAATGAAGATTCCGGAAGTTTAGCGACTTTAAATTGAAAATATTAAGTTATTATTTTTTAAAGTTTTTGGCCCATTTTCCAATCTTTGCTTACTTGGATCATATTTAGTTATATATCTTGGCCGGTATTATTTTTAAACATCTGAAATTGGTTAATCCTAGCTAAAAAACGTGTCCCGAGTCTGAATTGGAAATCAGACACTCAAGTTTTTCAGTTAAGCGCTAATTAGGGGGGTGGCAATTAACAACTAATGCCGAAAAAGGTCCACCTCCAATTTTAGTGAAATTTTTAGGGAATCACCTACGTATACATAAAGAATAAACCCCAAAATTTGGTTTCACAGAAACCACTATTTCTGTCGAAATATTTTTTTTTTTATTTTTGGGAGTGAATTTTGGTATTTCAATGCTAATTTCCTATACAGGGTGGCTCTTATCAAAAAACTCGATATTCTATGTAAGGATAATATTAACATTGACCGCGTGCGTTTTATGCTATTTCATTTTATTCGAACTCGCGCGCGAGACTTTTGAAAAAAAAATCAATTCGATTAGCACGCGCTCAATGTTATTTCCATAGAAGCTATTGTGTTTTTGATAAGAGCCGCCCTGTATAGCATTGAAATACCAAAATTCACTCCCAAAAATATAATACATTTTTTTCGACAGCAATAGTGGTTTCTGTGAAACCAAATTTTGGGATTTATTCTATATGTATACATAGGTGATTGCCTAAAAACTTCACTAAAATTGGAGGTGGACCTTTTTCGGCATTAGTTGTTAATTGCCACCCCCTAATTAGCGCTTAACTGAAAAACTTGAGTGTCTGATTTCAAATTCAGACTCGGGACACGTTTTTAGCTAGGGTTAACCAATTTCAGATGTTTAAAAATAATACCGGCCAAGATATATAACTAAATATGAGCCAAGCAAAGATTGGAAAATTTTCAATTTAAAGTCGCTTATGGTAATGGACCCTACAAAAAAGTTTCATGAAAATCCGTAATTTTCGACCAGCATGGGTTCGATGATTTGAGATGGAATGACCCTTAAGCTAGGTTCCCCTAAACCTTAATTAACAACAAAAAAATTTAGAACACAAAATAACGTCAAAGATTTTAGTTTGATTCGTACTCATCTAAACCAAAATGTTTCCTCCCCGACTACGACGTAACCTAACCCAACCCATCCTTACCTCAAACATTTGAATTGATAATTATGTCTGTTCATAGGGACGAAGTCAAAAATTTGAAACATAAAAATTAGTATGGCGTAACAACTGTTAACGCAAAACAAAAATTAACTAAAGAAAAAGAGATGAAATGATTCTAGTCAAACAAAATCTGAATTTAAACAACTGCAATTAGCAATCTCCAACCCTTTTCACAATACAATTTAATTACAGAACAATTATCAAATATAAATATATCCAATAAGCCCAAAATAAGTCAAATAATTCCAATCAAAAATATTCCTCTTACCATAACCAAAGAGTGAGTTCAATAAATTGTTATTTTCAACACGAGAAATCTTTAGAACTAGATCCCTCAAATATTTCACACATAATGAATTTAATTCATCTAAAAATCTATAATCTTAAAAAAAAGATAAATAACCAATTAAAATGAGATTAAAAAACATTTAATCTCGATATAACTTCAAGATATTAACATAAAAAACGACGTGGATTTAATCTGATACCCAAACAAAGGTTCATATACATGTACATATATACATAGATGGGCGTGCTTCACGGAGTTTAGTATAGTGGAAGGCTTGTGAATCGCTTCACGCAAAGTGCTTCGCCAGCCTTCCACTGTACTATACTCCGTGAAGCACGCCCATCAATGCATGATATATAACCTTATTATTTACACTCTCAGCACGTCGTTCCTTGATTGCCTATCGAATTTGTTGTTGGCAATTGGACAGTGCAAACCCGTGTGCGAAATTTTAAAGAGTATATCGATCTAGGCCGCGACTGCAAACCACTTATATATATATATACTGTCAAAAATCTATCACTTTTATTCCACAAAAGTAAACAACGCCCCGTACTATCAGCAGAGGTCCAGGTAAATGTACCGGTAGATTCTGATTCGAGACACTCTAGCGGCCGCAGTCGGCGTAAATAGTGAACGGAGGAAGCACCACTCTTTGGAGAAATTCCGGAGTTGGAGGGAAGACAATATAGCCAAGGGCGGCCCACCTAAATTCCGTTCCTCTCTCCCGACTCAAAATATCGAGGAAGAGTCCAAATCACTCGAGTCAGACATGGGCGATGACTTTTTTGGCTGTAGTTTAAAATAATGGGCTAGTACCTTTTCTTGGCCCTTTGCTGATAGTATTAAACTACGGGACGCTGTTTACTTTTATGGAAGAGAGTCATAAACTTTTGATAATGTTAAATAGGTGGTGTTGGCGCCTGGAATGATCATTGTATGTTTTAATAAAATTTTTGAGGAATTTTGAGATTTCATAAGTTATTTTTAGGATTGTGGATTTTAATAATAATAATAATAACCACCAAAAAATAAGAAAAAGAACATACCCAATTTGATCATGATTATTCCAAGTACCTTCTTGTCATTTGGGCTTGTGATGAGGTCCGCTTAAGAATAATTTCAGTCCATTGTAGTCCAAATTTTTTCAACACGCGTATACGAGTAAATTGATTGGTGAGCATTTTTGTTAAAAAGGCTGCGCTTCTGCGCTTAATTTCATGTTGAAGCAATGTATTATCCTTGGTTGAAGATATTTCTTTTTTATGATTTTGGTATTGGCCATGACTTTTTCCACCGACTGTACGATGGTAAAAGGTGTTATCGATTCGAGGCTACGAAAAGGGCTGCGAATTAGATCAAGCGCGTTATCCAGTAAAAATAATTACAGACATAAACTAGTCAATGTATTGTAAGTTAAAAGGAGGGTAAAGAGCCTTTGATATGTACCGTTTCCTCAGCAAAATATAAATTAATGTATAATAAGCTACGGTCACACTAGCCTTTCTTAATCGATTTGAAACGGTAAAATCAAACCGATATTCAAATCAACAGGAATCGTTTTAAGCGTCACTTGTTCACGCATTATCTTTATAATAAAGCTACGGTCACACTAGCATTTCTTAATCGGTTTGAAATGTAAAATCAAACCGATATTCATATCGGCAGGAATCGTTTTAAGCGTCTTGCGTTCACACTTTATCTTTATAAATCGATTTATCGTAGCTTAATCTAGCGGTTGCTGAAACCGAATCGGTACGAAACTGGTTCTCGAATCGGTTTCGAGAAATCGATTCGAGAAAAGACAGTTTCCTGTTCGCACGACTCTAGCGAAACATTTTGAAACGGTTTAAATCGATTCCAAGGCCTAGTATGAACGCAGCTTTATTGTAGCTTGATCTATCGGTTGTTGAAACCGAATCGGTATGAAACTGGTTTCTGAAGGGATTTCGAGAAATAATATCAAATCGATTCGAGAAAAGACAGCCGCGGAATAATTCGTTGATTGTGGCGTACACGGACATGCGTGGATCTAGCTGTATCATTACAAATATCCTGAAATAATAGAGCTCGGAATCGGATAATGAATAACTGAGGATATTCATTGATAACTAAATCCGCGAAGAAACTTGGCTTTCCAATTTTTTTATTCGAATGAATAACTCGTATAATGTATCAATTTCCTATAACAATGAGTACGAATAAAAAGTTTGATTTTACATTCAGATACTCAGTTAATAAAATTTCAGCGAATTCCACGCTCTATGAACAATTTTGACCCTAGGAGTGCGGATTAAGTCCCGATGGAGAACGAGTGGGTTGTTAAGACAGCCGTGATCGAGCTAAAATGAATTAAGCTAATATTATTAAAACATCTTATAACCCACGGGTTTGATTGATAATTTCTGGAAACAAAGCATTTGCCATTTATTTCGCTGATATACACGGATCTGGCCTTGACGTTTCGTCACTGGAAAAACATTACGTATAATTAGACAAAAATTATAAGAAATATTTACATATCGCTCTAAATCGAATTTCTTCCTACTGCAGTGCGCAATTCATTGACATCGAGAAAGAAAATTTGGGAAGGGTGCTTGATGAAGACTCACCAGAGGTGAAAATGAACAGTGCACGCGTGGATTTTTGGAGTAAAATTATCAATGTACTCATTTCGCAGGGGTTCGATTGGTTGTTTTTTCCTTGCGAGATACTTATGTTCTCAACGAAAAGGTCGCCTACCAGTCCTCGTCTTTCACAAGCGATTGAATTTAGTTCGACGTACATGTTGTCCAAGACTCCCACCAAAAAAATCGTTAAATCTCTACAATTTCTAGAAATGCAACCCGCTGTAAGAATTCGTTGCCTTGTTGAAAAAACAAACGTTTACAGTACACTCTTACAGGTGCTAACCGTCTGTAATTTTCATTCCAATATTTCAGTTCATTTACTGTCTGTTGGCGAGCTCAGTGGTCATTTCGGCTTTGATGACTGTCACTAAACCATTTTCGCGCTTAAGAATCAGCTCTATCCCGAGGGATTTTGGCCGTAAATTCCGCGACAACTTATGGAGAAACATCATCTTATTCTTCTACGAACGTCAGCCACTTCAAATATTTATCCTCAAATATTTTGACAAGTTCACGCCATATATTTTGTGGTTAATTCGATTTCAGCGTTCATTCGTACATTACGGATTCTAAGCTGGCGCATTGTGGTGTCTGTCTGGTTAATTGCCATCTCTTTTATCTACATCAACATGTGCGCCAACCTGAAGTCAAAGTTTGCCGAAACCGAGTACAGCTACGTCGACTCCTTAGCTAATCTGCCTAGCCATCGATACGGGGACGTTATCGTCATCAAGGACTTGGTCGAGGATGGATTCATCAACAAGATGGCCGAAATTGACGACAAATACCGGGAACTAAAGAGGCAAATGAGACGAGTGGATGAGACGGTGTTTTTCTTCGAAAATAACTTTTTTATATTGTTATCAACAAACCAAGTCTTAATCATGGCGGAAGTCCTTGGCGAAATTGGATTAAAAGGAATTCACTGCATTACGACCGAAATTCCCCCACGCGGACAGATCTCTTTCTCGGAACCTCTCTACAGTACGTTCATCGTTTACCCCATCGCTAGAAACGCCTCCTCGAGAACCGTTGATGTCATTAACGAATTGTTAGTCTCTTGAATACCTTAAATCCTCCACGTTTTCTAATTTATTGAAATTTTAGATGTTTGTTGAAAATGGAGTTACATATTATGGCCAAATATTCCAATGAGATGGATTTCTTGTTCTTCGGCATGAAATGGACGAAACCGGAGGAGACATTCGAAGACATGACCTTTGGCGATATCAAGAGCGTCGTTGATGTTTTCGTCAACGGTTATATCCTAGCCGGCTTACTTGTCATCGTCGAATATTCGGCCGCGCTTCTTCAAGACAACCTTGAAGCCGTACTCAAAAATTGACGCGTAAGTAAAAGTGCTTTTTCATATATGCGAGAAAAAAAATATAATACCAACTTAACCCGAAAACTGCACTGATTTTGTGACTCTAGCGGACGAAAAAAGTAAAAACGGAGCCAACCATTCGTTTTCGCCCGCAAAGTTACAAAACTCGCTAACTCACTATTTGCAACGACTGCGGTCGCTAGAGTGTCTCGAACCAGAATCTGCCTGTACATTTACCTGGGCCTTTGTTGATAGTATTTAGCTACGGGCGTTGTTTACTTTTATGGAGTAAGGTGATAGACTTTTGGTAATACCGTAATACACTCGGTTCCGGCGCATTTGGAAAAGCACCTTTAGATTTTTTCCGCGCGCTTATCAAACATATAATCAACTTTAACTGACAAATGATAGCGTCGCTTAGTGAAAATCTACTGATTTTTCTTGACCGAAATGATTAAGAGATTGAAATTTAGCCTGAAGGGAAAATAAAAATTAATAAAACAATAATAAACAAGTTGGAAAACCAAAACTTACCTCCCCGAGTACCACGATATCTAACCTAACCTTACCTTACCTTACTTAAAATATTAAAATTAAAATCGATGATATGCGTATCTGCTCATAGGGAATAGGACGCAGATTTCAAGCATAAAGAACTCAGAAAAGGATTGGCTGTCATTGGCAAGTTTGGATTTAAATGTTACTCTTTTGTCACGCAAGTCTCTATACGCAGCACCAAGCAACATCTGGTTCACGTCATTAACCGTTCAACTTTTAAAAATTATAATTAAATCTTATTCAATATAACTATGATATTCATTGAAGAAAAATGTCTAAAAACATATAATTAAAGGTGATGCTTCAATACTAATAAAATTAAAAAATTCTAGGTTCACTTTTTACGGGGCACTATAGTTTAAGCCTAATTTATACGTAATTTTTTTTGGTTTAATTTTTATTCATATTCATTTTTATATCTAAAACTTTCTAATTTAGTCTATGGCTTTCATATTTCTCTCACCGGTAATTTTAATTTCTGACCCTTTACGAGTTTAAATTTCTTCCCTATAAATGCGAAGCACAATAGGTTTTTACATAATTTGATTCTGGTTTTTTAAAGAGTGCGCCACTAATCTCAGCAATGCATCACTGTTTTGTTCTTAAACTTCAAATAACATCGTTTCACCGACTTATTTCAGAAGTGCCTTCGACGAAATTGTATATAATAAGTTAGGTATAAATAAACAACGCCTCATGAAGTTGTTTCAATTTTGTTCGTATACCGTATTCACTTTCCATGAATTTAAAGTGAAACCAGCGTCCTCGCAGCATTGTTTTAAACCAATTGTTGTGAAACCAAATGAAATACGTTTTAAAATTATATAAAATAGAGATTGATACGTATATACGTACATAGCTACGTAAATTGTTGGAGGGATGAGCAAGTTGGGCGGATGGGCTAGTTGGAACGATAGACTACCTTGAGGGATTAACTAAACTAACTTTCTATAAAATATTAAAAAAGGGGCGGGCTAGCCCGAGGGATTAACTAGTTGGAGAGACAGGCTAGTTTGAGCGATTAACTAACCAAACTTAACCTCACCTTACTAATTAAGAAAGGGACGGGATAGTTCGAGTGATTAACTAACCTAACCTTACCTAAAATATTGGAATGGACTAACAGGATGGACTGACTAGTTTTAATCATAGATTAAGCTTTAATAACAATTCTTAGAATGCTAGGCACCGTTTTATTTCCTGCCTTTTGCTCAATTATTTCTTTATAATTAGACAGTGTATTATTTTGTTCAACTTCATTCAGGCTTTCCAAATATAATCTTTTTGCCTTTCTATTGCCTCTTCCTCATTCTACACCATTGTTCAACCTTATCTTTGCAGAACATGAAGAGCTAAAAAACCTCTATCTCTTATCTATGCGTTTCTTAGAATATCCCTCTTCAGGCCGGCCTATTTATTTATCTCTCTAATGCAAACTCTCAATGAAACGAACTCACAAGTCGCGGTCGGACGACGACAAAGGAAACGAAGATATCAATATCATTAAGACAAAGAAAACCAGCTCATAAGGTTAATCTCCATAGACGTTTCTGGTGAAATTGTGAGACTCCTTTACATAAAACACGCCAGCTAGGCGTGTTTTTAATTTGACTTTCGAATCAATTGCAATTTACAAAGCTACATAAGGCCCGTGAAACGAGTTGGTAACTGCTGATTTGGTATTAAACTCAACTCTAGCAATTTCTTTCATATTTTTCGCATCCAGAATCAAAAAGGTGACTTTTGACTCATCGTTTAGATGAAGCAACGAAGCCAACAATAACCCTATAAGGAGAAATTATAATTATAAAGATTATTATAGATTAAAAGCGTATTTAAACGTGAAATTACCATCATCCTCCTCTCGAGCGTCGGGATTGGCAACGAAAATAGGTTCAGTTGGACTTTTGCCATCTTCCAGCCAGTTCAATATACTTTTGTCTTCAACGTTTATCTTCACCTGAATAAATATGAAAAATATTAACATACGTAAAATAATAAATTGAAGTAACATTATAAGTTATAACAAGATGGTTCTTTTGGCCACAGTCGTTTTACGTAACGGTACGACTTGTTTTTGTTTCTGTATAAAAGTTGTTAATTAAAATCGAGGCCGAAGGTAAGTCTTTAGAATTAAATGGTTTTCGCGTTAAGTTTATTGAATTAACGCGTTAATCAGCTATTTTTTGAGAAGGCAGCGTAATTATTTAAAACGGCCGTCGATATGAATCTAAAATTCTAGTTAGCACGCTTGGCCAATGGAAAAAATCTAGTAGGGACGCCGACGGGCAAAATCTTTCTACTGGGTTAGGATTTCCAATACGTTTTATACTTCCCCCTAAAGAGGTGCACTCTTATATATAATCGTGATATTAATATTTACCAAACTAGAATCCGAATCGCAATTTCTCTTGCCAATGCCGTAAAGGAAACGGTATTTCTTTCCGTTATATGTCTCGTAGTTAACTTGAGGCATCTCCATCAAATCCAAACCTGCAAAATAATCCATTAAAAGTTCTTTTTATATAGAAATCTGAAAGCAAACGTGTTCGCTTGATGAAATAAAATATATGTTCAAATTTATATTTTATGGTATTAAATCTAAATCCGACAGAAGTAATTTAGAATGTTCTCCTCAAACTAAAAGAACGACTGCTCGCGAGACTCAATTTTATTATCAAAGGCAAGTAGAAGTTGCAAAGGGAATTCTTATGTCCACATAAAATGTTAGTAAAGAGACAGGTGAAGCAGACTTTTTGGAATTCGGGCTTGATTTCCAATTTAAGTTCTACTCACAACTGATGGCGGTCGAATTAATCACATTCAATACGGTGAATCATACTTAAAATCACCGCACTCTGGAAATCAAGCACAGATTTCAAAGAGTTACGTAGCTTAGCAGTCTCCTTAACACGACTTTTTACCAACCTTTTTACCCAAGAATGAAATGCCCAAAATGTCACAACCTAGTTTTGCTTCGTTAATCTTTGGCCAATACGAGCCGTTATAATTTGAGATTTATATGGTTGGCCGGGAAAGTAATGTTCCAACTGCGCAGTTCCCACAAGTGCATTTGCACTCAGTTTTTCAATTCCGCAGTTTTCCATTTCCGCAGATTTCATTCAGGTTAGGGTATGGTTGAGCTTACCTATAAATTAATGGTAAACTGCGCAAGTGAAAATTCACAAATGGAAAACTGAGCAAAATGAAAATACGCAAATGGGAAACAAATCGCAGGGAATGACGTCGTAACCGGAACGTTTTTAATGATCGACGTCACTAAATTACGTTTGAAAAAGTTAGCGAGAAATTCCCACAATTCGTAGCTAAACTCGTCCCTTAAAAATTTCCAGTGTAACTTCTGTCCTTTAACTTGTTAAAATGGACATGGAATAGAGTTCCCAACAGTCCATTCTTGATAGCTCAAAAGGTAGTGTTGATTATTCATTAAAAAAAAAAACAACATCCTGCAAGGATCTGATGCTAATTACATCATTGACAAATTATAGTTTATTGCCTCTCGACACCCCCCAATGGTCAAAATAATTCAGTGATTTATTTACCTTGAGATATGTTTTCATGATGACATAAAATGGATCCATCTTTCTGACGATAAGCCACAGAGGCGGAGCCACTCAAAGTAACGAGGTTCTTAGATTCGTCAGCCTAGAAAATGTATAATTCTGAAGTAGAACGCGCTTCAACGTTGAATGGTATCAATAGATTTCGCCACTAATCTAAAATTAGGAAAACTCACGGTTGAATCTGGAAGAAGAGGCAAAACGTATCGTCGGACTTGAGAGAAGTTCTTTTGCCAAACTGTCAAGTGATTTCTCCTCAACTCTTCGAGAGATAGGGCATTAATAATTTCCCCACTATCGTAGGCGCAAAGGTCCACGACCACGTGGCCATCTTCTTCGTAAGCGTTGGCGTGATGGAATACCATGAAAGGATTCGCAATGTACTTCGTAGGAACACTTTTTCCAGTCCGTTTGTCCACCAGGTGAAATCTCACCTAAAACAAAAAAGGCGTACGAAATAAAAAATTAACATTATAAGCCAAAAGAAAAATGGAACTTTTCTACGTATGAATTGCCCAAAAACACACTCCCATTTTACTTTCAAAAACAGTTTTATACTTAAAATTATCATTGTATTAAAAATTTTCCATTAATCTCAACGGAGACAGGTTGATGACGCAAAATTTTAAATCTATTAATAATCATTTATGATCATCAGTACGTCTGTCAGTGTGTCGGCCAGGAACACAGGTTTACACGCGACGTTAACAAAAAATATAATATAATAATAATATAATATAAATAATATAAGCAGAATTAGAGCTCCAAATTGGATAATGAGTAACTTAGGACATCTGTTTATAACTAGGCTTGTTTCAGTCGTATGACGGCTTGGAAATAGACCACTCAGGGGCGTCGGAAGCGGGGGGGGGGGGGCAGGGTGGGCTCAAGCCCCCTCGACCGTCGGACCTGGGGTAACTGAGCCCCATATAATTTGACCTTAGCCAACTTGTTCAGCCCACCCACTTAGTAATAACTTCCGAAGCCCCTGAGACCACTCACAAAATTTCAAGTTGCTTTCTATTTGCAATTTTTTTTTTGCAAAGGGTACAAAACGTGTTTTAATGGTACACTTCATCCTCTACGATTAATAACTAACAACTAAATAATTATATAGGGAACGTTTTTGTGATTTTTTTTTTCTAAAGTCATATTCACCACTGTTCTGGCTATTTACGTTGGGATTTTTTTTAAGACACACTCACCATTTGCTCTGGCTCCCAGCGAAGTGCCTCATTGAATGGTAAGGCGGCTGTCATATTCCATAGAAGTTTTGGGATGTTAATCACCACAGACTGCTCGGCGAATATCAGATAGTTTTCGCTCATTCCGAAGCTGTGATAATAGCTGGGATAAAGTCTACGAGTAGACGGGATCTTGCATACGATCGACGCTTCCTCGAAGGATTCGTTGCGCTCAGCATTCTCTGGAATTATGCCGGCTCAAATATTATTTTAATTTTACAAAAATAGTATCAAAAAATAATATTTTCTTACCATTGACAGAGGGCGGGAAACGAATGAAGTTGTACGAAGGAAATCCCGAGAAACAATTACCCAAGTTATAAACAGTCCCATCGTTCTCCGTATGTGTATGCGCAGTGGCTGTATTCACGGCAATTGTTTTTGAAAGATTTACCTAAAAAATAATAACGTACAAGATACAATTAAATTATAACCGGTATTGGAAATAGCAACCTGACTCGCGAATTTAATCATAAGTAAAAAATACTCTGCGCTGTCTCAAGTATAGTATATACTATATTTTCTATACTGTCTCCACCTAGTGTGACGGCAGTTTTACATAAAGATATCGGCTTACTCAATAAGGAAAAAATCTAATTTCGTCAAAAATGGTTGGTATTGTAAAATTACTTGACGAATTCGACAAAAAAGACCAAATTAGAAACCTGAATTTAACCTGATGTGGATTAGACCAAAATGGAAAAATGCCTTTGATCAGCTTCGGACTTTTCCATTTACTGTATAAATGGTTTAATTATGTTGGAATTTTAAAATTTGGACCATTCTTCACCAAATTAGAAGATTTTTCCTGATTGTGTAAGTCGATTTCTTTGGTATGGGAGCGTATAGAATTGAAAAGTGAAACCGACGTCCCAGCCTACAGATGAAACTACAATAAATCCGTTTAAAAAGATTCCGAGGGATTTAAATATCAGTTTGATTTTATTTAAGCTACGGTCACACTAGCATTTCTTAATCGGTTTGAAACGATAAAATCAAACCGATATTCATATCGGCAGGAATCGTTTTAACCGTCTTTTGTTCACACATAATCGTTATAAATCGATTTATCGTAGCTTCATCTATCGTTTGTTGAAACCGAATCGGTATGAAACTGGTTCTGGAAGCGGTTTCGAGAAATCGAATTAAATCGATTCGAGAAAAGATGGTTTCTTGTTCACACTTCTCTAGCGAAACGTTTTGAAACGGTTTAAATCGATTCCGACGCCTAGTATGAACGCAGCTTTATTAAAATCGATTTGGATACGCAAGTGTGATCGTAGCTAATAGTGTCGGAAAAGACGCAATTCGAAATTTTTGTAATCTCAATTAAGAAAGTAGTAAACAGTATAGGAGCTGATGTTTAGCAGTACGATTTAAAATGTAAAAAAAAATATCAATAATTTTCCAAACCAAATTACTGCCCTACTTAAATTATAAGAGTTTAAATGAACAAGTTAATTCGTTTAGAAATGAGAGATTTCATATAAGATTAAATCATTTATCTATATTTAAAGGGAGAGTGAAGAGTATAATAAAGTTAATTTTCTTTCATCGATTCTACTATTAAAAATATCACTTAATTGTTCGCGTTTTAAAACATTTGAGAAATGTCCCTGAATTGTGTAACAAGAAATCAGAATAGTTTGATTTTGGCATTCAGATCAAATAGAGAAGCTTCGACTAATCAAGATGCGTGATTGTGCAGGGTTCTTACAAAATTTTGGAAGTTAATTTCCCTGACTTTTCCAGGTTTTCCCTGACCAATTCTAAATAATTTCCCTGACCAATTTTAATACTTTTTTCGTGAATATATTCTTACGAGCGAGCTGCTGGTAATTCCCACATTTTATTTGACATCGGGGTCAGGATAGTTTACTCAGAATATGAGAAACAATTTGAATCTTTGGGCAAATATTTTCAGTTTATAATAATTACGTTACAACTGATTGGTAAACCAATCATAAACAGTTCCTTGACACATACCAAAATATTTATTTTCTCTGACCATTTGGGCTATTTTCAAATTCCCTGACTTTTCCCTGACCTATGGGGCCACTTTTCAAATTTCCAGACTTTTTGGGCCAATTTCCAAATTCCCTGACTTTTCCAGGTCGTGTACGAACCCTGGACTTTGAAAATAATCATAGAGAATAAGGTAGAGGAGTAGAAGCGCACAAGCTTCAAAAATGTTGCTCCCAAAAATTGGCACACGAGTTTCCGGTTAGCTTATTACAATCAGAAACCGGACGTTTTTCTGTACTGCGCGTAATATACCTTTAGCTTAACTATAGAGCAACAAGTTTTGCCCCACTTTCAACTCCTCCCCCTTTATTCCTTACGAAATAAGAACGAGATTTTGCGCGATTCAAAGTGCATGCTGCGGCGCTTATTATACTAGGTCGGGCGTCTTCTGAATAGTCCGCGTTTTTCTTTTTAATTTAATGCCAAAGTAAAAGAGGTTTCTCTTTATTTAAACAATTCAGAGACATTTCCTAAATGTTTTACTACGCAAAGATGATTTATTTTTCGAAGCATAATCAATGAAAAAAAATCGCTTCATTTTCCTCTTAATTTAATATGAAAACAAAATATTACCCTATCCTTTGTGTCTAGCGTTTCTAAATCTATCCGATTGATGAAGTTCGTTTCAGTTGCCGCGTAAAATTGGTCTCCAATTTTTAAGACATTAATATTAGTATTGTCCGTTATTTCTCTGGTAAAAAAGGATTTGAACCTGCAAAAAAAGGTGGAATAAATCAATTGGAAGTGGTTCCAGGTCTATTATTAAGCTGTTTTTTTAGTTCGTTAATGAGGTAAACCATTTGCCAATCATAAAACGGTTCGTTATCCCATGGTGTTATGATTTTCTAGTGACATTACCTGTCAAAAATGGTGGAACAAGGATCTACGTGAGCTGCGGTGCCAAATTCCGACACCACGATTCTATTAGCGGCCGTGTTCTTCTTGAAGGAAGTGCTGCGAATGAATTTGCTGCGATATGTCACTTCCCCGTCTTTGATGGTGAAGCTTTGCAATATGGCCAAACCGTCGAACCAATGCTGGTACTTGTCTTCCCCAACTTCCATCATTCCGGGACCATTTCTTAAAAAATATCCTTTCAACCATTTGGGAATATCACCTGTGACAGTAAATTAATTTTCTTAACTTCTAAAGTAACTATGCAGGGAAGACGCTTAGTCAACAGTTGCCTGATATTTGAACCTCGAATACCACGCATTGATGAAATAAAATAGTCCCAATTACCCTTATATGATGCTTTAGAAAACCTAATTAACCGGGTGGTTAAGACCCCAGAAAAATATGTTGGATCACTAGTTGAATTTGAACCCACAGCCTTCCGATAGAGGGCAATCGCTCTACAATTTGAGCAACCATGGCCAATAGTGTCAATTCCATGTTGGTGTGTCCGACTACCCCATGGTAAGGATAAGTGGGGCTTTTACGACGTTAACGAGACGGTTCCAAATGGTTATATTTATGATGACTCAGCTAAGCAAATTAACGGGCTTGATGGGATGTTACAATGTACCTCAAATGGTAGAGTATACGCCTTGTAAGAGGAAGGTTGAGGGTCTAAATGCCACCATCTTATTCACAAGTGGGTACATTGTGATATACCCACCTTAGGATCATTGCTTCAAAAAGTAAGAGACAAGGGATTCCAAAATTAATTTGAGCGTTTAATTTAAAAATGAAAGTTAAGCCTAAATATTCGATAACGATTGATTTTACAAAGCAGCCCATTTTTAAGTCTAATTTTCTTTTCGAAAGCGCGAGAAACGCGTTTTAAAATTAAATAAAAGAAAATTGAAATTGTGAAATCTCAACGTATACGCTAAACAGGAAACGCGGACCAATAGCTTGCGCAAATGTCGTAATTGCTTGCGCAAATGACGGGATTAGGCTTAGCTGGGTTAGCTTCAAAGTGGTGCGCGAACAGACACACGAGCCAAAAGCAAAACCTCTCCTCTGATCCGGAGAGGTAAAATGTATTAAGAGGGTCATAATCTAAAAAACCCGTACGCTCTATATCAGAAAGCTTCAAGTTTTTTCCAGACCCAATAAACCCTAAGAAAATTAAAATTGAATTGGAAAATTGTCATGGAATGACCCCAAAGTTCGTTTTTAGTTTCGCGAAAACTTGTTTTTGAGTCACTATAGCGATCATGCTCATATCCGCCCCCGCCACTGTCAAAGGCATTGGCCCATGCGATAGCATACGCTTGTTTGTTAACAGTATAAGTGGTTGGTTGTCAGAGGTTCGGGAAAACGAGAAAGCTTTTTTCTTTACTCGAAATTGTCAGAGGCACGGTGGCTACAAGAGCGGCTACTAAAACGTGAAAAATCACGGAGTAATAATATATCGAGAGCCATACGTAAAATCGCAAAAATCATGGATAAATGATAATAAAGGGAGATAGCCCTATGTAAAATTATGGAAAAGGGATAGTAAAGGGATATCGCCACGTCACGTAAAATTATGGATTACGGATAATTAAGTGTTAGCCAGACGTAAAATGATGGAGTAATAATAAAGGGAGAGCCAGAAGTCATCAATCATGGAATGCAACGTTTTTGCAACTAGTAACTTTGGTCCCGGTCTTAATTAAAAACTTAACTTCGGTCGCGAAAACTAGCCGTCACTTCGCGTAACTACGTGGCCCTACGGCCCATCTTGTTGATTCAGTAGAGGATAAAGCGACGATTCTCAAGAGATTTATAGTATTAGGGAATAATCATTATCTGTTCTAAATTAAAATGATTATCTACCAGTTTTCTTTCCAATTACGGGATCAGCTGTTTCTTCTTTGCAGGATCTGTTGGCAAGATTCAAGTAAGCTTTACTATAGGCAGCTCCCGCCGTCGTCTGTTGCGGTTCAACTGAAGTCATAGTTGCTATAAGGCACTGCGGCAACTGATTTCTACAAATAGTTGAAATGCTTAAGCAGTTAACCACGAAACCTCGAGTTAATCTACCTCTAAACTCCTCGAATACAGTTTAAGATAATACGTTCCGATAACCGACACCATAAATAACATGGTTTTAAGTGTGACAAAAAAATCTAGTCACGTTATATGAGAAAACCAAGCAATCTAGCGTGATAGAACAATAACACTAAGTAAGAAATTTCAGATTAATTCGTGGACTGAGGCAAATGACAACATTTACTCGGTCACATTCCACACGGAAAACGAAACTCGAAGCTTTTAGACTTTGGCCACTTTCTGTTCGTCGAGATTTTGTGATATGGTCACTCTTGCGAGATTGGTCAAGTCGACGGCTTTACATCTTGAAGATTACATGGCCCTCAATTCCCTACGTACAACGATAAATTCGCTAGATGTTTTCCCTACGGGAATTCATTTTTCATAAGGAGCGCTCGAACTTGGAACTCGTTGACTGCTGATATAACGGAGATGGCCGCCAAATTTTCAATTCCTCAATTTCGGTGTTTAAAATCTAATTTATTTTTTGGAATTATTGGCTTTTTGAAAACCCTAAGATAAATACATTTTTGTTTAATAATTATTTTTTAATTTTCAATCATTTTCGTAATGTTTTAGTTTCTAATTATTTGTCTAATTTTTTATTATTGGTTTGTATAGCTTTATTTTTGGGTATTTTTAGTGCTTGTATTTGTCCCGGAAACTACCTATGTCTCAGTTTTTCCCTTAACCTTTGGCTCTTTGGTGAAAAATAAATTTTATTATTATTATTAAGTTTCTGTAAAAAAAATAAAAAAAGGAGTTCTAAAATCGGTAATTTACGATTTGCTCTGGATAAATACCGTAATTTCGACATTAAAATTTAAGTATTTTAGCCTTAAAAGTGAAATAAAATGCTAAAAGAGGTCAAAGTTAAATCTATTATCGTCATCTATAAGTCCAGTTCTCAACAGTTATTCGTGCTTGGCGTCGTTAACGACATGTTATTGCAATTTTCAACGTCACTTTGCTCTTTCAATGCAAACTCAAACGGTCAAGCGTATCATGAAAAAACATTGCATTATGAGGTTAATTGTTTAGTCAGAAATAAGAATTTTGAAGCGTTAAATTTTACGCATTTAAAAATCACCGAAATTAAAATACAAATCATTTTGTGAATACCTGTAAATTATCGTGAAACGGTAAGTTAAGCGGTAAATTATAGCGTAATTTACCGATTTCCAAAATTAGGTAAATTTTAGAACTTCAAAATTCCTTATGACGGCGTTAATCCAGCCACCGTTATTGTTCGATTACATGAGCTACTGTCACATTAGCATTTTTAATCGATTTGAAACGATAAAATCAAACCGATATTCGAAACACCAGAAATCGTTTTAAGCGCCACACGTTCACGCATTATCTTTATAAATCGATTTATCGTGGCTTCATCTATCGGTTGTTGAAACCGAATCGGTACGAAACTGGTTCTCGAAGCAGTTTCGAGAAACCGAAACCAATCAATTAAAGAAAAGACGGTTTCCCGTTCACACGACTCTAGCGAAACGGTTTTAAATCGATTCCAAGGCCTAGTATGAACGCAGCTAAAGAGTAGTAACCGCTTTCCTTTTCAGACGCCAAAGAATGGCTATTATCGGAAGACATATTTTCACGGAATTAATGCTTGCTAAATTACTCAAAGATAAAAAGAGACAATGGAGATAGAGACCAAAGATTTTTCATTTTTTAATTCAATTGTCTCTGACAGACTGTGAAAAAATGACTATGGTAACATGAGGGCTCGAAGAACGCTTTCCGATAAAGCGCTTTTCGTCCTCATGTAACCCAATTCACCATGGCAAAATCGCTATTGTCGGGGATACTTGAGGGTGAAAAGCGCTTTCCTCTAAAGGGCTCTTCCAACCCTCAAGTAATGGCGCTCAACGGAAAGTGTCATACTTATATCTATTAAGTAACATATGGTAGCACCTTTGGAAATGATTTAAAGTTCATCTTATTTATCTTTGCAGATAATTCCCAAAAAAATAAAAAAAAAATAAATGAGTCAAGGCAGATAACAACGTCCGGATAATAGATTTATATATATTTGTCGAGTTTATTTACGAGATTTTAGGGCGCTATCATCTTGGATTTTCGAGCGTGCACTGGTTGTGTGATAGCATGGGCCAAGAAACGATAAATCCAGGACATGACTCTAGCGTCTACTAAAAAAAACAGGCTACGTCATCACCGTACGCGTTTTTTGGGGTCAAGTTTGTACAGTCAAAGCTATGGCGTTTTGGGAGCAAAGTGACGTCATATGACGTCACACGCTGTGCGAAGGCTGTTTGTTTGGCTGACCGAGAATTTTATTCCCTCAAACAGGAAAGAGTCATGTCCTGGATTTAGCGTTTCTTGGCCCATGGTGATACGTAGACGCACCGAATATGAACTTTTATCAGTGGGCTTTTCCACGCCTTTGGTAACTTGCTCACTTCAGCATTAACGCTTTACTATAGAGCTGGAAAAGCTCAGGGTTTCTCTAGCTTGGATAATTTGAAAATCTCTCTAGAGCCCAGTTTGTAATGGGTAGAAGGTCACCAATGCAGGGCTCCCAAAAATAATAGGTCCAAAAATTATAAATTTATAGAACCGACAATGTGTTATATTACTTTTATATGTTTATATTAACGAAATATTGTTGTTTTATGGGATTAAATATCCAAGAGTAGAACTTTTAAATATGCATATTTTATTTTTTATATACTGTATTTTGATATTTATTTAATTCAGAAATCAGGTACTTTGACTAGTAGTAAATAGTATAGCCAATAACTAAACAATTTTACTTGAAATTTTTATACTTAACTACCCCACATTTTCTTATTAATTTGAAAAGAGCTGCAGGTACTTTCAACCGGTTTGGGTCCGCTTGAGCACATTCTCATTTGCGCAGTTTCATTTGCTCAGTTTTCCCTCTGCGCAAAAAATAAAAGGTCGAAAACTTTTCAAATTGGCTCGTCGCGGCCCAAAGAATGAAAAGTCGAAACACTTCTCAAATTGCCTCGTTGCGGCCCAAACATCAAAAAACAAATATTTTCGTAAACAATAGCACTGTGGAATGAGCATCCTCAAATAATTTGAGATTCTCTTTAAATTTAAGACATTCACCATCTTAACATATGATATTAGTTGTATCAATATATTGTAAAAAATATATTTTTAAAACTATACCATAAGCAGATTATTCTCTCCGCCTATGAGTATACCAATACAAGTTGCCACAAACAACATTTTTTCTTAATCTAGTTATTTAATCTAATCTAGGGTTGAAAATTTCCTAAGCCAGGTTTCGTAATTTTAGGGTGATAGGTTTTAAGTTAAAAATAATTATAAATGTAATTTAGTAACGTGTGTAAATCTTTACCACGCACAATTTGATGCTTTAACCATTTTCAAAATGCCATACATAGTAGATTAGTGTTAATCTACTCTCATTATAACTGAATACCTATGTCATTTTGAAAACGGCAGGAAAACATCTTTCACAAAATGTCACAACTTTCATGAGTTAATGGTTGAAGCACCAAATTGTACGTGGTAAAGCTATGCACACGCTGCCAACTTACGCTGATATTTAATTTTTAACTTAAAAACTTATCAACCTAAAATTACGAAACCTGGTTAGGGAGATAAAATAAATTAAATTACAAAGCGTAACTCTCAATTGTGGCTTTTAAAAATCGTTATAGCCGTGAAAAGAGCCAAATTCTTCGATTTGTGTCAGTTTCCCTCCTTGGAGACGTGCATCAGTTTGGGGGAGTTTTGTAAATCTCGAGAATTCATTTATTCGCGGTTTTTTGGCCGATTGCAAGGGCTTCTATAGTGTGAGCGCCGCCGAAGCGCTTGATCGAGGCAGGGACGGAAATAAGCACAAGTCACTGGTCATTTGTCCGATAAATTTTCCAAATGTCCGATAACTTTTTATTTTTAAGAGGGGGTCACTGGACAAATGTCCGATAAAAAAAAAGTACTTTTCAATATAGGAAATGTAGCATTGTCCGGTAATTTTGTTAAATGTCCGATAACTTTTGAATTTTAAAAGGGGTTACTGGACATTTGTCCAATAAGAAAAATTTCTTATTTCCGTCCCTGGATCGAGGAGGCTATACCTTGGATGAGTATAAATACTACATACTCATCCAAGCAAATCCAAGGTACCACTGACTAGAAATCGGTAATTTAACACAAAAGCGATAACGCTTTGCGATATTTACTTCTGCAAGTTTATGCAGTTTATAGCCAGGAATCTGACGACCCGGTGCGAAAAAAGTTACTTTTAAGGGTGAATGATGTGTTGGCTAACCACCAAATACACCAGTTCAATCCATAAAAATTATTCAGATCCTCCCACTAATCGTTCTCTCCCCGGATCTGAAGCAGCTTGAACAACTATGGGCCAGGCCTTCTAAACATAACATAGGCGTTGGCCAGCCGTACTAGTAGAACTAGAATTCGATAATTTTAACTTTGGACTATTATTTAGTACGATTTTTTTTATATCAATGTACTGTAATTCTTATTAATTGGCGATAATTTTAAATGTTTAGAGATAAAAACAAAATTTCATTATAATCAAGTTAGTCAACTTACGTGTTTAGATTTAGCTACTATTCTGGTTTAATAAAAATCGATGACAAACGTCGTTATCACGTTAATCTTAAGAGAGACTTATTTTCTTGCTTATTTGTTCATGAACTATTGCACAATAATTTTGTCATTCGAGGTTACGCCTTTGTTTCGTTTTTTCGTCAGGCAACTTAATAACCTTTACAAGATAAGCAGACGACTCTCTCAGGCTCTTTTTTTCCAGTTGACCTTTTTTCGCGTGATTTTTGAGCCTTCCAAACTCAAATGAAAATAATGTCATTTTTGTGATATCAGTTCAACTGTGATCCAATTATGTTCTTAATACTGTAGAGAATTTAGAATAGAAAGCTGTATAAATACTAACTGAAGATGCAGGACATGGAAGAAAGTGATTTAAACAGCAACAGAATTCGGGATACTCAATTTGCTTGTGAAAAGCACGCCGTTATGTGCCTGGATCGAATGAAACAGTTATATAAAAAACATAAATTAACTGATGTCACTTTAATAGCGGGTGATAGAAAAATTGTTGCTCATCGCCTTATATTAAGTTCTGCCAGCGATTATTTTTCAGCTATGTTTACAACTAATCTCAGAGAATCTATTGAGGAAGAAGTATTCATGAGGGACATTGATCCAGACGCTCTCCAAGCCTTAATCGATTATTGTTATTCTGGTAAATATAATAAGGTTGAAGTTAGATATTTTAACTAAACCAAGTTCATTTCGTTGATGACATAGGCGTCATTGAACTAAACGAAGAGAATGTTGAAACCCTTTTGTCAACCGCGAGCCTTCTTCAACTACAGGCAGTTGTGGAAGTCTGTAGTAAATTCTTGTTAGATCATTTACATCCATCAAACTGCATCGGAATTAGCCTATTTGCTGAGTCGCAAGGGTGTTGGAATCTTCACTCCGAATCCCACGGTTACATAATGGTTTGTATCATCTAATAATCACGCAGTAGGGATTTTGTAGTAGAATAATAACATTAGAAACTTCAAAAATTAAACTAAGCTGAGCCATAATGAAACTGAACTATACCAAATGTGAGATGGGAGAGATCTGAGTGGGATGTCATAATAAACCAGTAGAGTGTAACTCGCTTATCTATATGATGCCCCCTGGTGGCGATAACCTCTTTATATCAAAGATCAGGCTTCAGTATCTCATCTCTACAGAACGCTATAATTTTGCAAATTGGCTTATGAATTCCTATAATTTTGCAAATTGGCTTATGAATTTCTATAATTTTGCAAATTGGCTTATGAATTCCTATAATTTTGCAAATTGGCTTATGAACTCCTATAATTTTGCAAATTGGCTTATTAACTCCTATAATTTTGCAAATTGGCTTATGAACTCCTATAATTTTGCAAATTGGCTTATGAACTCCTATAATTTTGCAAATTGGCTTATGAACTCCTATAATTTTGCAAATTGGCTTATGAACTCCTATAATTTTGCAAATTGGCTTATGAACTCCTATAATTTTGCAAATTGGCTTATGAACTCCTATAATTTTGCAAATGGCTTATGAACTCCTATAATTTTGCAAATTGGCTTAAGAATTTCTATAATTTCGAAATATTGGCTCATGAATCCTATAATTTTGCAAATTGGATCATGAATCCTATAATTTTGCAAATTGGCTCATGAATCCTATAATTTTGCAAATTGGCTCATGAATCCTATAATTTTTGCAAATTGGCTCATGAATCCTATAATTTTACAAATAGAGTGTCTAATTCATCTTGATCTTTCTGCTATTTCTATGGATTTATGGGAGGCTAAACATGACCAGGTTTGCCTTTTATAAATTGGCTTCTATTTCTGCCCCAAGTAATGAGCTAATAATATCCGACTATTTTTGCCCAGGTTTCTAATAATTAATAGAAGAATTATTTCCATTTTTAGGAGGGAGGGGGAGGTTGCAAGAGGGCGCCACCAGTTCTATCAAATCGAAAAGTTTGACTCACTTTTTTAAAGTGGGGGGGGGGGGTGCAATGTAAAGGAGTCTTATTTTTAAAAGTAGAATTGATAAAAAAAAATCAATTTTTTTTTCCTCTTAGTTCTCCCTCTTAAGTAATTTCTGACCTTTGAGAACTTGTAGTCTAGTGGTCTTGTAATTCCTATAACATATACTGTCAAACATGTCCTATATTATCCTATATTTCCTGGAAATGATCTATAAAGTCCTATAATTTTGAGTTAACAGATAGTTCTGTATCAAAAATATGGCTGCGCGGCCAAAATCTTGTGTTTTGCATATGTAGACTATATTAGCTGATTTGTATATTGCTTCTCACAATTAGAGCTGCAGCAATCTAAAGGGTTGGGGGGACTCAGCCAAGTTCAATTGTTTCAGGCTAGTTCTATATCTAAACAATTCAATTGAGTCGTGGCTATCGCATTTGCAAGGAAGTAGGTCTAGAGATCGGGGTTCGGACAAGAAATTTCTGATTATTTTATCTTTATTCATAACTTAAAATTTATCGAGGAAAGGCTATGATAAATCCAATGTAATTGCGAATAATTTTCCGCTTATTTTTTAATGATTAACTGATAGTTGTGGATTATTTTGTCCAAACCCCTGATCTCTAAGTAGGTCCAACATAACTGGAAAATAAAATATAATTTTAAAAGGTTTTTTGCTAAACTTTTTCTTGTAAAATTCTCTTTTTTTAAGACAATTTCAGTACCGTATTATCTAATAAAACCTGATTTTCTGTCTTGTATTATCCTATATTTCCTATAAGGAATTGAAATTTATAGCTGAGCTTCCTGAAGTAACTTGCCAGAACAATAAATCGAAAATTTATTTGCCATGGTGAATATAATATTATTTCTTATTAATTAAAAGACGGATACTTCATGGCGGTTATTAGAACTTTTTATTTGTCGGGAGCTTTCGGACCGTGGTCCTTCGTCAGCCGAAGTTTTTTTTTCTTCTGTGAGATACAAGACACGATATTAGAATTAAGCAGAATATGCCTCTCTAACACATACTTTAGTTTTGAGGAAGTTTATTACAAACAAGACCGAGGCTTAGCTATGGGAAATCCCTGTCCGCTCCAATGCCAATATGGTGATGGAACATTTTGAAACTCTTCTATTCAAAAAAGACCCTATCAAGTTAAACATCAAACTATGGAAACGTTTTATGGATGATGTGTTCGTGATAAAAAATAAATCTCTATCAACTAATACGTTATTAGATTTGGTCAATAATATGAACAAAGATATTCAATTCACTTTTGAAGGGGAGGTGGAACGTAGTTTACCTTTCTTAGATGTTCTAGTCACACATAACAATCGAACTTTCCATTGTTCCATGTACCAAAAACCAACCCACAGTCTACAGTTCCTACACTATCAATCGTCCCACCATATTAATATAAAAATAGGCATTTTAAAATCAACAAAATACAGAATTGAAACGCTCTCAGATCAACCAGTTTTAGATAAAAAACGGTTCACGGAACAATTTAAAAATTGTGGATACCCCATGGGATTAATTAATCACATATTTCGTGACCAAAGTGTACAGAATTGTTATATTCGAGAAAAACCAGAATCAGTTAATTCCCTTCCATATTTAAAAGGAATTAGTGAAAAAACACAACGACAATTAAAAGAACTAAACGTTACCATGGTCAACAAAACGGGTAAAAATTTAAGCAAGGAACTAATTCACAACAAACCTAAAATTCCAGAACTAGATAGAACAGGTGTAGTCGGACAAACAAAAAGACCCCTAGTAACAAGACGTGAGGAACACAAAAAATGTGTAAGATTAAAAGTTGCACATAATGGTTTAGCCAACCATTTAATGAATGTAAAAACACACAAAATTAACTGGGATTCTGCGAGAGTACTTTGCCATGAACCCGATTGGTATAAGCGCAGTTTTAAAGAAAGTGTTTATATAGAAAAACTAGGTAGACTTAACCTTGAAAAGGGGCTATTGGAACGAATTGATGGGGTCAATAATGTAGTGATAAGAGAAAAACGTAAAATAAACCAGTGACTCACTGACGCTCCGTTTCCGTGAGTTTGAAAGGAAGGTATTTTGTCAGTATCTTGCTAAGTATCCGTCTTTTAATTAATAAGAAATAATATTGCCAGAACAATTTAGATAAAAATTAAAATAGAGTTTGTGCAAACATGAAATGATTTTGAGTAAAAAAAATTCAGGGAAAAATCGTAATTATTGAGAAAATCATGGAAATTTATATGTTAAAATATTCTGACACTCAAAACTGTTTCAAACTCCAAGAAAGTGACTATTTTGTAGTTCCTGAAAACACATCCCAGCAAACACTAAACATCCCAGAGATATTCCATTCTAGCCCAAACCTCCCTACATAATCCGGTACAGAGAGGATATTACTGGAATACCCAAAAAATCCATCCAATTCGGCACTTCTAACATCCAAAATGTAATGTACCGGAGATGTCCATTTGATATCCAAAAATCGTTTTGTTTTTTTAAATTTTTTTATACGGCCGGGCACGGATAAAAATATACGACTTTTTAATCAAAAACTCAATAATTCAAGATTAAAATCATTAATAACCCTTAAATATTTTTCATAAGATGAATAAAACTGGTTTTGCGACGTCATTATATACACGTCAAGAAAAAGAATGGCGCTAGTGGGCCATTTTCTCTCTCTGAAAACTTTCGAAAACGGAATTTTGTTAATAGCTTTTGTCATGTGCTATATTTTAATGAAATTACAATATATAAGTTAGGCTGTACTATATTTCAATAATTTTCGAATTTTATCCAAAGCCCAATTTCGAAATGCTCGCAGTCATGTTCAGCCCTGGCTCTTAGTTTTCATTTTCTTATCTGGCAACGCTGTCTCCAGACGCTCAGTCTCTCTTAGTCGTCTTCCCGAGCTAGCTACTAGCAGTCTTGATCTCGCTTTTGTAAATGCACGTTTCTTTATTCGACGCCATCTTTTAAAACGCGTTCTTATTAGATAATTTCTCAAATCGGCTACGGTAACGGTATTAAATTATCGGTTCTTAACGTGTTTGGATCTTCACGTTAAGGTTAATTGGAATCCATGAATAAGGAAATTCAGGTAAAACATTTTTTATTATTCATTTTTAATCGCGCTACCTAATTCAAAAGTCATAAATTTTAATTTTTTAGTTTGAAATTTAAGCTAAAATTAAATTTATACTTTTAGACCAACATAATGCGAAAATATCTTCTAATGCTGACAAAAACAAGAGTATGGTCTCTTCAAGGGAAAGAGATACATCAAACATGGGCCAAGAAACGTGATACCAGGACATAACAGCCGCAGCTTCGTACGTACAAACCCAGACGGACACTAGTTGTAACGGGCGACGCTCGTGATGGGGGTGAAATGGTAGGGGGAGGGAAGGAAATTGGGTACAAAAATCTGACGGAATTTCCGTTTTTGCAGACGACGGTTTAAAATTTATAAAATATACCCTATCACGTGACCTTTATATTTGTACCTAAAGTGACGTAGTTCCGAAGTTTCGTGCTTTTGTCAAAAGGCGGCGATAGTAGACGCGTGTTACAGATAGGAGACGGGTTTTTTAAGAAAAGTCATGTCCTGGTATCACGTTTCTTGGCCCATGCATCAAATAAGCCTATTGGTACCACAATTTTATCAAGCTCTCTAAATATCTCACGAAATTTTAATAGTCGTTTAACTCAAAACAATAATTATCTGACAAAATTGCCTTCGACTACCCAAAGTAAGTAATATTAATTTCATTCTTATATTAAAAATTTTCCACTGAGTTTGAGCTGCATGAGCACCAAATGAAATTAAATCTAGAACTTAATATAATGAAATTGTAAATTAAGGTGAAGCTACAAACAAAAATGTAATGGGAACAATTTCCATCAGCGAATGTACATATTATAGTTTGAAATTTAATTTACGTTTTCCAATTGGCTAAAAATTTAATTTTACTTTTTACTCGTTTTGATAGACCGCAATATAATTTGGCAAGAGAATACAGTTGGGAAGCCGAAAGGGAAAAAAGCCTTTAAGCAACCAAAGACTTATGAAAATAATAATTGGCAAGTTAATAGTAGCTTTTAAATTTCATTTCTGTTTCCCAATATTTATAGGCAACTTTAGATTTTATTTGTTGTTTAATTGCTTTCTTTCTAACAATCAAAACAGAATCTGTCAGAGGCTTGAAGAGCTTTAAAGAATCAACTATAGCTGATATTTAAAAAAATATCAAGTCCTGGTTCACTCATGCTTCTGATAGAATAAAATCAAAAGAATTGACTGCGGCTAAGAAACAGAAAATATGACGGGCGTCTATATGAATTTAAATTTAGGAACAATTTTTTTCTCTCTTAATTGACTTAGTTTTGTAAAAACTTAAGGTTATTAAAACTATTTAATTGCAATACCAGCCTTATTGGACTAAATTTAAAAATTAAGCAGAAGGGCTATGTTTAAAATTGTGTACGTACGTACACAAATTTGAATGTAACTTTAATTAGCAGCTAGGGCATGATATACCAACAACATTCTAAGCATCTCGTGTGAATATCATTTGGCTCTACCCAGAATGTTTCTAGGATGTTCTTAGAATATTTTCAATTACCTTGAACGGATGTTCATGGAATATTACGTGAATCAAATTAAGACGTTTGGAACATAACAAGAATATCTATGGAATATACGACGAATCTCTTTAAGGATATTGTTGGAACGCTATAGGAATATAGATAACTGAGACATTTGGTTACCCTCAGAACATCCAAGGTTGGACATTTTTGATTATTTGGATATCATGAGGACGTTTCCAATATCCTACATGGATATTTCCTGAATGTCATGGGGATATTTCGTGTTTGCTGGGATGTCTCAATTTTTTTTATTTTCACCTTTTTTATATATTTATATTTCCAATATTATTTTTGCTTTTATAGACCCCTTTAATGTAAAAATATAGATATTATATATATGAACAATTAAATCATCCTTCAAGTTTATAAGAGGCATACTGCGGGTGACGATGAAGTGAGTCATTTTCTCACTCCACGGTTTCACCCTAAGTATTCCAAAATTTGTACAGAAAGGCAGTCAGGCCCAGTATATTCTTTCTAGAGAAAATCAGACTCGAAATTGCGACGGCCGGGCGATACACGCTCCATTTCGCGAGAGAGGGGAGAGTAATTGTTTTCCATCGCTACATTTTCACCCCCGTAAACGTCTAGACAGTTCAGTGCAATATTAGCACTGCTTACTTAGTTCCAATCTCAACCACTAGAGAGGACAATTTCGAATGCTGTATCTCGACAGTTTTTGGAATTTTGGGCGAAAGCTGATGACAAAACTTTCAGAACCACGTACCAATGATAATATGCCCTGTTGTAAACTTGAAGCATGATTTACCCGTGATATATAAACCTTGAAATATTGGAAAAATTAATTTTTGAAATTGTTCAAATATCTAGAAGTTATTTACAGTTCTCTTCAAACTGGATTGTAAATAAACCACTTATTCACTATGCTTAAATAACATGGACTCCCCTGGTTTTCATTTCCAGGAGCATTTTATGGAAGTTATTCAAAATCTGGAGTTTCGGTTACTACCCGCTTCGGATGTCATCCGTCTTCTCTCAAGCGAAGAGCTTAATGTACCCAATGAAGAAGTGATATACTACTGCTTATTAGATTGGTTAAAACACGACCTTCCTAATAGACAGATGCAACTTTCAAATCTTTTGTCGGTCGTGAAACTTCCTCTTTTACCCCCGCAAGTAAGTAGTATTCCCTATGAAGTAGCGTTACTACCCTTACAGAAAAAAGTCTGATCTGAAGAGGTCTTCAAGAACACTACAAAAGTCTTGGGGAAGTCTCTAAGACTTCCCCAAGACTTATTGCCATAATGGAAGACTTCCCCAAGACCTCTTAAGACTACATAAGGCACCTGAAAGACTTCCCCATGACCTCTTAAGACTAACTTTTTTTGGTAAGGGATACCT
Organism: Odiellus spinosus; assembly: GCA_963920705.1. Classification (NCBI taxonomy): domain Eukaryota; kingdom Metazoa; phylum Arthropoda; class Arachnida; order Opiliones; family Phalangiidae; genus Odiellus; species Odiellus spinosus. The sequence goes on along the minus strand of OY987225.1, from coordinate 18,540,408 downwards.
TGCGTAGTGTGAAGAGCAAAGTTTATCAGCCTAATTTATTTAGTTGGGAAGGAATGTCAAGCAGTGGAATATGATCCACAAAAACCAGAGTTTCTAATCCTCTTTGCAAGAAAAAAGTTAATTTTTTTATAGGCTCCTTTTATGGCAACACTAAATCCATTTTAAATGGTGTGAACGAAATTTATTGTAGTGATGAGTCATTGACTGGGTGATAAATAAGGAATTTTTTTAAAGAGGACCTTTGACAGCGACCCTTTGGCCTGGAATAAATAAACTGGTCCATAACCATTGACTAGGATATGTCGTCTGCTAGGCTAAAGAAGGGCAGACAGAGTCACAAAGACTAATAAATTGGATGTCAATGACTCGGAACTACAGGCTACAAAATTTGTAGTTCCAAACTTCAACTTCCAAATATTCAAGAATAAAAAACATTTTGAAAAATCCTTGAATTTTCTTGGTGGTCCCGTGGACCACTGACCCCCCCTTCGATTTAATTTCTAAACTGGACCAGGCAATTTATAAAGTGGTCATTTGCCCTGTGCCCCTGCCATATTTGGTCACCGAACTATTGACCTTCAACCACCAGGGAAAGACTCATAGAAAAGGCCAGTTTTTTTCTACTCATATTCCACCAACCCGCGACAGCAATAAAATACCACTATGACTCGAGGAAAACCGTGAGAATTACTGATAAAACCCCGAGGTTGGCATCTTATGCTGCTAGTAGCAGTCTGCTACTAGCAGACTCCTATATTATTAAATAAACAATTTTGGCACCCTCTATTATAACTATTTGGAACCATAATCAAGATGGTGGCCTCCATACTTTGGAGAGTTTAAAATTTTCAGACAAGTAGCGTGGTCACCCTTACCAAAAAAGGTTAGTCTTAGGAGGTCTTGGGGAAGTCTTTCGGGTGTCTTATGTAGTCTTTAGAGATCTTGGGGAAGTCTTGAAGACTTCTTCAGATCAGACTAACTTTTTACCGTAAGGGCAAATTATTATGTAACTTGTACATATCGGGAAAATCTAGTTATCTCACTAGATTTGTATGTTTGATCTTTGATCGACTAACCCTTGAAAATCTCTTAAAGAAATTGGCAGGGAGACTTTTCACACGATATTGGTTTTTGGTGAAGCACTCAACTTAATTTAAAAAATTCACGAGGCTGTTTTTATCTAAATCATGATGTCAGTTTTACTTTTCATATCAACTAATTTGGACCTCTTTTGGACCAAATTGGATCTTTCCTCATTGCATAAGTCTATTTCTTTGGTATTTCTATGAGAGCGTATTGAAATGAAAAGTAAAATTACAATGGTTAAAAAGCGCTTCACAAATTTTTCAGTTTTTAAAGATTCGTGAGCTTGGTGTGAGATGAATTTGAGGCCTAAAATCGAATCAGGTTGCGTGTCTACTTTAAGAATACCTTTTTTGTCTAGTTTATTGCAGACAATGTTGAGACTAACGTTATATTCCGTGAGGACCGAGCATGTCAAGATCTCATTATGGAAGCTATGAAATATCACCTTCTTCCTGAGCGAAGGTTAATGCTTCAATCACCAAGAACTAGGCCAAGGAAATCGACGGTTGGTTCCCTCTTTGTTGTTGGTGGTACCGATTCCTGTAAAGGTAAGGAGTTTTCAAACAATTCTGAAACTGAATAATTGAATGGTTTGTATTTGTATTTCAAGGACCGAGTAGTATAGATAAATACGATCTCCGAACGAACACCTGGTCACACTATGGCAGAATGAGTGGGAGACGGCTTCAATTTGGGGCGGCTGTCATAGATCATAAGCTTTATGTCGTTGGTGGTAGAGACGGTCTCAAAACCTTAAACACAGTCGAATGCTATGATCTCAAAACAAAAGTCTGGTCTTCGATGCCTTCTATGTCGACGCATCGGCATGGACTTGGTTTGTAAAAACGTTTTACCTTAATGCCAAGATATTCCAAGAACTAGTTTACCAGACATTAAGTTAGCGACGCGATGAACTAAACACTAGGGGTATATGCGAGTCTTGATTTTTATATTCTCACCTGGTCTTGAGACAAAATTTTTTTCGTTTCGAGTATCTGGCCGAGCCCCTAGTAGTTTTCAGTGAGCAAAATTTTAAATTTACCCCTAAATTAGAGATTTAGAACTCTAGCAACTAGTCAACCTGTGCTGTATGTCTACTCGAGTGATGTTAAACTAAAGATCAGCTGTTATCTAGTTGACAATAGAATCAGTAGCACCATCATCTGAGTCTAATTGAAACGTAATATTAAATTTAAGAACCCGATATTAAACTAAACTAATTTTATAATATTGTTAAAGCAACTCGCGGCTCTAAAGTTTCTCCTAAATTCCCGCTTTTCTGCTACACAAATAATTTGCCTTACCAAAGGCAGGAGGGAGGGATTTATAAGTGTATGTGGGTCCCATTGGCTCCTGCCTTTGGCAAGGCATATTTGGCACGCATCAGGGAAGAGACTTTCACAGGGGCTCCTCCATAGCCGCCAGTTGCTTTAAGTCTACTGGTGAAGGTCCAAAGTGTATATAAATAATTATAAATGAAGGCAGTTAAGAAAGTTGGGATTTGAGAAGGCTAAGGCTAATGAAAGTTTTTTGCTATCAATAAGGCTTATTTAAACAATAATGAATCAAAAGAAAAACACTAGGGTTGTCGGTTGAATTATCCAACCCAATCTTGTGTGAAACCTTGTTATAATGAAATTCTGGGGGAAACGCTTTATATCAGTAATTTCATTATGGGTGTTAGGCCTTGGCTTTGCAAAAGACACAACGGGGAATACTAAAATTTACGTTATAAGCGATATTTTGTTATAACAAAGTTTTACTGTAGCTTTAGTTAATTATTGTGCTATTGGCAGTTGTTTGACCCATTTTGGCATACAGGTGTTGGTGTATTGGAAGGACCTATGTATGCGGTAGGTGGACACGATGGATGGAGTTACCTTAATGTTGTTGAAAGATGGGATCCACAATCGAGACAATGGTCTTACGTTTCACCCATGAATACTCAAAGGAGTACAGCAGGAGTCGCTGTATTAAACAACCGGTACGTTATCACTTGAAGTTGAACATCAAACCTTTTTTTAATTGTTCTAATTTTAGATTATACGCCGTTGGTGGTCGTGATGGAAGTTCCTGTCTCCGTTCTGTCGAATGCTTCGATCCACATACTAACAAATGGACAATGTGCGCTTCTATGGCTAAACGAAGAGGTGGAGTTGGGCTGGGTGTTGTCAATGATTACCTTTTCGCTTTGGGTGGTCACGATGCTCCAGCTGTAAATCCAAGCGCATCTAGATTTGATTGCGTGGAAAGGTAAGATTTTTCATCTGGGTTTTTATGTCGACGCAAATGGGGGGGGGGGGGGTGGGGGTGGCCAGAAGTTCCTGACCTGGCTAAGTTCGCATTAATGAATTTATTTTAAATGCAATCAAAATAGTTTGGAGTTTAAATTTAAAGTATTTTTTCAAAGGTATAGTGACTGGCGTGCCTTAATCAGGATTAACCCCATAACAAGAATATAAACATACCAACCCCCGAAGTAGAATGAAACTAGGGTGTTCAAGTGTCAAAATGACTGTTGTGCGCAAGGTAACCAAATGCTTGTATCTTAAGGTACGATCCTAAAACGGATACTTGGACATCAGTTGCCCCAATGAGTCTGGGTAGAGATGCAACGGGCGTATGCCTACTAGGAGGCAAACTATTTGCTATTGGAGGATACGATGGACAGTCCTACTTGGATCTGGTCGAAGCCTATGACCCGCAAACTAATGAATGGGAAAAGGTAAATTTAATAATTAGTATGATTTTGTTCAAAGTCATGTAGGGATTGTCAATTAAATTTAATCGTAACTGAAATATGTGTGTTTCATGGGTATGTACCAATTTTAAAAGAAAAGGTTAGTGTTCTTAGGGCTACCATTAATAATAATATCAAAAACCACTCGTGACTACCTGGATATTAGACAACGCTATTATTAATATAGTTAAATTCTAGGCAGCCTTTATATACTATTTAAAAATTACCCCCTTGAATTTTTTCTCTTTGTGGTTCAACACAAAAGCCTTAAAGTATAAAAATTCAGGTCTGTCAAAGTGATGTCGTTCCAAGGGCATGAATCTTTAGAAAAAAAACAAAAAAAAAAAAAAACAACGCCTTCCCTACAATGTGACGTTGATTTTACTATTCTTTCAATGCACATCCATAGAATAACCAAAGAAATGGGCTTTCCCAATCAGGAAAAATTTAATTTAAATTAAAAATGGTTCATATTGGAAAATTACAAGTAAATTCGACCAAAGACATTCAACAGTTGTGGAGCAAAGGAACTTTCCATTTTGGTCCACTTCAGATTAAATCCAGTTTCTTTTTTTCATTTGGTCTATTTGTTTGAATTGGAAGTAATTTTCCAATTTGGACCATATTTTATTTTATTTTTATTTTTTTTTTCTCATTGGGTAAGCTGTTTTCTTTCGTCACACAATAGTTTTAAATAGCCTTGTATTTTTTTTTCTTTAAAAATTTTAACATGCCAAGCATACAACAGGGATAAAAAAGGGAAGTGAAAAATACTTACAGGGGCGACATTCTTGAGCCTTAGGTTAATTTAAAATTGCCTTTATATCTCTCTTAGCAGACTACATTGTACAACTCTTTCTTCTGATCATTTGTAGCTAAACTGTACTCGTAAGGGTAGGTGGTCTTGAAGCGGGATATTCTTGAAAGAATACGTGAGAATCCGTCACTTTAGAAATCACCTTCTCATACGCTAAGAGGTCTAATTTTGAACTGTACATTAATTTCTTATGGACAATGTTGCCTGCTAAGAGAAAAATAATGGATATTCTTTATGATAAGTTATTCAATAAACAATTCCAAGCTCTACAAAGAGCCAGAATGGTGTTAGTACTCAATATAGTTTCCACGTTCCATTCCAGCAATAAGCGAGACATTCTTTGACTAAAAAAATTTCCATTGAAACAATGCAAAGGGTCATTTTTATATCTGAATGTAGCCAAGTGTTGCTCGTGCTAGTGGTTTACTTTCAAGGATGTTGAAGTTACTTCTATGTAGCGTAATTGATTTGTGACAATATTGACATTGATTTCAGATGGCATCGTTAGAAACTGGAAGAGCCGGAATGTCAGTAATAGCTGTGAGAAATCTAGATTCAAACAGATTAAACCAAGTGGCTAAAATTCAAGTACCAATGAAAAATTCGGCAACATCTCCTTGAGATAATTTTCCACCCTATTGCAATATTGAACAATTTATACAATTTTATACCTAAACCGGAGACTTTATACACTTCGAAATCTTGTTTCTATTAAGGGTAGGAACAATAGCTTTTTTTTAACGCCCTTAAAGGGATCAATTATTAGATGAAATTTTTTATTTTTTTTTTTCATTTAGAACACCCTTATATTTTTTCACAATTTTGGAAAAAAATTCTACAAGAAAACCTTTTTAAAGTTATATATAATTAACATGCTACAGTAACTCACAGGAAAATGAGCGGTCATATTGAAAGAGAGCGAGTGTTTACTTCGTATTTCTTATAGAAGTACAATAAAATATCTCTAGGGACACATTGCGAGTTCAAAAAACTCGAGCTTCTATACTCAGTTTGCATGGACTCTTTTTCCAAATTAATGATTGGAGCCGAAGCCTGTAGCGACATGCACAAATAAACAGGGACACCTTTGCTATTAAAATCTCATGTTAATGAATGATTGACCTTGTTCCCCCAGTTTTCTTACTTTTAACACCATTTCGCCCATAATCGTAAAAAAAGAGTAAGAGTTTTGCCCGAATCCTAGTTCATAGACACGCGTAGATTGCACGAGATTTTTAGTAACTGTGGGTATGTGTAAGAGCATTCACATCGACCCTCTTTTCACCTCTCCCCACCCAGACACACTTTCCATTTGTTCATTTTAGGCACTAGGTCTAGAACAAACAATATCTAAATGTGAGGTGTCTCTGTGTATAATTTGTCCATGGTAGCAATTATGTTATGAATGTACATTTGTTTTTATAAATAATGTAAAACCAAAGACTATTTAACATTTGTACTCCAATGGCAAGCATAAGTCCCCGTTTTTGAAACGCTGTGACCTCTAATGGATCATGCAACCTTCTATATGCTATCTTTTCTATATTGCTTAAAGGGTTGGTGAAGAGGAAAATAAAGCGATTTTTTTATCAATTCTTCTAAAGATAAGACACCTTTTTGTACTAAAACTTTCAGCAACTGTGCAAAAAAAAAAAAAAAAAAACTAAAAGATTTTGTCATTTAATTAAAACCTCTGACCACCAATTCCTTGCATCTTCGACCTAGTAGAAACCAAGTGCTGTGGTGAACTCTTTGAATTGTGCTAAATCTTCTGCTAAACGAAATATTTTACGAAGTTCTTTCATTAGTTTGAGGTTCTGCTTTTAATTCAACGCCAAAATCTGAATCTTTAAAAAAACTTCTTCGCCCTCCCTTTAAATGTTCCGCATCTCTGATTAGTTTTGATCTCGAAAATGCCAGGCATCAATCAGTTGTGTATGTAAAAATGATGACCGTTAATTTGATAAACCTCACGTGAAAGGCACTTAGTGAACTCTGGGTTAATGCATTTTGTCACAAGATACTTTGAGACTTTATTGAGGCTCAACTTTAGGCTCAACTTTAGAAACTGCGATCTCTTGACCAAAAATCAAACTTTGAGCTTGAAATTTTAAATTGGTTTTAAGTGTGCTCAGAAACTGTCGAATGAGTCAGCCATTTAAAGATATTCCACCTTTAATCACTGTTTGAAATAATTTGGAATGAAACTTCTCATACTATCTTCGACCCATTGTTAAATGGATTAACCGTTAACCAAAAAATCTTTTTTAACATTAAACCATTGGTTAAAATGGTGCGATGTTTTTAGATAATTGTATTTAAAATTGATTAAATTAACAGAAGTTTTACAGTTAATCGAAAATAATAGCTAAATTCGCAGACAATTTATAATGCCGAGCCCTATCTAGACCTGTCTCTGAATTTTTGGCCTCATTTAAATTTCTTAATTTTTTCCTATTGGAGTATAAAAAATCAATTGCCTAATCAACATTCCGGTTCAGGTCTTAGACCACGAGGTTGCCTGACTAACTTTTGGAAATGGCATTAGACTAAACTTTCCGTTTTCCTCACTATACCTTCAACTTAAAAAAATATGCATTTTATAATCATTTCCGACATAGAGCAAGTCTTAGCTCGAGGAAAAAACTTAATTTTATCATCGTAACCAATTTTACAATATTTTTATACCTCCACATGGCCATTATAAAACCAAAACTTTTTTACACAAGCGGAATCCAAGATTATGCTGCCTATTCAAGGACAGAGTCCATTTGCTTGTGTAGGTAGCGGCACAAGTTATGAATCCCCGCTTGCACTTAACCCTTACGGAAAAAAGTTAGTCTGATTTGAAGAGGTCTTCCAGCAATACAAAAGTCTTGGGGAAATCTTTAAGACTTCCCCAAGACCTCTTAAGACTACATAAGACACCTGAAAGACTTTCCCAAGACCTCTTAAGACTAACCTTTTTTGGTAAGGGAACCACCTAAACATTAATTTTATGCATTAAAAAACTTAACCGAAAAATCAAATTATTTGATAATTTTTAAAGTAAATAATTTTAAGCCTAAAAGAGCCTCATCGAAATTCTCATTTTAAAAAGCCTGTATATTTACCGCAATTTCACAAAGAAATATTTATTTTTAGTGGAATCAATTAAAATGAACTTCAACCACGAACTTTTCATGTTCCAATGATAAAATTTAACGCGTGTATTGAAATGTAGATGGTGTGACCAATGACTGACAGTTCTACTAAACTTTAAACAATTTAGGATATGGAGTTTTGTTTATACTTGTATACAAATTCTTTACATTCCATATTTTTAACATTTATATTTAACAATTTTGATTATAAAAATAAAATGGCAATAAATCTTTTATAAATCTTCAATTGTTCGAATTTTTGAATTGAAAAGTAGAAATAGTTTTTCAAAATAATAAAATGGCAGGGTGAATAGGAAATTAGTAATTTTTTATTGATTTTACCATGGTTTTTAGAGTGTTTGGAGCACCACCCACAATAAAGGGCTGCAAAATGAAAAACTCAATGCCAATGCCGGCCAACTCCAACGGTAAATGTTTTACAAACGCCACTGCCACCCTAACGCCATTGTTAATCTTTACAAAGCCACCCAACTCCATACTATGAAAAAAAAAATAAGAATGTAATCCCTTCCAATAGCCAATTAATAAGTTTCACCCGATTCCCACTCTCTTCCAAAGCCAATTGATTAGTTTCACACGATTCCCTCCCTGCCAAAGCCAATTATAAGTTTGACACGAATCCCTGCCAAAGCCAATTGATAATTTCCAGTCCCTGCCAAAGCCAACCTCTTTGAACTCCAAATTCTAATTTCTATAGCAACTATACCAATTCAAATATCCGAAATTCCGAAGCTAGCATGCAGTTCGGGTAAATAAACTTAACCCGTTTCTAAAAAGGTTTTCCACAACACCTCCCCAGTATATAATTATGATATAATTTAAAGGTTTTCCAACACTAACGAATTCCAACTACAAATTAAATACTACATTGTTTAAAAGTACATACTTCGTCATCTACTTTCTTTGATATTTAATTTGGAGAACTTTCAGATTTCACTCATCCCGATTCAGAGTATTGTTATTTCGCATTAACATACTAAATGATTTAGTAGTTTTATTGGCCATTATATTACCTAGAACCCAAGTTTTACGTCTGTACTCAGTCGACTATGACACTGACTGACCCTCCAAGAATAACAATCTAGAGTTCCAAATATCCTGTAACCCACGAGCTTCGAATGTTTTGTTTAGGTTAGGTTTCCAAGCTATGGTTTTTTATTTTTCTAGAGGCCCCTATAATAGAGGGCCTCAATAGCCCTAGAATCGGGACCCAAAAGCTCACTTCCAATGCCACCAACTCCATTTTAAAATTATAAATGCCAAACTCCAACTAAATCCAGCAACAACCCAATCCCACCCAACTCCAGAATTAAATAAAATAAATTTCCCACTCCCTCCCGACTCCCTTTCATTTCAGAGACAATATTCCCAAAGCCACCCAAAGCCAATTTTTTATTTAACCCAACTCCACCCAAAAATGAGGGAGTCCCTTGGCTTTCTGAGGGAGTGGAGTTCTCCCAAAGCTTTGCAGTCCCCTAACCCACAAAACTCTAAACATTAGTTTCTTCCAACACCTTGCGACAGAACGTATATAATAATAAAAAATCCTTTTTTTTTATTAAAATGTCTCCTAAAATTCTTTGTGTATATCTACTTATATTCTTATATTTTTTAATATTTAATTTTGGTTAAATTTAAATTTTATTCCTATCTGGAGCTAGATGGCGCTTTCTTAAACTCTAGTACTATCTGTACTGTGTAAGCGCAATTTTGTTTAGCGCGGACTCGTGGGAGTCCTTCATTCAGGGTCAGGGCCGGCGCGAGTCAGGGTTTTATGCTAAATTTGAGAATAATATTTAATCAAGGATTATTTTTAAATTATAATTTAAAAAGTTCAAACAAATTAAGAATCTGATATTTTGCAGGTTTTTTACAAATTTCCCTGATATTAACAGGTTTTAAAGAAAGAGAAATTTTATCCACTGTTTATAACCGCAAACTAATGCCATTAATTTTGCAAAATATAATTTACGCTCAATTTTTGGAATAATCTTATTCTGATATTTTCTGGTTTGTACGAACCCTGTTTAAATTAATATTAACACTAAAACCCTTATAGTAAGACAAACAAATATAAATTGTTACTCAACAGAAATGTAGAATAGAAAACCAAAATCTCTTCAAATCTGCAGCCCAAACATTATTCTCTGAAAATCGTCTCTAGATGGCCCTCCCGGTATAATATTAAGGTTTGAGCCCCTCTCTTCTCTCCCCTCCTCTTCAGAGATTCCTCCCGCTTCGAACGCCTGTGAACTAGGGGATTTTGTGTGAGAGATACGTTTGGCCTCTAACCTACCCAACACACTCTAAAAACCATGATTTTACTATAAAAGCAGACTAGTTTGTGACAAATGTCTTGGATTCGAATTTATTTATAAGGAGAACTCCTGCCTAATCAAAAGACTTTCATCCTTGGCATGGCTTCGTAAAATATCCTCAATCTTCACTGTTGTACATGTGAAAATAAGCACAAAATTTCGCTGCAGGGATTTTACTACTTTGAGGTTCTCCTTTTAATTGAATGACAAAATCAGGTTTCTGATTTTTTTGTACAATTCAGAAATGTTTTCAAAATGTTTTTCTATGCAAACTTGTCTAATTTTTAGAAGCAGGATCAAGAAAAACTACTTCATTTTCCTTTTTACTCTGCCTTTAAACACGCATTTTGTCGAACACTGTACTTTAAGTGCGTTGCTCTGCTATGATTCTTCCAATACTAGACGTTTTCATTCACGTACCCCTAGTAAAGCGGAACATAATTGTCCTCACTAGTACAGTACTGAGACATAAGGCACCAAAACAGCCACACATCATTATTGCCTAGCGAGATTTGGTTAGAGTTTATGATGTTATCAAAGAATCGCAAAAATGATTGGCAAGACGCAGCGCAATGGCTAATCTGCAAAGATAAGTGGTAGAAAAGATTGCAACCCCCTTTCGCCACACATTACAATGACTCAAGGTGTTCAGAGGGGTCTGGTCAGATTGCCACGTTTAGAGAAAAGAAGAATGGAGACGCCATCGAAACAAGGCACAATTTCCAGAAAGACAGAGGCATCAGTGCTTCGCAAACTTGTTTCACATATAATTTGGCATGAAAAACTAGTTTCCTATTGAAATTTTTTACTCTACCTTAGCAAGTTTGCATTAATTCTTATACAGTGTATAGCTAAAAATCTATCAAGGCGCTGATAAAAAATAATCGAAGGGATTAACTTTAACATGACAAATTAAAAACAATTCATGGGTTAAAACTTTTAGAATAGACTAGTGCAGTTTTCCATGTAAAAATCCAACTTAGGATTTATAGAAGAGGTAACAGAAATGGGGAAGTATCCAATTCACATGGCTCATTGCTGAAATCGTGCTCTGCCAAGACTTATCTAACTACGCTCCATTTGATATTGTGTAGCTGTAGAAATTTTCCCTATTTTTAACCAGTTTGTTAATTTTTGTTAATTACTCTTACTTTATATATTATATTTTCTAAAACAAATTATATATAGAATTCTTATTATGTTGCTACAAAACCCATTTTGATTTTTTTAGTGTTGTTAATTTTCCGAAAATCAGAAAAATTAAAAGTCACGGAGCTTTGAATTATCGAATTTTCCATTTTTTTGATAGAAAATTAAATTGTTAATCATAGGACTGTTAGGACAATAGAAATCAGTTTCAGACTTTACACTTTAGAATTTAATTGAATCTAATTCGCTATTGATTCAATTTCAACTTCTGTTATAGAACCTTACAGAATAAACTAAAAACACAGCAAAAAGAATGGTAATTATTAAATATTTCAAATATTACATTCTCGATCAAAATCAATTTTAAATTTCTTTATGGAAGACAAAAGTCTTCAGGCGAGACAACCTTATGGAATTAAAAATTAAAATAGAACAAAACATTAGCTAACTCGGACAAAAACTCAATTATATTTTGTTTCGAGTTAATGTGTCTTTCACTAATGAAGAAAATTAATATTACCAAATATTTTAAGGGTCTCTACAAAATGTTCGAAGTGAGATTCCCCGTCTTAGGCATGTTAGCCCAATATTTAATAATTAACACAACTCTACTCATATTTACGAGCTATTGGTGATGCCCACCTTATACGTGTTTTGACAGTCTTTCAATAAGGGTCTATAGTTTGCTGCTCAGAATATGTGAAAAAGTAAATCTTTAGGCGAATGTTTTCAGCTTAAAACAAAAGTATTTATTACAATTAAATGGTCAAACTATCCTGGACCTGTTTTATCTGACTTTTTTCCAGTTTTTCAGGTCGTGTAGGGTTTTGTTCTATTTTAATCTTAAAACCTTAAGCCTCGCTATTAGTCTTATTTTGTCTTCCATATCAAGATTTAAACTCATCCGAGAAAGTCCTGACGAATATTTTAATTCTGTATTGTTTATATATTCTGTGATTTTAAACCTGTAGAAACAATTTCCTGATACTCTCTTCAGATGAGCTGTAATTAGCCGGTTTACGTAGCTTTCTCAGTTCTATAAACCTCGGTTAAATCTGATTAAAGTGGGCTAGTTGTAATGGGGAGAGCCTTGTGGCTTATGGGCCCTATATATAAGAGATTGTAATATGTGATTTGGGGGACCTGTTGTCGGAACTGTAAACTGAGAGACTATGCTTTTTAGACCGGATAACTGAGAAATCCATTGATATAACAGACTAGGTAACGAACTGTCGGTTACAATTTTACGTTTTTCGCGTTTTTGTGAGTTTTGGTGAAACAAGTTTGTGTGGTTCTATGTCCTGAACGCCGCCTTTGGGAATTAGCTGTGGACTTACATAGTTACGCCTCGTCTGAAGATCGAGGGTATTAGGGAACCACTGTTTGTCCCAAACCAGAATTCAGAGAATTATTTCTCTTCAAAGCCTTCAATATCAATTTAAAATAACTATCATAATATTGAATAAAATGTTTAAATTTATAAAGTACTAGCATCTCGGTACATTTGTTGGATTTGAATAATTGCAAATAAAAATTAAAACTATACAAAAAAATTTGGTAAAATCTAAATGTCCTCTAGAATTTTTTTAAAAGCTTATATTGGAAAAAGAATCATTAAAACCACGAGGGGAGTCCAAGTCCTCTAAATTAAATGTTTTTCGTTGTATCGGAGAGCTGTAAGCCCCTTTTTGGACTTTAAATCTTGATAGAAAAGATTTAGCGGCACTCTCGTTAATTTGGGTTGAGAATCTTGAAGGAGCGGATGCGGGTGGTCCATTTTTTCGCATTTTCGTCAAAGATGGACTTTCCCAACTAAAATTGTTAAAATATATTCAAAAATTTAACTCGCGTGTACGTTAAAAATGAAGTTTGGCATAATATTTAACCAACTCATGGGTCAGCAAATTATAGCCCGGCATCAGATAACTCTACAAGTTCTAACACCGTTTTAGTTTTGATGTAACAGAATGCCAATTTTTTATCAACTAGATCAATCCAGTGGTGTCTTTGTTAAGTATTTTTGAAGTTGAACCCAAAATTGTAATGTAAAATATTGATAATTTGTCATTATTGCCACACTTCATAACGGAGAACACTCTCCAAAACCAGTCATGCAACGTTAAGTTTTGAATTTTTGGGAAGGGGCAATTTGTAGATGCTGAAAAAACTAGGTGCTACCCGAAAGTTGAATGGCATCCATCTCCCCCCCCCCCCCGGATTTTAAACCTGGCTTTAAAAAAAATTGGCAGCCAACATTATTATGTGACAGTACAGCTAGGGAGAAAAATATCCCAAGTCTAAGCTTTTACGCTTTGTGAAGGCCAAAGTTATAAGCTTATTAATTAAAATTTTCTTGTTGCATTTGGAAGGCAGCTCAACTACAGTTACTTATTCCATGACTTACCGTGTAATAGAGTGGTTGGACAATATGTTTAGAACTATTGTGTCAACACAATCTCACAAACAAGCACAAACTATACAATTTCTTAGGTAAAAATGTATGTTGAAGCCAAAAAAACTACACACTGGTATACACTTTACTATTAAAAAGGTTATCATTGAAAGTTTAAGCATAACTTAAATGCCTGCGCATATAATTACTAACTGCCCATGACAGTCTTTAACCAATACTGAACTCTAAAAAGAAAGTAAATTAACTAAAGGTCAAAGATCTTCAGCTGGATAAATCATGTGACTCCCTTCAGGTTGACCCAACCTTGAACCTTGACCTATGACTATATTAAAGTACAGGTCTAAAAAGTACACTATCTTAACTTACATTTTATGTACCTCCTTTGGATAGCAGTCGAGGCAATGCATCCAAAGCTTAACAGAAGGAAACTGGTTTTCATCAATTTCAACTCCATCTAACGCATGTAACACATCCAAGTCTGCTTTTGATGGTTCCAAACTAAAAAAGTAGTTTATAGATTAATTTATTTTTTTATAAGGGAGACACGCAGCAAACTATATTCTGTCGAAAGCCTACTGAAATGGGTAAAGTATTGTTTGAAAAGCGTGTATAACAAACTTCACTCCAAAATATTCAACAGTTTCCTCGTAAAGAGGATTTTAATAGACAAATTCTAAATTGAAGCTGAACTTGCAGGGACAGCACGCCATTGGGGTAGTCTCTTTACGCGCCAATCTGTTAAGAGATGGCGGTTCCATAGTTCTGATTCTATTCTGATTGGCTGTCAGGAGAGAGACAAACTAGGCTGTAACCCCTCCCCTCGCGCTTTGAGACTTGATGCGCTTCCCATACAAACGGGTGTAATACATGGATAGGTACGAGAGCAAGAGATAGAGGCGCAGGCGCGCCATCTATTGTGATAATTCGTCATTATACTTGTATCCCAATGGCTGTAGCCCCTGGAAGTTGCGAGTTTTAAAATTTCGAGTTTGTCAATTAAATTCACATTTTCAAGAGAGAAATCTTAAGAAAAGAACAATGGCCAAATTTGAATTTCGTGTTTGAATTGTTCTATTTTTCGAACAAAGTCAGCAAATTTCTACTGCGTAAGACCTCTGGAAACAAACGCCGGCCTATTCTTTTAATGTTAGGGCATTACAAGCGCTGTTGAAGGCTAAAATAATATGATTGGCCAGAATTTATATTTACTTTTTTTTAAATCTCACCAAACTTCAGAAATTAATTTAAACCCTAAAAACTGGTCTAAAAATTCTGAAAAAAGTCTCGAACACGTTTTTCGGCATGATAATTCCGAAAATAAATTCAAAAGAGCCCACTTTTAACTCCAAGTTTCCCTTTAAACTTGGTGTTTTAGAAAGTTTAACTTCTATTTTGATCCCTATAAACAAGTAGACTTGGTCACATTTTTAAAATAAAAATATAATTTTCAATCGTATAAAATTCTGATTTTCAACTTTTGCCTTTTTTCAGTCATGTTATACTTGACTTTATACCCGTTGAAAAGTAAAAGGAAAATTTTATTTAATATAAACCGATCCTCGCCCCCTCGATAGTCGATACTCGACGACTAACAAATACTTAAGTAGATGGTGGGTTGACTGAGGTAACTAGCTTCTACAGATTATAAACTGGATATTTCAATAGTTTAAAATTTGTATTGAAAATAAAGAATAGATTTTAATGGTTGTTCATATTTGTTGAATCCTCGTTGAATACAATGGTCGAGTACTTGAATTATTTTATTTTTTGCTAGTCCCTGAAATAATACTATATACTAGAATTGATCATTGGTTTGGTAAATTCTAGGTATTCATTAATAAAAGAAAAAAAATCTATATGAAAAAGTAATCGCTACTACATATAATTATAAGTGCAATCATAAGCGGATTATTTTCTCTAAGTAACCAGATTGCAAGTTCCAGTCAGGTATCTCGGTTCTCATGACGTCAGAGGAGAGAGTGATCAAGAGAGCAACTAAAGAAAACTGGCCCAATGAAAAAATTAGAGCCACATAGGCATGTATAGGTTTTTTGGGGGAAGAAATCGTGGAGTCATAGGGAGTTTTCCACCAAAAATTCTCTCTCTCTCATGCGCCAGAGATACGTTTCAAACCTGAAACATACCATAGTAGATTAAAGGAACATTAGGTTTGACAGTATAACTTCAGAATGAAGTTAAGGTGATACACGGGATAGGGCAATTGTGAAGGGTTGCAAAACTCAGCCCAATAACGACTGTTGTCATAGGTAGCATAGCGTTTTGGTTACTTAGAGTAAATAATTCGCCTATGGTGCAATCAATCTCTACAAATACTTTCTTCAGGTGGGTCGTAATTAGCCGGCTGAATCAGATTTAACCGAGGTTTACACCCTTACCGAAAAAAGTTAGTCTGATCTGAAGAGGTTTTCAAGAATGCTACAAAAGTCTTGAGGAAGTCTTTAAGACCTCCCCAAGACTTCTTGACGTAATGGAAGACTTCCCCAAGACCTCTTAAGACTACATAAGACACCCGAAAGACTTTCCAATAAACCTCGGTTAAATCTGATTCAGCCTAATAATTATGTCTTGTCTGAAGAGTATAAGTGATCTAACTTTCCCAACTCGATTTGTTTTGCTCTCATTCTGTGTCGGTTAGACATGTACCAACACCTCGATAGAGCCTCACTCAAAAATGGGAGACGTTACGTTTCTAAGAGATCACGCAAATTTCTGGCTTTGATTACAAGGCAATTAAACAATGCCAAAGTAAAAACTTACCCTTGAATAAATATTTCTATAATATCTCCCGGTGTTTCCATCGGTGAACTACTTCGGCTAGATGGGGGTGTAACGTATTCCTCATCGTCTTCACTAGCACTGTGCACCGATGTACCAAGGTCATAAGATAAATTGTCAACGTCGAATTCAACATTCCCAAAACATTCGCAGTGATGATCGTCAAAACTTCTAAACTTTCCAATTAATTTAACTAGATACTTTAGAACACACTGCAAATTCTCCTTAAAGTATGTCTGTTCTTTCTTAATTGGCACAATTGATCTACGTAAAAATGTTTGACTGGGAATTTCAGATTCAACGCAGAATCCTTCGCTTGAAGAATCTGAATCTTGCTCAAGTATTAATTCACACGCATTACTAACGCAATTCAAATCTTGATTTGAAAGAATTTCTCGTAATGATTTTATCAAATTAGAAGCGACAAATTTGTGAAGATTTGCGTATTTTGGGTCATTTTGATTGGACGTACTGTTCGTTAAATATTCCAAAGATGATTTAGATAATTGTATTAAGTTTTCAAATGAAGGCGGGATGGAATCTTCTTCACGAATTAAATCAACGAAAAAGTTTGATAAATTGTCAATAATATGACTCTGTATGACGATATAATGTAAACTATTAAAATCCGGCGCAATACTAGTTTCGTCATCAATGTTTTTTCTCTTTAAACCAGTTTTGGGCTCCATATCAAAATTAAGTTTCGTTACTATATCACTAAGATATCCACCAATTGGATTTTTCTGTTCGTTTTTCGCACTGATATTTCGAGAAGTTGCACTAATTCGAGAAGTTTTTAAACGAGCGCTGTCTAATTCGCTTTCGTTCGTTCGAGGAGTTGAATGTAAATGAAATTTTTCTAGTTTTTGGCAAATAATGGATATTGGACTGAGAGATTGATTCAATGAAGAATTGGAATAAGATTCAGACACGATACTCATATTATTGCAAGCTTCAATCTGAAATGAAATAAAAATCCATATTTACACGGTTTTGCTCTGAAATTTAGTCTTGAAGTTGGGATTCTTGTACTGACGAATTTTAGCGACCTTGTGGGTGGAATTTTTGGGCTATAAACTACAGATCCACATTATGTGCACATAAATTCATGACAGTATGAAAGAAATAGGAAGATTATATGCAAAATGAGTAATGAAGCCAACATTAATCACTTTTACGCCAAAGGTATTAATGTAAATAGGGTCAGATGTGGGAGAACTGCTAAATGGAAATTGAATAGCTCATTAAGGGAGGCTCTTCTGAAGAATAAAGGTAATTTTTTACTGATTCCGCTTTTAAAAATAACAAGTTTGTGTAGTATAACACGTTTCTGAATTATACAAAAAATTATATATAAATTAATCAAGTAGCTTAATAAAATCACCGAGGCGAACTTGTGGGTCGATAATAATCTCAATTTCATTCATTCTAAGAAATTGCGTGATATATTTAATGATATTTTCAATTCTTCCTTGCGTTTGTACTACCTGTGGGATCCTTTTGAAATAGATCACTGGTCTATTCAATTGAAGCTCTGGATTTGCAATATTTGTTGATTTTCTTTTTACAGGTTGAAAAAGTGTTTTAAAAACTCGAACAGGGACGTGGTTTAGATAAAAAACTCAATAGCTACTATGAAGAGATAAAATTGCAACTGAGCGAGTGCCTCTGGCGCAAGTTGGGCAAATTCATTCTTCAAACTCACGTGCGAGAGTTTTGAAAAAACCAATTCAAAGTTTGAAGTGCTAAGACCCGCGGTTCCTGAAGCCGAATCTACTCTCAAGGCTTATGTAAAGATAACGAATTTCAACACCGTGAGAACCAAGACTTTTGCGAAATTAACTTTTCCTGGACTCTCAAAGGGAGGGACGCCTCATGTGTAAATATAAATTATTTAGATGTCTCTTCTTAAAAGAGGCATAAATTAGAATTATACAATTGTAATTGTGTCTTTCCTTAAAGGGAGTATCAGCGATTTTCAAATCCCCTTTAAAGTCGCCTTCTTTTCTAGCTTACAGACGACGTTGTACAAAACAAATTGTACAGTCAAAGCTGGGCTGCGTGCATAAGGGAAGAGCATTTTAAAGGGACAAGTTTCAGAGCAGATAGGGTCTTTAAGCGAGACATTTGGAAATAAGAGATACCCTCTTTAAAAGCGATTTAATTATTAAAGTATTATAAATTATTTTGATTTTATTAAAGATTTCTGATTTGCCTACTGCCATCCATGTCTTGGTACATTAGTACCTTAACCACGGAAACCTGGAAATAGAAGATCGTGTAATTGGAGAGGATGTATTAGGGAAGGATTCTTTTGGGTTTTATACCAAAACGCTAGCACAATTGTGAAAACCTGGTGAAAGTTTTTTTGATCTGCTAACTAGGTTATAGCCGGAACTATAATAAGTTTAAAGTTATCCGATAGTGAAGTCAATTTCCCTTTGGGGCGTAACACATAAATATATTTTTCTACAGTTACAGTATTATGGCCAAGATTAAGAAAAAAATCCCATAAATGCTAAAATCATTGCAAACCTCAGCAGTTTTGATTTTCCGCAGTTCACGAAGATAATTTTCGAGTTTATTTAAACCTTCGTTAGAAGATATATCACACCAGGAGTTCATGAAAGACCAGTATTCTGTCCATCCAACTTGAAATTCTCTAGCTAATTGCCTGAAACAATATTATACCCAATAACGTCAGAAAATAATTATAATAGAAAATTTAATGTGATGGTTATACCTTCCAACTCTTTCTAGTCCTTTGTCCGAATCACTGAGCTTTATAGAGTTATCTAAATTAGCCTTAGTTGAAAATGTCTGTTTCGCTGGACTACCAATATGCATGGGTAGTTTCCATTTTTTATAAAATGCATTCACCTGTAAGATCAAATGATTAAATCAATGATATAGTTATATCAAGAATAGATTTAACACAAGAATATTAAAGAGCTGTGCCTTTGTATGCGCGCTAGTTACAATCAGGCAGAGCCTATGGGGGTTTTAGTTACACTGTGCCTCCTGTCACTTGCAGGGCTCCCAGAGCATAGCCCAAAAAAAAATTATAGGTATTATAGGTTTTAGAAGCCAAAAATATAGGTTATTTATAGGTCCAAAAATATCCATTTATAGGCGGACTTTTTATAGGTTTTTAGTGCCAAAAAATATGGGTTTTATAGGTAGGTTAAGCTGACATGTAATGCAACATAGGTTCTTTAGCCTCTAGACCTGTCCCTCTGCCTTTCTTTGGCACTACTAGCTACTCACACCCCCTCTCCACAGTCTACCTAACCTCTAATAAAATAGAGTAATAATTTCCAGTGACCTAAGAGAGGAAACGTTTCTGCCACAGCTTTGGTTTTTGCGAACATTTGCACTTTTTCAAGCAGAAGTATAATTTTTATAGTTATATGGATCATTCATTTAGAAATTTACTACCCAAAAAATAGGTATTATAGGTTTTTATAGGATCACTTCAGAATTATAGGTAATTATAGTTATTATAGGTGGTTTGGGAGCCCTGATTGCCCAAAATTGTGAAGTCATGCATCGAATCTTCTTTACATGGGTTTTAATGAGAAATATCCTAAAAATTGAAGATTCCTAATTTTTGATGCAACTACTTCTGGTTAAAACTAATCATATGACGTCATTCTGCACTATTTACAGTACGCGTGTTAAAAGTTATCAATAAATCCGTCTATCCAGAATTATGTTCCAGGGCTCCCAGGGCATAGCCCAAAAAAATAGTATTATAGGCTTTAAAAGTTAAAATATAGGTTATTTGTAGGTCCAAAAATATCAATTTAGGACTTTTTAAAGTTTTTTTAGTGTCAAAAAATATGAGTTTGGCTGACATGTAATGCAATATAGGGTCTATAGCCTCTAGACCTGTCCCTCTGCCTTTCTTTGGCACTACTAGCTACTCACACCCCTCTCGACAGTCTACCTAACCTCTAATAAAATAGAGTGATAATTACCAGTGACCTAGGAGAGGAAACCTTTCTGCCTCAGCTTTGGTTTTTGCGAACATTTGCACTTTTTCAAGCAAAAGTATAATTTTTATAGTTATATGGATCATTCATTTTGAATTTTATCAGCGAAATTGAACAAATTACCCAAAAAAAGGTATTATAGGTTAAAAAGTACGTGATATTATAGGTTTTCATGGGATAACTTCAGAATTATAGGTAATTATAGGTAATATAGGTCGTCTGCACAGGAAGTGGTTAACGGTTTTCTACTAAAAGTACGTGAGGGGATATCAGGCTGCGGGGATAACGCTATTGAGCTATTGAGGCGTTGGTGGCAGAGCGTCGCAGACTTCGAAAGAAGGATATATTTAATTACAAGGAGCCAGGGAAAAATTAAAATGGGTATGAAATTTTCACCTAATAATCTCCCTTTAAATTACTATTCATATGTCAACAATCAAAAATTATCTGTCACAATTTACCCATCAAAGAAGGATGGGAAAAAAAAGGGTCACTTGCTTTATTTAAGACTTCTGAAATTGTACTTACTTTTTTCAAAGGCATAGGTCCAGCTTTGGCTTTTATGACCAGTAAGGCATTGACTGGGCCTGGAAGATCTTTGTTTTTGATGACAGTTGTTGGGTCATTAATCGCAAAAGGTTTTCCAATAATTGGCTGGATTGAATTTCCCTCTGACCGCAGTACCGGTATATAGTACTGAGCTTAAAATAAACCATAATGTTAAATCTTGATCATTGCATTTCACAAATTAACTAAAATTCAAGAGACCTTCAATCACTCGCAGTGAATATTAATAATTAAAGGTAATGCGTAGCAGGTGAAAATCAATTTCATCTCAATATGGTTCTAAAGGCTTAAGACGACACAGTTCCCCATTGAATAATATAGAAGGGGTCTGTTACATGCAGGAAGGGGTCAAATGTTAGTCTCGATCTGGGCAGATCAGTTAGATACTGAGAAACAATATGCTTCAACTTTGACACATAGAAGAAGCAAAAGTCATTGCAAATAGGTCGCAATAGGACTATTGTGGAGGGATATTAATCAAGTCAATATCAACTGCTCACTCTTTCTTTTAGCTTCAATCTCTTCAACTTTGAGTAAACATCTATGATGCTTATAATAATCCCTTACCAAAAAAGGTTAGTCTTAAGAAGTCTTGGGGAAGTCTTTCAGGTGTCTTAAGAGGTCTCGGGGAAGTCTTTCATTATGTCAAGATGTCTTGGGATAGTCTTAAAGACATCCCCAAGACTTTTGTAGTGTTCTAGAGGACCTCTTCAGATCAGACCAACTTTTTTTGGTAAGGGTTAATTGATTGTTAAGCCTAAATAAATAAACTTCATTGTTAATTTAAATGTACTAGTATAAGTTTGGTATAAAAGAGCATGGTTAGCTAAATTAAATCGAAATTATTTAATACGATGAACTACGTAGTTATTTACATCTATGACAAAGGCAGCGCCAGATTTTGGGGAGTGCAACCAGGTCGAAGCCCAGGCCTCCACGCCTTAATATCCGTAAAAAGTCTAGATATTTCTAGCCTCAACATGAATCAAATATGGCAGATGGAGATACGCTCGTTATTATGAACCAACATCTAAAATAAGTCTAACTTGGTAGAATCCTCCCTGTAACTATGATTGACTATAGTCTACTAAACCTGTCAATGTGCACTCGTTTAATACTACATCTGAGAGAGTTCATTCTTAACAAATATAATTGCACAACCTAGGTCCTTGTGATAATGAAAAAGTTGCACATCATGACAATTCACTATTTTGGTGGTGGATATATATTATTAGAGAAAATCAGCTATACACAGAGTTATGTTAAAACGTTGCAATGAACTTATTCCACAAGAATATGTAACTGCAGATTTAAAGCCAAATTCATACACATGGCATATTTGCATAAAAAAAACTTTGCTCAGCCAAAAGGTAATGCAGATATCGTAACTGTTCTAAATTAAAAAAGTTGTAAACTATGCACTACCTTTGACAGTACAAAGTTTTGCATTTTTTCAATCAAATGCAAATTTAGTTTTGCCCAATATCTGTAGTTTTAATTGGCTGATTTCGTTGTCATGATCTAGAAAGGTACCCATCCTTTTCCAGCTAAAATGATAGAAAGGCTAACAGGACAGGGACATATTTATGGTAATCATATTTAATTTTCTACATAACCATGTGTTTCTGTCTGTCTAACACTATCGCAAAACTTTGAAAGCAATGTTAGCAAAAGGAGAAAATGCGAAAAAAATTGATTCACAATGTTAAACTTCATTGAGAAAACTCCCCTTGAACAATAGCATAGAAGAGCTTTTTATTGCAAATATGAGGCTTTCTTGAAGCGCGCGAGTTTTAATTAGGCTTAGCGGAGTTTGTACAGACTACTTAATATCAACGAAGTTTAAGAGTGTAATAAGTGTCTGCACGGCAGTCATTGTTACATAAACAATTATAGATTATGTTTATGTTTATGACATAAAGTAAGTAATACAAGTAACTTGTTAACTTTACCATAGTATAATATAGCATTTCAAAAGGCAGAATCAGTAACGGTAAATAAAGGTAAATTATAAGCTTAACCGATTAGGTTACCAATATCAATTTCAGGTCAGCTCAGGCGACCTATCACCCTTAATCGAATCCCATTTATGTCCCCTATAATAAGCCTGGAAAAACAAGTTTTAAATCGAGTCTTTAAAGAGTCTGCTTTTAATCTAAATATGAAACTATAACCAACTCTTAAGTGAGTACCATTCATGTCACCAAAAATAAGCCTAGATTCAGACTAAAATTAGTTTTCATAACTCTTTGTATGGGCCATAAATAGGTTTCATTTTAGTCTCAGAATTCTGTATTGAGAACTTAAGCAAGACTCATATTTTTGTGAGGGTACTTAATAGTAATTTACTTATTATTAGGGTATGGTACCTTCAAACAGGTTGTCAATCAGCTTTTTTAGATTGGCATCTCCAGATCGATCGCAAATTATTTCTCTGGCAGTTTTTTCATACTTGTTTATCCTGTTTCTGTCGCAAGATGGATGTGATAATAGAACTTCCACCGCCCTTAAGCAACCAAACTTGCACGCAAAATGTAACGGAGTTTCACACATCTTGAAATAAACAATGAATATTAGGGTACCTAAAGCATTTAGGCAATTGTGAAAATATGCTTAATTCATGCACATTTAATCATGTAATTATTTATGCTAACATTAATAAGAAACTGTATTTAGTCAAACCACCTATTCACGAAAGGTAGGAGCCAAATACTTCGCTTTCTATCTTAAGCCAAGGTTTACAATTTCACCCATTGATATATTATTCAGTTAGACTAGACCATTGATTTAGTTTTAGCAGACAAACTCTAGTTATCACGAAATATTACTTAAAATACAAACATTTTATTTCCTTATATTCAGTTAGTCTTAGCCCTGAGTTTAGAAGACGAACTCTAGATATAACAAAATATAAATTAAACCCCAACATTTTGTCTCTTATAAAGTTATATCAAATCAAGAAGAATCAGACAAGGAGAGGAAAAGTCGGAATGGCGCGGTTCCTACTGCTTCGGTCTAAACTCCCACTCTGGGAGAACGGAGACAGACGGGGGTAGAGATGCTTCGTGGTAAATTGTTGTCACGTGGGTAAAACGGATCCTTTATGAGACCCGAGTGGGAGGTTGGCTCTTCTCTCTCTAACTCAACGCAGCCCCACTTTTCCTCTCCTTGTCTGATCCTTCTTGATCAAATTAGACCAAAGCCTAGGTTATAGCAGATCAACTCTGGTTATAAAGAAATGTTCTTCTTTAGTGACCTTGACTGCAAAGCCAAGGCTTAGCAATGATAATTGGGACAACATGAAATAGATATTCTTTTCTATCAAAATTTTGTTATAACGGTTTTACTAAAGTCACCAAAATGTGCAAGGTTTACTCACTCCTTTATCAGGCAGATTAAGATAAAGGTCGATGATGAATTTCTTCCTTTGGTTAAAAATTTCATTGGAGTCCTCGTTAAATAATAGCTTTAAAAATTTGTCATCTTGAATAGTGGATAAAATAACTTTTAGCAAGTCTCCTTGTTTGCTTTTAGCTGCCACATGGAGAGCATTGTAATGAAAGCCTTCCTAAATGAAAAACAAAAAGATTTGTTACTTTTTGAAGAAATTCTCTCCTTTTATATGAATGCCAATATCAGAAGGTATCCAATTTTCTGACACTTCCTCAATGTTTTACTACTCAAACGACCTTATAAAAGCCATATTTAGTTGATAAAACAAGTAATACGGTAGCGATTTTAAAATTTTGGTCCACTTTTGTTGAATTCAGAGCTGCGTTCAGTAACACTCAATGGGAAGAATCCAGTTTTTTTAGAAAATAAGGTTCCGTTGAGTATTTTTGGCACTGTTAAACGAATTCTTTGATACGTTGTAAAAAGGCGGTTATAACCACGTGGAATCGTGGCAAAAAATTCAGTATTATAGCTAATAGCGATCGAATCTAACCAAAAAATCGTATATGTTGAATTTTTGTTCCATGTTGACTAAATTATTTAAAATATTTTCTAATAAAATATCTGCTACTTCATGGAGCATTATCAGTGGCGCCGCCAGTAATAGGCACAGGTCGGCACGTGCCTACCTGAGAATTTATAGGGGGCCTCGCATTTCATCTTTACTTCATATAGAAACATGGTGCCTTTAGCATTTATATTTTTGAACAATCCAATTTTGGGCAAAAACCAACTTTTGCTTTTGTAAAGGATGGAATAAGGAATCAAGGGGGTCGAAAACTCAAAGTAAGGAATGCTTAAAACTTTAGGTTTGGCATAAGTGTTAAAAACAGTATAGCACAACGGAAGGGGGGTTATTGAGGGTATGTTTCTATATAAACATTTCTTTTGTCAACGCATAGGTTACACGCTATCTGAAAAACCCGATACTTTTAATTGAATTTTATGCAAAATTACAAGATAAGGCTAGAGATGTCCAAAGTTTACAGTAGGGGAAAAAACATTCAGGATGATAAAATAAAATTAGCCTAAAATTTAGGGGGGGGGGCCTCCTCGAATACCTGTGCCTACGTGGGGGAAAAACATTCAGGATGAGAAAAGAAAATTAGCCTAAAATTTAGGGGGGCCTCCTCGAATACCTGTGCCTACGTGGGGGAAAAAACATTCAGGATGAGAAAAGAAAATTAGCCTAAAATTTAGGGGGGGCCACCTCGAATACCTGTGCCTACGTGGGGGAAAAACATTCAGGATGAGAAAATAAAATTACCCTAAAATTTAGGGGGCCCTCCTTGAATACCTGTGCCTACATGGAGAAAAATCCTGGCGTAGGAATGGCTGGAGTTCTGATATATTTATCTCAAATTTAATGAAATCATAACATATTTTGATGAGTGCGATTTAGTTGTTCTAAATTAGTGATATCAAAAGCTGGATTTATATATTTTGGTTATTTAAAATATTTTCTAATAAAAGGTCTGCTACTTCATGCAGTATTATTTGTTTATTTTAAAAATCTAATTAAGATTATTTACATAGATTCGGAAGCTTTCGGACCTTAAAACGGCTTAAGGACCACGGCCCGAAAGCTTCCGAAACTATGTAAATAATCTTGATTATATTTTTAAAATAAAACAAATAATACTCCATGAAGTAGCACTGTAGCAGACCTTTTATTAGAAAATATTTTAAATAATCAAAAAATATAAATCCAGCTTTTGATTTCACTAATTTAGAACAACTAAATCGCACTCATCAAAATATGTTATAATTTCGGATATAATCTATCCCAATTCATTAAATTTGAGATCAATATATCAGAACTCCTGCCATTCCTACGGCATCAATCCATTGCTCAACGAAAAAACCTGCTCTTACAGCAGATGTTCATTGATTGCTCGATGAACAACGTGATGTTGAAACAGGAAATGCAAAAATAACGTTCAATGAAAAAAATCTGTCTCTGATGAGCTCAGCACTGAGACCGTTGAGTGTTACCGAAATTATCCATTGATTTATGGGAAATTATAGGAATATTTTTGGAGAAAAAGTTTAAAATATAGGGGAATTACTGCTAAAATTAAAGGAAAATATGGGTTTCAGGGTGAAAGCCTAATTTGTAGTTTTTAGCGCCATTTCTATTAAAACATTTTAATAATAATAATTATAATAATAATAAAGGTTTTTTTGGATATACCCTTAAGCTTAAAGCTGATTTCCTGGAGGGTCTGATATATTTTACAAAGTATATAAGTCATGTTAAGTTTTAGACATTTCACTTCCTTTTTATAGGTTTTGCGCTCATCTACATTAAAAATTTACATTTCATTTTTGAAGTTTATGAGCATCATCAATATTAAAAAAATGCCCAAATACAAGAAATCTAAAAGAAGGAAGAGGTAGAAATTATAGGAACACATTGAAAATATAGGAAAAATTATAAAATATAGGTCACCCTGAGGTTTATTTAATAACTCTATTTGGTCGTATTTAAAGGAATTTCAATTTTCCAATTTGGACCATTTTTGACCAAATTAGATTTTTCCTCATTGAGAAAGCAGATTTCGTTCGTTAGTCTATGACTCAGAGCACATTGAAATTAAAAGTAAAACCAACGTCATGAGTAAGTTAAAAACCGCCTCACCAATATTTTAAATTTCTGAAGATTAAAGTTTTTTTTCTTTATGCAATTAATAGTTCAAGGTTTTATAAAACCATTTTTAATTAGGATTAATTCTTAATTATTTTGATATCTTTCCAGTTCCCTAGCATCGGTAAACTAATATGCTAATGCGCATATTTTCTAACTTTGGTAAGGCATATTTGGCGTGCATCAGGGAAGAGACTTTCACAGGGGTTCCTCCCGAGCCGCCAGTTGCTTTAAATGTAGGGTGAAGAATAAAAAGATTTAATAACAGAAACCAGAAAATTTTCTTCTTGGACAACTGTCCAGTAACACCCCTTCACAAATTCCAAGTTATTGGACATTTTAAAAAATCAGGCATTGCTGATTTCCTATACCATTAAGTACTTTTTTTTATCGGACAAATGTCCAGTGACCTCTTCTCAAAAATAAGTTATGGGCCATTTTGAAAATTTATCGGACCATGTCCAGTGACTTGTGCTTATTTCCGTTCCTGTTTAATAACGATTCTACTATTATAAATAAGACTCGTTTGAGTAAATGATTTCTGGTATTTGCATAAAATTAAAGGAGAACCTCCAACTAATCAAGAAACTCCCACCTTGCTGAATAAAATATCTGCGACACTTGAGAATTAACATGATTCAAAGAGTGTGCTGCAGCGAGTTTCACTGTGATTTTAATAAGCTAAGGGTAGGGAGTCATTGATTAGTCAGAGGTTCTCCTTTTAATTGAATGCCAAAAATCTAAATATCTTTTTTTTTTTTTTTTTTTTTTTTTACAATTTAGAGACACTTCCTGGATGTTTCACTAGGCTAAAATGTACTTTTTCTTAGAAGCAGAATCAATTATATTAAGTTCAAAGCATTAAAATTAACCAAGACTACAGCTTGCAATATAAAATCGTTAAAGGCCCTATCTGCTCTGAAACTTGCCCTTTTAAAATGCTCTTCCCTTACGCACGCAGCCTAGCTTTGACTGTACAATTTTTTTTGTACAACGTCGTCCGCTAAGCTAGAAAAGAAGGCGACTTTAAAGGGGATTTGAAAATCGCAGATAGTCCCTTTAAACGATTCAAAAATTCAAAAGCACCCAGTTTAAGTCTATATCTTAGGAAGCGTCACTTCTATTCTCCCAAACCTCTAACTCCTAAGAAAACCAGTACTATTGCTGTAAAGCAAACCTGTAGCTTTTATAGGTCAATTACTTTTCAAATGAGGTATTTCAAAGTGCTTACTTGCAAGACTGTTGGAGTATCGCCACTGCTAATGAGATATCTTGGATTTGACCAGGCTAATTCCTTAAAGCCTTCCAAATTTCCAGCTTCTATAAGTTTTCTAAACTTGACAGTTTCTTGGCTTTTCAATGACTTGAATGAATTGCTTTTCTCCGCAGACAAGACTGGAAAAAAATTAACGAATTACCTCTTTTTTGTTATAAAATTTTGATTAAACAAAAACATCTAATAAGGAACATGCCTTAGCAAAAAGGATGGAAGTTACACTATGAATTATTATACACCCATATACCCATTTATTGGATGATTATGCAAGAAAAAAAAATAATAATAAAGTTGGTACTTTCGCATAACTAGCTGTCATGTTTAAACAGTCGACCCGCTCACTGTTTCCTGATTGGTTGTTGGCATGCCCTACGGTATGTGCCCTTTAGAGCCGTTCCTATTAGCGCAGTTCCCATTAGCGCAGTTCCTATTAGCGCATTTTCCCATTAGCGCCATTCCCATTTGCACCGTTCCCATTAGCGCAATTTCCCATTAGCGCCGTTCCCATTTGCGCCGTCCCCATTTGCGCAGTTTCCCATTAGCGCAATTTCCCATTAGCGCAGTTCCTATTAGCGCAGTTCCCAGTAGCGCCGTTTCCCATTCGCGCCGTTTCCCACTAGCGCCATTTCCCATTCGCGCGGTTTCCCACTAGCGCCATTTCCCATTCGCGCCGTTTCCCACTAGCGCCATTTCCCATTCGCGCCGTTTCCCACTAGCGCCATTTCCCATTCGCGCCGTTTCCCACTAGCGCAATTTCCCATTCGCGCCGTTTCCCACTAGCGCCATTTCCCATTCGCGCCGTTTCCCATTAGCACAGTTTCCCATTAGCGCAGTTTCCCATTAGCGCAGTTTCCCATTAGCGCAGTTTCCCATTAGCGCAGTTTCCCATTAGCGCAGTTTCCCATTAGCGCAGTTTCCCATTAGCGCAGTTTCCCATTAGCGCAGTTTCCCATTAGCGCCGTTTCCCATTAGCGCCGTTTCCTTTTAGCGCCGTTTCCCATTCGCGCCGTTTCCCATTCGCGCCGTTTCCCATTCGCGCCGTTTCCCATTCGCGCCGTTTCCCATTCGCGCCGTTTCCCATTCGCGCCGTTTCCCATTCGCGCCGTTTCCGATATGGAGATAAACGTTTTTTTAAATGATTTGCCGTGATTCGGTAGCAGAGTGGTTAGCATAGACGGCATCTAGCCAGAAGATTCTGAGTTCGAGCCTACTTTCGGAAAATGATATGTTAGAGTTTTCGATTTATTTTCCTCATGTAAATTTTAATAATAATTGTTGTTCATTTTAGTTTTAAGTGTTGTTAGCAGTTTCAGATAATATAGAAAAAATTGGAAAAAAACGAAATAGGTTTTAGGGTCATTTTTGCGTACGTGTTTCTGTTCAGTTTTGCATGATTTTGCTGTATTCCGTGTTGTGGGTCAGTTTTGTAAATTTTACGTCGGATTTAATTACATATTTAATTATAAAGGGGGTCAAGTTATTTTTTATGGTAAAAAAAAGGACAAAGTGGTACTACTAAATTACAAATTTGCCATTTAGGTAATGCTCATTTGTTAACTCTCTTTTAGAAAACATCGTTTTTGAACGCGATTCTGTGGTTTAGGCTAGGTTAGGTTAGGTTAGGTTAGTTCTTTTGAGACAATATGTGCTGAAACAGGAAGCCCTTGTGAAGGTTTGGTTAAAAAAAACTAACTATAATATTTTTAATCAAATGTACGGTATTCAGGAAAACATGGTTTTTGGATTTAGCATCTAGGACATAGCAGTTGTTTGGAAGCGGCGCTACAGGGAAAGAGCACTAATGGGAAACGGCGCTACTGGGAAGCGGCGCTACTGGGAAGCGGCGCTACTGGGAAGCGGCGCTACTGGGAAACGGCGCTACTGGGAAACGGCGCTACTGGGAAACGGCGCTACTGGGAAACGGCGCTACTGGGAAACGGCGCTACTGGGAAACGGCGCTACTGGGAAACGGCGCTACTGGAAAACGGCGCTACTGGAAAACGGCGCTACTGGAAAACGGCGCTACTGGAAAACGGCGCTACTGGAAAACGGCGCTACTGGAAAACGGCGCTACTGGAAAACGGCGCTACTGGAAAACGGCGCTACTGGAAAACGGCGCTACTGGAAAACGGCGCTACTGGAAAACGGCGCTACTGGAAAACGGCGCTACTGGAAAACGGCGCTACTGGAAAACGGCGCTACTGGAAAACGGCGCTACTGGAAAACGGCGCTACTGGAAAACGGCGCTACTGGGAAACGGCGCTACTGGAAAACGGCGCTACTGGAAAACGGCGCTACTGGAAAACGGCGGAAATGGGAAATGGCGCTAGTGGGAACTGCGCTAGTAGGAACTGCGCTAATGGGAAGTTGCGCTAATAGGAAACTGCACTAGTGGGAACGGCGCTAATGGGAACGGCGCAAATGGGAAACTGCGCAAATGGGAAACTGCGCAAATAGGAACTGCGCTAATGGGAATGGCGCTAATGGGAAACTGCGCAAATGGGAACTGCGCTAGTGGGAACTGCGCAAATAGGAACTGCGCTAGTGGGAACTGCGCAAATAGGAACTGCGCTAGTGGGAACTGCGCAAATAGGAACTGCGCTAGTGGGCATAATTCTGCCCTACGATCGGGATATGGCAAAATTTACGCTTTGTTAATTATTTCAGTTTGGAGTGTTTTATTCGATTGAGAGGAAAATTATAGGCGTTATCACATGAGAAACTTGTTATAATTAGATTAGAGAATGAATGTCCGAAAAAGTAAGTAGCGAAAAACAACATGTTTGTCTCAATCAAGTTATTTTTCGTTAATGCTTGGCAGCTAATAATAATAATATTTTGCAAGCAACCACTGAGGCGTAGTCAATAATATGTTGTTGCCAGGACAAATACAGTATACATAATGTAACAAAATATAAATTGCAACATGATTGTAGTAATAATAAAGTTGGTACTTTCGCATAACTAGCTGTCATGTTTAAACAGTCGACCCGCTCACTGTTTCCTGATTGGTTGTTGGCATGCCCTACGGTATGTGCCCTTTAGCGCCGTTCCTATTAGCGCAGTTCCCATTAGCGCAGTTCCTATTAGCGCATTTTCCCATTAGCGCCATTCCCATTTGCGCCGTTCCCATTAGCGCAATTTCCCATTAGGGCAGTTTCCCATTAGCGCCGTTCCCATTTGCGCCGTCCCCATTTGCGCAGTTTCCCATTAGCGCAATTTCCCATTAGCGCAGTTCCTATTAGCGCAGTTCCCAGTAGCGCCGTTTCCCATTCGCGCCGTTTCCCACTAGCGCCATTTCCCATTCGCGCGGTTTCCCACTAGCGCCATTTCCCATTCGCGCCGTTTCCCACTAGCGCCATTTCCCATTCGCGCCGTTTCCCACTAGCGCCATTTCCCATTCGCGCCGTTTCCCACTAGCGCCATTTCCCATTCGCGCCGTTTCCCATTAGCACAGTTTCCCATTAGCACAGTTTCCCATTAGCGCCGTTTCCTTTTAGCGCCGTTTCCCATTCGCGCCGTTTCCCATTCGCGCCGTTTCCCATTCGCGCCGTTTCCCATTCGCGCCGTTTCTGATATGGAGATAAACGTTTTTTTAAATGATTTGCCGTGATTCGGTAGCGGAGTGGTTAGCATAGACGGCATCTAGCCAGAAGATTCTGAGTTCGAGCCTACTTTCGGAAAATGATATGTTAGAGTTTTCGATTTATTTTCCTCATGTAAATTTTAATAATAATTGTTGTTCATTTTAGTTTTAAGTGTTGTTAGCAGTTTCAGATAATATAGAAAAAATTGGAAAAAAAACGAAATAGGTTTTAGGGTCATTTTTGCGTACGTGTTTCTGTTCAGTTTTGCATGATTTTGCTGTATTCCGTGTTGTGGGTCAGTTTTGTAAATTTTACGTCGGATTTAATTACATATTTAATTATAAAGGGGGTCAAGTTATTTTTTATGGTAAAAAAAAGGACAAAGTGGTACTACTAAATTACAAATTTGCCATTTAGGTAATGCTCATTTGTTAACTCTCTTTTAGAAAACATCGTTTTTGAACGCGATTCTGTGGTTTAGGCTAGGTTAGGTTAGGTTAGTTCTTTTGAGACAATATGTGCTGAAACAGGAAGCCCTTGTGAAGGTTTGGTTAAAAAAAACTAACTATAATATTTTTAATCAAATGTACGGTATTCAGGAAAACATGGTTTTTGGATTTAGCATCTAGGACATAGCAGTTGTTTGGAAGCGGCGCTACAGGGAAAGAGCGCTAATGGGAAACGGCGCTACTGGGAAGGGGCGCTACTGGGAAGCGGCGCTACTGGGAAACGGCGCTACTGGGAAACGGCGCTACTGGGAAACGGCGCTACTGGGAAACGGCGTTACTGGGAAACGGCGTTACTGGGAAACGGCGCTACTGGGAAACGGCGCTACTGGGAAACGGCGCTACTGGGAAACGGCGCTACTGGGAAACGGCGCTACTGGGAAACGGCGCTACTGGGAAACGGCGCTACTGGGAAACGGCGCTACTGGGAAACGGCGCTACTGGGAAACGGCGCTACTGGGAAACGGCGCTACTGGGAAACGGCGCTACTGGGAAACGGCGCTACTGGGAAACGGCGCTACTGGGAAACGGCGCTACTGGGAAACGGCGCTACTGGGAAACGGCGCTACTGGGAAACGGCGCTACTGGGAAACGGCGCTACTGGGAAACGGCGCTACTGGGAAACGGCGCTACTGGAAAACGGCGCTACTGGAAAACGGCGCTACTGGAAAACGGCGCTACTGGAAAACGGCGCTACTGGAAAACGGCGCTACTGGAAAACGGCGCTACTGGAAAACGGCGGAAATGGGAAATGGCGGAAATGGGAAATGGCGCTAGTGGGAACTGCGCTAGTAGGAACTGCGCTAATGGGAAGTTGCGCTAATAGGAAACTGCACTAGTGGGAACGGCGCTAATGGGAACGGCGCAAATGGGAAACTGCGCAAATGGGAAACTGCGCAAATGGGAAACTGCGCAAATGGGAAACTGCGCAAATGGGAAACTGCGCAAATAGGAACTGCGCTAATGGGAATGGCGCTAATGGGAAACTGCGCAAATGGGAACTGCGCTAGTGGGAACTGCGCAAATAGGAACTGCGCTAGTGGGAACTGCGCAAATAGGAACTGCGCTAGTGGGAACTGCGCAAATAGGAACTGCGCTAGTGGGAACTGCGCAAATAGGAACTGCGCTAGTGGGCATAATTCTGCCCTACGATCGGGATATGGCAAAATTTACGCTTTGTTAATTATTTCAGTTTGGAGTGTTTTATTCGATTGAGAGGAAAATTATAGGCGTTATCACATGAGAAACTTGTTATAATTAGATTAGAGAATGAATGTCCGAAAAAGTAAGTAGCGAAAAACAACATGTTTGTCTCAATCAAGTTATTTTTCGTTAATGCTTGGCAGCTAATAATAATAATATTTTGCAACAGTGTTGCAAGCAACCACTGAGGCGTAGTCAATAATATGTTGTTGCCAGGACAAATACAGTATACATAATGTAACAAAATATAAATTGCAACATGATTGTAGTAATTCAAAAACCAACCAAGTCTTTGCTAGGGAAGACTGAGTAGAATTGAAAGAGGAGCCGTTAAAATCTATAATGGTCGCTAAGGGAAGGAAAGACGTAATGATTAAGTTATGGATGATCGGCGTCAATGATTTTTCAACAATTGCAAGCCACTCGCATATTTTGGAAGATAAATTCTGGCAATTTGGGTCCCTCCAGAATTTCCAGTGTAACTGCCCTTACAGAAAAAAGTTAGTCTGATCTGAACATTACAAAAGTCTTGGGGAAGTCTTTAAGATTTCTCCGAGACTTCTTGGCATAATGGAAGACTTCCACAAGACTTCATTTAGACTACGTAAGACACCCGAAAGATTTCCCCAAGACCTCTTAAGACTAACGTTTTTTGGTAAGGGTGCTATTCTTTTCTTAGTTAGTTATTTTCAAAAACAAGGCAATTCACACAATGATAAACTTTTTGCACATTTTAGAATTACAGGTTATAATTAATTTTAATCCATAAAAATTAATGATGATCGACATTAATTCTTACCAATTTAATATTTTTGATAACTTGGAGAGGAGAATTTCCCAGGATTACTTCAGAGTTTAGAGCTCAAGGTTTAACCTTAGAGGATGCATTATTTTATACCATTTTTTTAAATGTGAGTCACGTGGCACGCTTTAAACTGCATGCCATTTGACGTAGAGAGTGCAACAGTCTCAAGCAGACACTATTTCAAAGGACGCGGAGTCTACCTTATGGAGCGTTTCACCTTCTCGCGCCTCAGAAAAGACTCTCTGTCAGTTCAGATGTCAAAATACTTCATCCAATGTAGAGTAAAGTATATAGGCGGCTGCCTTGGGTATTAAAGTTTCAATTTTACCGCCTTTGACGTGTTGGACAACAAGGTTTTGGACAGTTTGGAAGAAGTGCCCAAGTCAGAGACGTCCATCTTCTCATTGGGGCCATTTAATATTGTTCAGTGTAAGGCGCAACACAAATTGGATTTTGGGCTACGAAGAACTGAATTGAAATGTACTGGAGGACTATCATTGTAAATATAGCATGTTCTTTATATTTTTCTCAAGCCAAGGCGCTGGGAGTATATTATTGTGTTCAAAATGAAACATTATTATTCTGGCAAATGAGTCTTGTTACTTCACATCTTGAT
The DNA here is from genome assembly GCA_963920705.1 of Odiellus spinosus. NCBI lineage: Eukaryota > Metazoa > Arthropoda > Arachnida > Opiliones > Phalangiidae > Odiellus > Odiellus spinosus. Next base: position 18,505,270 of record OY987225.1, on the reverse strand, counting down.
ATTTCAATGTCTTAGCAGAGGATCCTCGACTCATTATGAGGTTCTCTTTGATTTATTCTTTATTAATTTGTTAATCGACTGAGGGAAAAAGCTTCCCTTACCAAAAAAATGTTAGTCTTATCTAAAGTGGTCCTCAGGAATCTTCAAAAGTCTCGTGGAATTCTTTAAGCATGGATTAATTATAAGTGCCTAAGGAGAGACAGCAGAGGAACATTTCTTTAAAAAAGAAGCTAAACCAGTCAGCCCAGGGGTTTAGGCTTCAGCCCCTTTATTACTCCCCTTTTTAGTGGATCAAACTTCTTCGAGCAAGAGAGAAAAGGGGGTGTCGCCCCATAAACTGAATACAAAGCCTTTTTATCAGTAAATAAAATGTAGCTGCACAGCTGGCCTTCCCTAAGTTCGAGAGAAGTTTGCAAAATGAGAAAAGAAGTGGCGGATTGATAAACAATGTTTAAACGCGAAGAGTCTGGCAATTTCCCCTTGATGAAAAGTACGTCCATTATCTAGAATTTGAGTGAAACTCCAGGAATTTACGAGGAAGCTAGGGTTCGATCGCGGATTGCGGTCCTTCTACATTCATTTTGATCCAGCAAACATAGGCCCTAAATCCGGTTTACCAATTGCGGCTGCTGGGTTGGGTTAGGGCTGAACAATTTTGAACTTCATCTGCCTGCTGTCTATCCTTAGGCACGCATAATTAATCCATGCTTTAAGACTTCTTGACATAATGAAAGACTTCCCAAGATCTCTTAAGACTAACTTTTATTGGTAAGGGTTGGGATTTAGGTCTAAGTTCTTAGTACACTACCACAGGGTTAGAAAGGTCCCTGGGGAAGGTTCTTTTGTAATTGGGGATCAGTAAAACGTTAACCTGATAGCACTGGGTCGTAAAAGCAATGAGTCTGGTCTGTGAGTGGTGACACCAGAAAATTTCAATTATTTAGGAGCAACTTTAAACTAATATTCATGGGTCATATATTGAAATATAATAAAGATTTTCTAGAAACCTTGATGCAAAATTGTTCACTCTATGCAGTAACGTTTTAATAAAACGGGCCTTGGTCAAAGAGGTCTAAGAGACATCCCCAAGACCTCTCAAACACAGAGCATAATAGGTTTAAGGAGCTAGTATTAAGCGCAGGGTTGGCCAAGAACTAGCCAGTCTGGATTAAACCACCTGGTTTAATCTGCCTTTTTTCAAACATTATGAATTAGAAGTTTCAATGATTTAATTTTCTTCAATATATTCAATACATTTTCAACCTAGTTTTCAACCTAGTTTTATAATCAGATTCAGTAATCCTTACTTTTTTTTCCCAAAGTTTCCTGACTTGGTCATTACGCAGTTTAGTCAGAACTACCAATTGGTTCAATTGGATAACCATATCATTATTTCTATTATTTCCGATTTTAATTATTGGATAAATTGTTTAAAGGGAGAATGCAACCTAACAACAACAGGTTTTATCAATTATTTATCATTTATATAGGCATAATCCACCAATTAAAAAAATTAACAAATATTAAACTAAAAATAAATTTAAACCCGGAAAATATACTTAGATGGATTCATGGGGATCCTGAATTCTTAACAGATATGGGCTAGTGACTAGCGAGCGAAGGTCCGTCTAGCACAAGATTTAGGTAAGACTTTCTATAACATTCAAGCAATCGAAATTCTATTAGCACTGTTTGATTTTTATCGTTGTGTGATGATTTAGGCCTAAACTACGCCATTTGTTTTGTAAAAATTTGGCAGGTAAAACTGACAAAACGACGAATACACAATTTAAGTCTGCGCCAGAGGAAATTGGAGAATAAACGCTGCATTGCCATCTACTTTCGAAGCATGTCTGGCATATCATATGTAGGCCTATATTATCATAGTATAGTCAAACTTCCATACGTCCTCTTTACAATAATACATCAAGATAAATACTAATATTTTTGGTAACATAGCTCGCACAATTGTAAGCTAAACATTTTGTGTTTTGCTTGGATAAACTAAATGGATAGCTCTGATGAAAATCTTATTGACCAAGTGGAATTAAGACTAGGAGCCTTACAATTCCGAGCCTTTGGCAATTTATTTCCCTGAGTATTTAATCGATTGCAGTGAAAGTGAAGATGATATTGAATAAATCCCTGCTGGCAGTAGTGAAAGGATTAGCAATACCGCCTTGTACGCGAAACATTCAGCAGCATTACAGTAAAGTGACCGCGAGATAAAATCCTCGTATCTCTTACTTCTATACTTATACTTCTTAAAGGGAGGATGCAACCTAACAACAAGTGTTTTTTTATCGATTCCTTATTGTTTAAATAGGCTTAATCCACTATTTAAAAAATTTACAAACAAATATTAAACGAGAAATAAATTTAAAACTTACCCTGAAAATAGGCTTAGTGGGATTCATGGAGCTCCTGATTTCCTCGGGTGTAAGGTCTAGCGACCAATCGCACGCGACGTAAGTCTCGTGGAGATCTCGCGTGAACGACGGGCCTTTGCTCATTGGTCGCTAGACCTAACACTGACGCAATTCAGGATCTCCATGAGTCCCGCTAAGCCTATTTTCAGGGTAGGTTTTAAATTTATTTCTAGTTTAATATTTGTATTGTAAACTTTTTATCGATGGATTAGGCCTATTTAAACGATAAGGAATCGATAAAAAATCACTTGTAATTAGGTTGCATTCTCCCTTTAAAAGGTGTCTATGCAACAATTGTCAAGCTATGCCCCCCTTACTTCATAATGACATTAATGTAGTTGGGTATATGATGTTACCTTTATCACTTTGCAAGGTTCCGAATGTAACTCAACAAAAACTTGTTTTCGCTTTACGCATTATTAAAGTGGACATCCAAATTTTGAGAATAATTTGGGCATTACCACTCGATTCTCCATATTCCTTTACGTAAGGAACCAAGCTATAATGATTAGACTGAAAGTTACTCAAATTAATAGAAGTGTTGTTTCTCCTAAAAATTGAAAATTTCGCCAAATTCAATAAATCGGTATTTGGCCCACCATATGTAGAAAACCCCACCTTAACCCATAATGTTTTTGGATCAATAGAATGCCCTGTTTCTGGGCTTTGTAATGATATTAATATATATTATTACATCACTTTCCAGGGCTCCCAATGTAAGCCCCAAAAAAATATTTCACTTTAAGCGCTAATAAAATAGAAAAAGGAATTTTGAGAATAATTTTGGCCATACCACTGGGTTCTGCACATTATTTTAGGTAAGAAACTAAATTTTCATAACATTATAATGATTAGATTGAAAGTTATTCAATTTTATGCTTAAGGAGACAAATTCAGTAAAATCGGAAGGCAAAAATGAGGGGTAGTGGTTAAACCTGCGTATTTAAAAAAGTACTTAATGTTTTAAGCTCAAAATCTACACATGTTAGTTTCAAACATAGACGAAAGTGTGTGTGAAATTTCATGAAAATTGGTTGACCCTGGGTGACATGCATGGTGGAATGACCCTACTCCTCTTGAGAATTTCCATTTTTAGGAGCAGTTAGGTAAAAAAATGAGCTGAACAGACTTTTAATGTTGGAGATGGAACCCAATCTTCTGACTTTCCATGAGATTTCTCATTTTGATATTCTTTGTAATTCGTAAATCCATGAAAACTAACTTCCATACTTTTCCAATTATTACTAGTATTGTTACAGTTCCCTGCTGCACATATATATCCAACAATTTTCTTTGGGAAATTTGCCAACTGATAGCAAAACTTTAGGCCTTTCTCATAACAAACAAATCATTTTTAAGAAACAAGTAAAGGTATTGATTTCACCAAGGAGGATCAGAGAAGGAGAGGAAATGTGGGGACGGCGCGGTTCCTACTGCGTCGGCCTAAACTCCCACTCTGGGAGAACGGGGGTAGAGAAGTTTCGTGGTAAAATGTTGTCGCGTGGGTAACACGAATCCTTTATGAGACGCGCTAGCTAGCGACCACGTGACAACAGTTTACCTCGAGAATTTCCTATCCCCCCTTTCCACCCGAGTGGGAGGTTGGCTCTTCTCTCTCTAACTCAACGCAGCCCCACATTTCCTCTCCTTCTCTGATCCTCCTTGATTTCACTTTGCCCAGTAAAATTCTATACCTCTATTTATGCTTGGTCTTGAAAAACAGAACAAAATAAGATATTAATTGCTTTAATTTGCCATTCAATTCAAGATATAAAATATTACTGTAAAAGTGATAGAAAGTTTGACTATACTGCTAATATATAGGCCTACATGTGAGATGACAGATCCTCCGAAAGTATATGGCGATACAGAATTTTTTTCTTGTTTATTTTCCAATTTCCTCATTGTGCATTTGGCGTTTCGGCAATTTTACTAGTAATTTTTTCATTTTAGAAGTTATTCAAAGTTTAGGCCTAAATCATCACGAGATGGTAAAAAATAAATTCCGATAATATAATTTCAATTGCTTGAATGTCAGTGAAAGTCTCACAAAGATCAACGGGTCTTTACTCATTGGTCGATAGCCCTAATATGCAAGAATTCAGGATCTCCATGAATCCTGCAGCCAGGCCGATTTTCAGGGTAAGTTTTAAAATATTTCTAGTTTAATAGTTGTTGGTAAATTTTTAAACAGGTGGATTAGGCCTATTTAAACGATAAAGAATAGATAAAACACTTGTTATTAGGTTGCATTCTCCCTTTAAGACGTGTTTGAGATGTTTTTAAGAGCTTTTGGAGACCTCTCAAAGACTAATTGGCCCAACTTATGTTTTTTACAAGCTTTATTCTGGCTTCAAAGAAGCTTCTTGAGTTCACAACTGATAGCTTAGAATAACAATTAAATGCTCTTACTGTATATATGAAAATTTAAACATTTGCGCCATCAAGTTTATATGAAAACCATCTCCATGGATAACAATCTGACTTCTATCAACGGCCCAGCTAGGGAACGGTTATTTAAACTTTAACTTACATGTTTCAAAAGCATTGTCATTGTTTTCAGCTTGAGATTTATCAGGCGTTGATGTTTGCAGTTGCGTTGAAAATGTAGCAGCCTCATTTCTGGACGGGAAACCTTTAAAACGGGCTCCTTTATGTTTTTTCATAACCTGCAAAGCTTCAGTCCTTTCAGTGAAAACAAGAGGGGAACCTCCTAAAACAATTAAAACAAAACAAAAAACATTACAGATTTTTGTTAATTTCAGAGTGAATAACAATTGCAAAACATCATATCAAGATGAAACTAAAGAAGCTTTACTGGGACTTCTTAAGGTTTGCGGGGTTGCAGTGGTCAACTTCAAGGGAACGATATTTCCCTTACCGAAAAACAGTCTGATCTGAAGACGTCCTCAAGAACACTACGAAAGTCTTTGGAAAGTCTTGAAGACTACCCCAAGACTTCTTGACATAGTGAAACACTTCCCCTAGACCTCTTAAGTCTACAAGACACCCGAAAGACTTCCCCAAGACCTATTTAAACAATTTTTTTTTTTTTTTTTTGGTAAGGGTTAGTATAGTTCTTGTTCTAATTTCAAATTATAAAGGTAAGCAGTGTCCAAGGGTTATCAAAAAATAACTTAAGGCCCATTCAGACTATAGGATTTTTGCTGAAAAACTTGGGTTACAACTTTTGTTGTACAACTAATCTCGAAGTGTGAAAGCCAAAGTTGTGCAACTTTTGCTGATTCAACATTGCGCTTTTTATCGCACCATCGACCGATTTCTGTCTACTTTCAAAGTGACCAATAGGAAAGCGACGTATTTAGTCGATAAATTGTTAGCGCCATTTTCACTAGCCTAGGCTTAACGTTTCGCGCAAATACTCCTCTTTTTACTGTTTGACATATTTTTGGTTTTAAGAAAAGTTAATAGCACAATTGTAGCCAAGGCTTTTTTATTTTGAATGGTTACTCGATCCATTTTAAATATTAAAATTTTATGACTTAATTTCAACCAACTATTAAGCCTTGCCACAAGTTCATAATTTATATAGCATACAGGAAGAAAAATAACCAAATAACTGAAATAAAGTTCAGGTCAGACTTTTTTACCACCTCGTGGCTTTTTTCTTTTTTGAAAATTGCGCCCTCTAGTCTGAATATTTATAGCTAGAAAACGAATTATGATGTCATAAATGGCGTGAAGTCAGGAAAATTGCATTAGTTGTGCAATTTTTGCTCCTCTGTATGAACACAAAGTTGTACAACTAAAATCGTACAGCAAAAGTTGGGCGAGGGTTTTCAACAAAAAGTCTGAATGGGCCTTTTGAAAAGTAGTTGCTCGTACGATAACATCTTTGTTTTTCCTTGTGATCGAAAAACCACTAGGAATTAACACCACAAACGTTTTGGCAAACTCCTCAAGAAATATTAATCATGGGTGCAGTTGAAAGGTTGAATTTCTGATGAATACAAAATTAGACATCCCCAGTTCAGAAAAAGTTAGTCTATGGGTACATTAGAATTCTTAGTGCAACTTCTATTTTTTAATGATCATATCTGGGTGCTGTATAAACCTTTTAATAAGAGCATTTAACAAATTTTTTTGTAAGTAGCTAAAGAGTCTGGACAATTTTCAAGAGTCCTATACTCACTCTGTATCGAAAATTGAACTGCCAAAACTAACTTTTCAATCACCTCATTCAATATTGCACCCATTGTCGAAAGGTAGTCATTCAACCTCATTGGGTCCTAAAAGGGGTCCTTAAGAGGTCTTAAGACCTCTTGGAGAACTTGCATACATCTCTTTAACCATAATTTTTTGTAAGGGTTTAGACTGAGTGAGAAAGAGTCTCATGATCGCTGCCTGCTTTATTCCTACAGTATCAAAACGGGTTGATAACTTATTGCTTATCCCAGATTAAGCCTCATAGCAGTTAGAGAAAAAGTGTCCAAGTGAGTAGAATCATGTAATATGACGCCATGACTAGCTATATAGCTTTGCACCTGAAGATTTTGTAAACTCTCTGGACCTCAAACGAATTTAAGGTCTTTTTGAGCTGATAGGGCCTTTAAAGAGGTTGTAGACTTCTTGGAGATATCTTTAACCAATTTCTATTATTTTTGGTAAAAATTGGAATTCTTACAATGCGGTAAATTATCATGGGAATGGGAATTTATGATTTTCTCTGGTTAAGTTGCCAAAATTGTAATTTATAATTAAAAACTTTTTGAATTAAAGTGAACAACTTGCTAAAGATAGGTCTAAGATAACGACTTTAAAGTGTCTACCAGTCTACTTTTCAACAGTTATTCATGTTTTCATGGTGCATCTTAATGAGTTTTTCATGTCCAAGTCCCTTTGCCCTATCAAAGCAAAGTCAAATTGCCATGCCAATCATGAAAAACATTGAATTTTTTGAGAGTCAGAAATAAGAGTTTAAGCTTTCAAAAGAGGATTTTCACAGTAAATGTCATTCATTTTAAACAATTAACATTCTCTAGTTAGTATGATGTCATATACCGTGACTTTTCTTTCCTCCAATCAGTCAATATCCATTTTGGCTAGAATGTTTATCATGATCAATGATAGGAGGGGTTAAAAAGAAGCTTTCAATCCACCAGGTGAGAAACCGCAGAAATAAAACAGAATGGTGATTCCGAAAATAAATTCAAAAGCTATTTGATTCTTAGCTCAAAGTTTTCCTTTAAGTTAATGTTAGCTAAAATATTTAGCGGTTTATTTCGTACTGTTGGAATTTTTAATCATGAAATGCCACTAAGAAACTAAGAGGATTTAATTAACAAGTATAACTGCGAGGCATAATGACTGTATATAGTGAAGTCAGTGTCAGGCAATTTCCAAATTCCCTGACTTCTCCCTGACCTTTTGGGACCATTTCCAAATTCCATAGCTTTCCCGAGTTTTCCAGGTCGTGTACAAACCCTGATAGCCCTAAGTGTCCAAGTGGGATGGTACAGAGGCCAAATATTCTGGTAATCATTACAAGTGGCTCAGTAAAAGGTTAACTTATATTAAGTAATGAAAAGATACGGTTAATTTCCAACCATAGTGAGACATCTGTGTTATTGTAACTTGAAATTACAAGAAGGGCTATGAACCTATGGTAGTGCTCTTTACACTCTAGTGCCTATATGTGCCTACAACACAACTTTGTATTGAATCAAAGTTGTGCTACAGTCCCCCCCATACTTAAAAATTGCGGTTCAGTCTCAAATTTGTGTATATAAATACATTACCGTGGCAGATAGGAAAAAAGTTTCAAATAAAAAATGTTGGCAATAATAAAACAATTTTTGATATCAACATTTTTCCTCTAAATCAAACGGTTTAGAATTATAAGCTGTTCTTTAAATACTTTGCAGTGTATCAGGAGCATATGAGACTAGGAGTACCCAGGCAGGTCTTGTCTAACTAAAGGCATTAATCAACATAGTATTTTTACTTCTCCCCCTCTAGGTTTGGGGTAAACTGTCTCTCAGATCGGTAATTTTTCCACAATATGGACATGTATGAAGAGGGAAGCATTGGGGGTGTGGCCTAAGTCTATAATCAAGCAATCGTCTTATTTTCATGCTAGAGCTTAGGGAAACTGAACAAACTAATGTCATAACGTATTTTCGTATTTTTATTCTATTTGCAATAGGGTTCGTAATAATAATATCTTTTTCTGTAACGGTAATATACCTAGAAAATAGTTGGGTTTATATAGAACCTATTAAAACACATTTAACAGCATTTTTGTACAAAATTAAGATTTTTGAAAATTCAATAACATTCTCTGTGCAGCTCATAATGATGAACTGGGGAAGCTTGTGCCAAGCGGTCACATGATTTTGGCTCAAGCCGTTTTGAAATTTTCAGTTTAAACTATTAACTAGGAAAATTTGGCTATTAATATTATATTTTTAAGCTTTTTTTTAATTTTGACGAGTTTGTTTCACAAAACTAGTTGAATAGCCTATTAATTTGCAGTCTTAGACGTCTCAATCTTCTTTATAAGATATGGAAAATCCTTGGCGTCCAGTTGGAGTGAACAGTTGGAGTGACAACAGTCACCAAATCAAACACGGCTGATTCAAGCAAGTCTTCGACTATGACACCAACATGAAGAACTTGAAGCCAGATACTGAAGAGTTACCTCCGCGACCTGACTCAATCCAGAATTCGAAGGGATCTGAAGTACCAATGATTTCTTTCAATTTCGACTCCATATGAAGCACCAGCTCACATGTTGACCCCGGTTCCAGTTATTCAACTCCGCCATCCCATGCAAAATTATCTTTTTCCATTGGTTTTTGAATTATTACTATCACGTAAAAATTTAAATTTAGTAAATGGTAACCACATATTATAGGCTAAAACTCAGTGCCAGCAACACTGATGCAAAATAATTATAATATTACAAAAACCGTTTAATTTAGGGAAAAAAAAAATTATTATTACCAGCAATTTATGAAACATTTCTCTATCTGCAACCGTAATGGATTTATGTACAAAAATCTAAAAATGAACCGCCATTTTCCAATATGGAGGACTTTTAGTATATTTCTTAGCATGGCAAGTGGAACATATTCAAATTCTTTCCTTGTACTATTTTTTTTTTGAGGTTAAAACTCATTTTTCTGCGCTAAGGCTACTAACACTCTCAGCTAGTCTAACCAGTGATGTAACAATAGGAAATATAATGTTAAACCAGCCAAATGCTATGGACGACTTAATCTTCAGTGAGCCTCGGCGTAACACTTCCACGACTTAACTGATTAGTTGTAGATAATGCCAAATATGTATTCAATTACATATATTAATAAAATTGTACCTTCCAACGAAAAACTGCAGGCAAAGTATAGGGATGGCCTATTCAGAGTGGTTGCCAGTAGAGGACTGCAAAGGCTTTGGAAGACCTCCAATCCCTCGGAAAGCCGAGGGCAGAGTTGGAGTTGGGTTAAATAAAAAAATTGGCTTTGGGATTATTGTCTCTGAAATGAACGGAAGTCAGGAGGGGGTGGAAATTTTACTATTTTTACTTCTGGAGTTGGGTGGGATTGGGTTATTGCTGGATTTAGCTTGTTTTGTTGGAGTTGGCATTGGCATTTTTAATTTAAAAATGGAGTTGGTGGCATTGGAAGCGAGCTTTTGGGTACCGATTCCCTGCCTAGTGGGGCCCTCTATTAGTCTATCTATAGCTTCAATCAGTGCATTTGAAAACCGAAAGTAAAACAGAGTCAGTCACTGTCGACAGAGTACAGACGTAATACTTTTGCGTTCTAGTAACTATAATGGCCAATAAAACTTCTAAATCATTTAGTATGTTTATGCGAAATAACAATACTCTGAATCGGGAAGTGTGAAATCAGTTCTGCAAATTCAATATCAAACAAAGTAGATGACAAAGTTTGTACTTTTAAACAATGCTGGCTACGGTATTTCAGATATTTGAATTGATAGAATTGCTTTAGAAATTAGAATTTGGAGTTCAAAGGGTTTGGGTTTGGAAGGGATTGGAAATTGGATTGGATTTGGCAGGGAGTGGGAATCGTGTTATACTTATAGTTGGCTTTGGCAGGGAGTGGGAATCGTGTGAAACTTATTAATTGGCTTTGGCAGAGAGTGGGAATTGCGTGAAACTTATTAATTGGCTTTGGCATTGATTACATTTTTTTTGGTTTTTATTAGGGGAGTTGGGAGGCTTTGTAAAGGGTTAGGGTGGCAGTGGCGTTTATAAAACATTTACCGTTGGAGTTAGCCAGCACTGGCATTGGGTTTTTTTCATTTTGCAGCCCTCTAGTTGCCAGTTCAAACACCAACACTTATAATTCACAATCAATTTTTCAAAGATTTTTAAAATTAACAAGACAAAAAGATTTTGACACCTAGGCCTATAATTGCACACTTTACTCAATATCTTAACTAAAATAAACCTTGATTACTTAGATTCTGTTTAAATTAGTAAATTCGGGGAAGAAAAAATATTTTACCTCTTAAGCGACTGGAATGACACCGAACTATACTGTCATTATACCAACAGTTGTAAGAATTTATGAGTAATTAACCTTTTTTAGAAGCATTAATAATACCAAAAGGGGATAGAAAGTAAAAAGGGCGCCTCTCCCTAAACTACAAGCCTTTAGCTGTAGAGATCCTGAAATATGGAGAACAAAATACTTACCCCCATTCCCCCCTATATTTTGGCCAATCACGATGACTCTAACCTCACTACAATATCGATTTTTTTTCTCTCCCGTAAGTAGTTATCCGATTGTAGCGAACCTATCGGCCGGAAAGGTTAATATCGTCTGCTAGTTTAAAGAGAAGCATTTTGCATAGGCTTAGTTAAACATGGAAGTCCCGACCTCGCGGATGTGATTAGCAATTGTGATAATTGCGTGATTGATCAATGTGGTCTAAGGAAAAATATATTAAATCATACGGAGGCTAAAGTTACTTTGAAAAACTTAATTATTAATACGAATGGCCAGTATAATATACTTTAGAAAACACGAAGATGATGCGCCTGGTGGCTATTCTAGTTTTTTGCATTCGTGGCCCAAGTGGATTTACCATAAGGATATTTATTTTTGGGACAAAAATATTACAATTATAGTTAATGTTATTAAGATTATTAGATTTATTTCTTTAAAACTGTAGATTATTAAAATATATTCCCTAGAGAAACTACTTCTTGACGCTGTACTTATTGGTTGGCATTAGAACTATTTTTCGTCCTCTTCGCTCATATTTTAGTGCTACGGCACAAAAAGATCTTACGCCAATAAGGGGGGCTGGGAATTCAGAGAGGAGATCAGTAGTTCTCCATATTACAGGTTCTAGACTCAAAGTCCAGTAGCGCCCTTTTTACTTTCTATCCCCTTTTGATAATACGTAGTATTTATTTTTCTTAGTTGCTTTTTGGCTAGATCTAAATAACGCTTCTTGCTGAACCTTTTTTTAAGAAAATGTTTAAAGCCACTATGGTAGGTGTCTTAGCGAAGTTTCCATCTACCCTTGAATCTGTTTAAAAGTGTTGATTATTTTGAAGAAGCCAATCGTCAAAGAAACAACTGGATACTATAACGACTGAAATTGAGAGATCTAGTATTCTACTTAGGACTGACGGTTGTAGTGTTTTGTAGTTCGTACTTTGTAGTATCAAGTTACCAACACGAGCCTGTTGTTTTCTAATTGGGAAAATCTACGTACAAGAAACCATTCACACTTGTAGTGCATGGGAAGTTAAATCAAAGCAGTGTGGGTCAGTACCGGAAGGGGGCCTCTTAATCAAAGTCCTTCGCGAAGCACTAGCACTGTAGAACCTAGCGAATCATTTATCGGCAAAGTGCTTCGCTAGCCTTCCACTCTACTACACCCTGCGAAGCATTCCCACCTATGTTCAGTAGAAAATAAGAATAATATTAATTGTATTCAAAATGACAGGGAAACAGGATGTACAGTGTAGCGCTGGGGGAAAAACACTAAAACGAGTGGATCACAGAGGGTAGAGTTAATCGAAGAGCATAACGAGGCTAGCGAAGCACATTTTAGCAAAGTACTTCGATTGCTAGCTTTCTATGTATCACACGTCGCGAAACAGCCCCACCACTGGTGAATCATGGCGTGCCAAATATCTTAGATCAATCCTCGTTTCTCTTTCTCTATTCTAGTTTATAAATGGATTTATAAGAGACCTGGTTTATAATGTCTAGCTGTCGTTTAACAAACACAAGGCACAAATAAATAATAAAGATTAAAAATAAATACCGTTAGAGTAACTAGCATCCAGAATATTGACTCCATAGTACACAGGCTGATTTGTTGGACTCTGAATAAAACTATCATTGTTCGTTGACATTATTAACCAGTGAATATTTAAAATTTATTGTCTAGACTAATCACGTTTAATGATGTCATTTCACTGTTTTTGGCAATTTGGCGGGGGATTTTTTTTTTTTTTATTATACATAGTTTTCAGTAAAGGGGCAAAAGAAAATTTCACCCCTCTTACCCAGCTTTGCTTTCATTGCCAGGAGCTTGTGAGTGCAGTTCAGAACAGATCAGTTTCAAAACTGAACTGCTAGCCTTTCCCTCTGCACTCACAAGTGGTTGGCAACACGGGGGGAACGGCACTTACCCCCTTTAGTGAAAACTATGTATACATACCATAAGGGTTCCATTATTTCCATATCCTTGAGTGCAAGCGATTAACCAATGCTAAGTGAGTTGTGACTGACTACACAGGAGAGTCTGGCAGTTTTCCCCGCCAGTCTGGGAAATAAGAGTGGTTTGCTGGTCAAAAACCAGTTTCTTAAATGCATGGACCAGTTTATTAATTCAAAATAGGGGGGTCAGTGGTCCCTGGGACCAGTTAATTAATTCCACATTTTCATAAAAATTGATTGTGTGACTACATTATTAATTCAAGCTTTCCAAATTCTATAACAAAAGGTTATGCAGTTAAATTTACCTATGGCTTGAGATTTAGAGTTATTTCCTACCTTTTTCTTGTCCGTATTAGCATCAGTATCAGTCTGGGAAATAAGGGTGGTTTGCTGATCAAAAACCAGTTTTTAATTGCATGGACCAGTTTATTAATTCAAATTATGGGGGTCAGTGGTCTCTTGGACCAGTTAATTAATCCGATATTTTCAAAAAATTGATGGTGTGACCACATTATTAATTCAAGCTTTCCCAATTCCATAACAAAAATACCAAAAAACTATTTTCGACTCCAAAGCTTAACACTCCTAGTCCTAGCTTAAAGGGAGTTAGGGGAGGGGGACTCGGTCAACGTTACCTTACACCTTGAGCAGAGAATTATATGAGAATCCTAACCTTTGGTAGTGGTGTTAGGTTAGTAATAGATGATAATCTTAAGTCTGACTACGTCCCAACCTTGAAAAACGCAACATCTTCCTTATAAAAGGGTTCAATTTAACGGCTCTTTTTGTAACTAGTTTCAAGGTTGGAAAAAGTATAGAAAATCCTATACTTTGAAAAAACGCTACATCTTCGATACAAACGGGTGCTTTTTAACGGCTATTTTATTCGTTTCCAAGATTATTTTATAGAAAGGCCTATTCATCATTGTGGAAGGAATACTGAGCTGATGCTGTTCCTGTAACAGAACTTTTCCGAAGACATTTATTATTGATATTTAAATGTCAAGAGGAATTGACAATGACTACGAGAATAAACATTCATTGTTTATCAAATTGCCACAACAATGGTTGAATTGTAAACTCCTCATGATTCATGAACCGATTCACCGATCTGTTACAGGGTAGGGTAAGAAACAAGTCTACAACTAAATTTAGAATGTGACCAGTGAAATAATAATTAGGCCAAGGGTCACTGGTCCTAATGACCAGTTTCATAATAGAATATGGCAGGGGTCAGTGGTCCCAAGGACCATTCACTCTAAGGTCAAACTTCGATGCTGGACAGTTGAAGGCAATTATAAGCAATGGGTCGTCTCCCACTGTTATAATCACCTCCGATCATCCCCACACCAATTTCCAACCTCCAGTTTCCGATCTCAGCGGGCCATATTAGCGAGGCGTCAAACGCGCTACCCTTCCGCCCAAGGTTCGTAAAAATTCTTCGTATTATAAGGTTGGCTTATAGAGGGGGGTCTCCGAGGCCAGTTTTCAAAACGGCCAGCTCTGGGGGGGGGGAAGACACTTTTATTCCCTACGAGTGACTAGGTGAATGTCTCTAGAAAAGAAACAAGACCAACACGTTTTCTTTCGCCGTTTCGCGGCCCGCCACTGGCATCTGTGATTTCCCGAAATTCGCGCAACGTAGGAGTCTGATTTATCGTAGTCTGTAGATAATTTGTATAATATAATATTCTCGAATTGGGGAGAGATAGTTTTCTCATATATTAAAATGCGAACCCTTATTAGGATGAAATATCTAAATAATAAAACTAGTGAAGAAGCCCAAGAAAGGAAAAAGGAAAAGAAAATTAGAAAATTAAGCAAATAAAAATTATCTTAAAACGTTACATAAGAGTTAAAAATTAAATACTAAGTGTTTAGTAGTGGAGCGATTAATTAGGATATCAAATTATATTTTTGGTTAGTATTTTTGTAAATTTGCATAACTATGGTGTAACAAAATTGTTCTAATCAATTTATAACTTGCACTAGTTTTTAAGAATTTTCCCTTTAACTTAAACATCAGTAATAAACAGCTGTAAAAGTTAGTTACTGAAGATTTGGCTGTTCTGGATTAAGATGGAATAAAAAGTTTTAATTATTTACTCGTATATTTCTTTCTTATTCGTATAGGGCAAGGGAGGAGACCCTCTTGATGATTAATTAGAAATAACTCAATCCAAGCTGGAGTTGTCATCTCAAAATATTCCGATTCAAAATTAGCAGTAAAATTAAAAATTCTATATATTATTTCTCTGTGGCAGAAATTTCACATGAAATAGATGCTAATAAAATTGACAGACAAAATGAAATTATAGCATAAGCCTTCCTTTTGTGGTTTCCTGCCAAACCGAGACATTCAGTGACGTCACTCACATATACAAACGCGCGGCTCACCATTTCCGAAAAAAACGTCAGATCTTTTGAGGTATAATCTCCCCTTGCCTTCCGCCATCGGGCCGTATTCTCCTTCAGGGACGGAAATACGAAATTTTTCTTATTGGACAAATGTCCAGTAACCCCCCTTAAAAATTCAAAAGTTATCGGACATTTAACAAAATTACCGGACAATGCTACATTTCTTGTACTGAAAAGTACTTTTTTTATCGGACATTTGTCCAGTGACCCCCTCTTAAAAATAAAAAGTAATCGGACATTTTGAAAATTTATCGGACAATGACCAGTGACTTGTGCTTATTTCCGTCCCTGTTCTCCTTACTTACATAAAGTACACATTGATTTACCTAAAAATCGAAAACCAATACTTCCTCAAAAAGTGAAGATTAAATTAAATCTCGTGCGAGATCAATTTGGCAAGGTCTGAATCGAGACACGTTGCGTGTCAACTTTAATTTTAAAACACATTAGGAATTTATTGTTTAATTTTTTATTCAGAAGAAAATTGGGAGCATTAAGTTCAAGTCTCTCTAGGATTAACTTGATATAAAATCACTGCCAAACTAAAAGCATTAACAAATACATTGAGAATACATATATTTCCCACATCCTCCATTCCACCGGAGTTAAACTTAATCTTCGTGTTCTGCAGGACATCTTTGTATTTAAGTAGTTGCTTGGCTGTTTTGCCATAATAGCCTGGCTTTGCCGATATTTGCGACAAAGTTTGAACAGCGCTGAGCTGAACTTCGCTAGATAGTTGCGAGGAACGCACGAAAATCATATAGGACAAACCGCAAGAGATAAACGTGATTATCATCAAATTGTCGAAAGCTCCCTCCTCTTTTTTCAAAATAAAGTTAATTACCGGGAAAATGATGCTAATTTTTAAGCAAAAAGTTATAAAAAATACGTTTGCGGAGTAAAATCGAGAACGAGCTTTGAAACTTCGAACGCATGACAGAAAAATATACTTTAGTTTAAACGAAATCAAAGGTATTCCGTTTTTAAGTTCGGCAATCGACATTATTAGTTTTTCTAATTCGGTTACGTAATGATTGTATTCGTTCATAAACAAGAGTTGATAGCCAAAAATTAAGCTCGATGTTAAATAAGTAGTGGGAAGCATAGTTTTTTCTATTATATCCATGTATTTCACTGTTTCTTCGTTTGGCGCTACTTTTAAAACTTTCCTTACACTAACTTTGTAATCGAAACTAAGAACCGTAGGCATCAGAGCAACACACCCGCACGCATACGCCAAATAAACGATGATGGCTTGAATGATGTTCGCTCTGGTGAAACGGTAACCTATAATTCAATGTAACATTTGTTTAATCATAACGAGTTCATGCATATATATAATGATATACATGAATCACTTTCATCAGAAATCTTACAAAAGCTACGCAAAGAGATATGTGTCTTCCGATACCCTCTATGTTTGGGGATAATGCATGTCTTAGACAGCACCTTCCCCTTTCCACCCCACCTCGAGATTGCTAGTCCCGTGTGTGACGCGGGTGTAATTGGTTTCTAAAAATATGTAATTTGATCTAATTTTCTGAAATATGTGTTCCGCGCATATTTGAAAAAGGCGCGAATATGAAATTAGAGGCCGATTACCTATTTTGGTCAACTTTGCGAATATTTGACGGTTAGTGTGACCTTGATTTGGAAGTCTCGGTCTTTTATCCCCAACTCTTAGATGGCTCTACCCGTATCTTGAAGTCACTTTTATCTCTATAGACGAATTCGAAATTGAAGAGGAACTTCCAGGGGCAGCACGCCATGGGGTACACTCTTTACGCACCGATCTGTTAAGAGATGTCGCTATCGTAGTTCCCATTCTGATCGGCTAAGATATCACGAGAGAGACAAACTAGGCGGTAACCCCTCCCCTCCCGCTTCGAGACTCGACGCGTTTCCCATAGCAACGGGTGTAATAATTTATAGGTACGAGACCGAGAGATAGAGTGAGGCGTAGGCGCGCCATTTATCGTGATATTTGTACCAGAATAGCCGTAGCCCTTGGATGTTGGTTTATGAGTTATTAAATTTCGAATTCGTCAATTGCGCAGCCTTTAAGATTTCTGGTTTTCAGACATTTTTCTCTGGAGCTTAGAATAGCTCTTGCGGAAAACAACTTTCTGAATGAGTTTTATTCGTTTCCACACCGTTCGAGTGGCTGACAATGTATGCATGCTCGCGCTTGATTGGTCAAAAGATCAACCGCATACTTAAAAAAAACTGGTCCCGATCAACCAGAAAACCGACCAAGGCTTAGCGTATCAAAATTTAACGAAATATTTTTTGGAGAGCTTAATTAGAGCTTATCTCATTATTATATCATTTGTAATCGATAAAAAATAGGTTGTTTCATGCATTCATTCTACATTTAAACAGTTTTATCTAAGCTATAGGCACCCACCTATTACTTTATCGGGATTTACTGGAAATTTGCATTGAATCAGCGACACGATGAACAAGTTGCACCCTCCGAATGCGTAAATTGTAAAGAATACCCGAAGCACCAGTAGCTCGAATATTGGCTGATGCAAGATTATCATCGCTGATAGTAGTATTTGAATTAAAAGGTTGGCGCTAGATACTAAAACTCCAAAAAATATAACAAAACGCTTTGCCGTTTCAACTAACATAGCGTCGTACTCGAAATAATACCTTCGAATGGCCTTTTGAAATCGTTATCCAGCACTTTATTGGGTAAGGGTCCGGGGTAGGAGTTAACAGTCACACGACATCAAAGGGTATTTTGTATTCTTATTATTTCATTGTTATAATTGAAACCCCCTTTTTTTTACATATTGCGGTCGGTATATTGATTCGCTAGCTATATAATTATTAAAGTAAAAGCTTTGTCAATAATCTCATTTAGATTCAAAACGAGTAAGGGTCGTTATTTCCAATCGATTGATTGGAATAATGATTCGTTCATACAAACACCTAAATGATCTTCGATTTCTATAACTGGTTACGAAACAAATGTGAAAAATAATATCTTTATTTCGCAACCACAGAGGCATATAATGCGTGGTTGCCGGGACAATACAGAGTACGTGTAAATGAAAAAATATTAATTGTAACATGATTGTGAGGATTCTAAATAAAAAAGATAACGTTAAATTTTGGTGAACGGCAATCGGCAGTGAATAATGTTTTTAAGGTGGAATTTGTAGCTAACACGTAATTCTTGAAGTCAGAGTGGCGACAATAAGAGCCTGTACCTTTGACTTTTTTGGCTAACCCGTCCTCTCGTAATAACATAGGTAAGGCTAGGTTAGTTAATCATTCTTGTAATATTTTAGGTAATATTAGGTTAGTTAATAACTCGAACTAGCCCATCCCTCCAACAACGTTAATCCCCGGGCTAACTCGTCCCTCTTGTAATATTTCTGGTCAGATTAGGTTAGTAAATCCCCCGAAATATTTTAGGTAAGGTTAGGTTAGTTAATCCCTCGAACTACCCGATGTTTTGGTGCGGAGGTCACATCAAACGCTTCAAAACGTCCGGCAGCCAAACTTCGCAGCAGCTAAAAATCCGCTGCACCGAAACTTTAGCACCAAACCTTCCGGCAGCCAAAATTCGCAGCAACGAAAAATCAGTTTGCAGCAAAAAGGTCTACCCCCGTAATTTGGTTTCTACGTGATAGACAAGGAATGGCATTGTGCGGAATGAATTGTTAAGTTTCGGGAAAAGTTTGGGGATGGGGGATTTTTTGAACTGAAAACAATAATTATCCATTTGTTGTTATTCAGGCGTGCCTGATACTATACGAGATAAGAGAAATGTCAGCATCAGCGTTCAAGTTTATGTTTAAGTCGACGTGATACGCGGTATAAGTCTTACTAAGACAATGACACAGTCGGATACCTCTCATAGATAGCATGGCTAATTAGAGATAATAATAGACTTATGGTAAACTTCATCGCATGAAACAATTTTTATCCCAAGTACATTTTCATGAGAATTGTCCTCTGAAATAAAATTGTCAGAAATAAAATGTCAAGCGATTGTATATTCCAATGAAGCTTTTGTGAAATATCTCTTTTGTTAAGCTAGAGCATATTTCCCTAGAAATGTTTGCATTTAATGCCCCATTGGTTATCGATAAACGAAATGCGTTTCCTCGAATGAAAGCTGTTTACGCTCGGCTGTTTATTGAGACCAAAAGACATTCTACACCATAAAGTATGTTATATTTTCAATAGTTTTTGGAAAAAGTTGGTAATATAAAACTCCACTTCGTTCCAACCTTGAAAAAAAGGCAACATCTTCCATAGATTTGTTGATTTCAAGGTTGGCAAAAGTATAAATAATCCTATACTTTGAACCAACCTTGAAAAAAGGAAAAGGGTGCACTTTGGCTCTTTCAAATGTTATTTTATCATACCACGAGTAAATCATCCTTCAAGTTTATAAGACGACATACTGCGGGTGACAATGAAGTTAATCCATTTTCTCAGTCCTTGGTTTCAGCCTAAGTATTCCGAAATTTGTACAGAAAGGCAGCCAGGCCTCAGTATATTCTTTCTAAAGTAAATGTTTCGCGAGAGGGGAGAGTTGTTTTCCATCGATACATTTACACCACTGTAAACGTCTTGAGAGTTTAGTGCGATATTAGCACCGCCTACTTAATTTCAATTTCAACCGCTAGATGGGGCAATTTCGAATTCCGTATCTCGACCGTTTAGAGTTTTCAAATTTTTTTCTTCTCTCCTCGAGCGAAGCTCTGACGACATGACTTTCAGAACCACATAATATGCCTTGATGTAAACTTGAAGCAAGATTTACCTGTGATAATACCAATTATCAGAAGCCGATGAAACCCTCCTCTGAAGTCTATTACTCCCGGTTCTTGTCTACCCCTCTCTGTATGGGTTAGTTTCAAAAAGCGCGATTCGTACGCCTCCTAACGGTAGATATTTTTGGAGCGGGAGTTCGTCGAGCGAATATCTCTAGCAGCCTTGGAGTTCGTTAAAAAAACGTCGTCGTTTGTGGAGAGAGAGAATTTCCAATTTTCCGTAGACAGGGGGTATGAAGTAGGAACCCTCTGATTTCGTAAAATTGGGTATTTTACCCATACAGAGAAGAGCGCCATATCGAACATTAGAGTAGTAGACTTCAAAGGAGGGTTTCATCGGCTTCTGGTTGTATCAAATAGAATTCTCATATTAAATGGTTTGAGTTAAAAATACTTTCCCCATGTTTGAATGTTCTTTATGTATTTCGTTAAAATTAACAAACCTCTTAAAGGGAGAATGCAACCTAACAAGTAATTCTTTATCGAGTCATTATCGTTTAAATAGGCCTAATTTACCATTAGGTTGTTTAGGCATATTTAAACGATAAGGAATTGATAAAAAAATCACTTGTTGTTAAGTTAAAGTCGCCTTCGTCGACGTTGACCATAAAAACTTGTACAGTCAAAGTTTGGCTGTGTGCATAAGGGGAGATCATTTTAAAGGGGCAAATTTCTGAGCAGATGGGGCTTTTAATAGTGATTTCTGCATAAAACAATGACACAACGATAAACAACCTTGAACGTGCAGAATAAGGTACGGCTTCTTATCGAAGTTGGCCGAAAAGCTACATTCAGAATCTTGTAGTAACTAAGAAAATGAAAAGGAGGTCAAGGTAAAGAGCGTAATATTTATTTCAAAAATGAGATATGAGCCGACAAAAAGTTCTTGTATATATAATAATTGGTAATCAATCCGCCTGTTTTACGCAAAATAGAAACTATATAATATTTGTGGCCACCTGGTTTCAATCGATGATAAATAGCGCACTTTTAATCGGTGCGTACGTTCGTGCAATAAATAATAACCGTGACATTATAATGCTTACTTAAGTATAAAAGCTTCGTAATCGATTATGTCGGGCTTCATATCGCGAAGATGCATTTTAAAGACGTCATTTCTTGTTACGTAGCTGTAATATGTATCTTCGTATTATCATTTACGAAAGGTAAGGTGCAAATTTTAAGACGAGACTTTTGGTCTGGTGCAGAGAAGTGCTAGTTTCGTTTTCGCAACTTGTTTATTTTTTAATAAAATAGCGGAAATAAACATTTTGAGATTTTTGATAAGAAACTTTGATTTAAAGAGAAAATGCAACCTAATAAGTGTTTTTTTATCGATTCCTTATCGTTTAAATTGGCCTTATCCAACAGTAAACGAATATAAAACTAGAAATTTTAAAACTTACCATCAAAATAGGCTTAGCTGGATTCATGGAGATATCCTGAACGCCTCGTATAAGGACTAACAACCAATGACATTGATCATGGAGATCCCGCATTACCCATATATAAGAGCCATCGATCAATGTCATTGGTCGCTAGTCCTTATAGTTCAGGTGATCTCCATGAATTCAGCTAAGCTTATTTTCCGGGTTATTTTTAAATTTATTTCTAGTTTAATATTTGTTTTTAATTTTTTTTTTTTACTGTCGGACTAGGCCTATTTAAACGATAAGGAATCGATAAAAACACTTGTTTTTATTTTGCATTCGCTCTTTAAAGGCAATTTACCGCCATCGCAACAATAGCTGCGTTCACACTACAGACTTCGAAACCGTTTTGGAAAGGTCAAATTATAAAATTCTGAGGTCACCCGTCTAGACCTTTGATCAAGGAACAAAATTAATATCTTAAAAAATTGACTTGAACATCCGAAACGGTTTGAAAACGGTTCGAAAGTGTCAAGTAAAATGCAACGAAAATATTCAAAGATCAGATAACAAATGCATGGTCTTTGATTATAAAATGAAAAGAAATTTAAAAAAGGTTGAAATAATAATTATATTGCCAATTAACTACAATATTAACCGCAGCGCCAAGTAAGATATGACAATATGCCAAAGTAGAAATTAGGCATTAAATTTAAAATGTTTTAGTAAATTTAAAAGATACTAGGTATAAACTGAAATCAAAATTAAAGCGAGACATTAGTACTTTACTATCAACTTTTAATTGGTCAAAAATTACGTCCTTCCGCCCGAATCAAAGCTAAACATGAACGACAGTCACATTCCCAAGCTCTTTTTAGCACAATAAGGTGACTTTTAATTACATTTATGCCTGTGCTGAATTAAGTTCATGCTTCAAGTTTAAAAGATATATTGTGGGTTAGGATAAAGTGAGTCCTATTCTCTCGGTTCGTGGTTTCACTCTTAAGTGTCCCGAAATTTGTACAGAATGGCAGCGAGGCAGCGGAGTAAACCAATACTTGAACTCTTACAAAAAGGAAAAGAACAACCTAAAACTAGGCACCAGATAGTCCAGCCTTCAGACACCTGGGGTTCTTTAGAAAGATTTTACCCTCATACGATTTAGGAGTCTGTTGTAGGCTGAAATAATAGGACTGGCCCGAATTTATATTTACTTTAAAATAAAATTCCATTTAACCCTGGATCAACTCAGGAGCCACATAGGTTATAAAATTTACAGTACTTTTACGTTGTAAAAGTAAATAACGCTTAATGCTCTCAGCAAAGGTCCAGGTAAATGTACCAGCAGATTCTCATTCGAGACACTCTAGCGGCCGCAGTCGCCGTATAAATAGTGAACGGATGAAGCGCCACTCCTTGAAGAAATTTCGGAGTTGGGAGCTAAGACAATATAGTCAAGCGCGGTCAGCTTAATTCCGTCCCTCTCTCCCGACTCAAAATATCGAGGAAGAGTTCAAATTACTCGAGCCAGACAGGGGTTTGGCTAGTTTTAAGTGATGAGCTACGACGTAAAACTGGTCCTTTGCTGATAGTATGAAACTACGGACTTTGTTTACTTTTACTGAATAAAGGGATATATTTTTGGTAGTACTTATGGTGTTATTTTTTTACTGTGAATTTACAAATAGATTATATTTTTCAGAGGTTGTCGGACAAGGAGGAGGTTGTGACCAAGAAATTTGTCACAAAGCGAACAAAGACAGTTATCCGTTGCCTGTATGTACAATTTATTCAGACTAATTGGCAGCATCTGCATAAAGATGAATAACAGAACCTAACGACAACAGTGGCTAAAGTAGACACTAATAAAACCACACTAGAGCGTCTGCCTATTCATTATTCATATAAAGCAGCCATCTTAAGAGGTTTTTGTTAGTTCCTCCTTTTTCCACTGTTTGCCGTTAGAGGGCATTTATGAACTGCGTGTTTTGTTATTCATCATTATAGAACATACTTAGAACATAGAATAATTAAATAATGTAGCTTTAAAGCTGACTATTTCTAAGGCCGATAGCCTCGCGTATGTTACTATGGGATCGGTGGAACGCGAAAATGACAAAAGCGGCACAACATGCTATTTTCTCATTAATACAATGAAAGGCACGGTGCTGCCATTACACGATTTAAGTAAGAATAGCAAGGGTAAGAAGGTCAATACCATTCATTGGCCTTTAAAAAACTGACGGTACTGTCGAGAGATAAATAATATATTTTCTACGGGACGCCTGTAGAGGCATAGACTAAGAAAGTGTTTCACCCTGGACACGCTTTGCACCCTACGTCATTACTAACTGTTATGGCCGATAGAGGCGGTACTAGTACGTTTCAGTGGTGCGCTCTTCCTTCCCACCATCTCTTCCACTAACGCTAACCCGCCTGCGCAGCTACGGTAACTGGCTTAATGACCGGTAGATGCGCCAGCGAACTGCCTCACCAAGATCTCAAACTATTTAAAATAATCTGGCAAACTACAGTGGAAGGCAGAGATAGCTGCAAGTCACGTTTCAGGATGAAACTCTTTCTTAGTCTATGGTAGAAGCGTTTCAACTCTCATACGACGGTGTCCAATGCAAAGCTAGCATTCAGGGGCAAACGAGTGATAAATAATGTACTTTCTATGAGTGTTTCAACATCTATGATTTCCTTCGCTGTCTTCCCATTTTAGTTAAAATTCGCTTTGCCATATTTACCGCAAAGTTTTATTACAGTACTTAAACAGCTACACTATTCACTATGAAAATTAATTTTCAGTCTCGTTTTTATTCAGGTGGAATGCTCTGGAAATTGCCTTTTTGTGTGCGCCATAGGGAACTATTTTTTCAATATAAATGAAAACAAAGTCTGCCACGTGTACAGTGGCAAAACATCGAGATTCCCTACATCTTACGTAAGTTCTTATTCTTTAGCTCAGTGTAAAATTTTGAAGACTCGGAACAGTTATGTTAAAGGCACACTTGTTGATGTGCTTGAAAAAAACCAAAAAATATTCCTGATTTTCATATGAAAATAAATAATGAATGTATGACACAAGGTTTTTAGTAAACCTCCACGATTTCAATATTGTCCTCTAAATATTTTTCAGCCCTAACAACTCACTTTCTTTAATGGGTAGTCTAGTGAATGTTTCCACTTTTATGCGGAAAAAGACGAGGAATCCGACCGTCTCTTTTTAAAATTTAGCGGCGGGTCCCACACCATGACGCGTAACGTCGAGTCGAAGGGGCAGACACTCTGGAACTCGGGTGTACAAAATTTGAGCTCTTTGCACTATCAGAGATGAACTCAAGAGTTCATGAGTGATCGAACTCAATGCATTGTCAAATGTGAACTCAGATGTACAGCAAATCCAAGAGTGTCCGACGCCTCGCGTCGAGTGACTCAACTTTGAATTTTTTATTTTATCTTTTTCCAAGACCCCAAGGGCAAATCTTACATCTTCTTTATTTAAACTTTTCTTTATTTAAATTTTCAGATGGTAGTTAAAAGCAGATTATCTATTATTTCTCATATATTTCCCTTTATTTTAATGTTATCTCCTATATTTTCCTAAAATTAGAGTGTTATTTATCCTCTATTTTCCTATAATTAGCCTCTGAATTTCCTATTTCTCGTATAAAGTGTTAACAATTTCAATAGTTACGACGATGGCAGCCGCAAATAAAAAAAATAAAAAAAACAATCGACTAATCTACGCAACGATTTCGGTTTGCAGATAGCGTTACGCTTCAGTGGGAGTTAATTACTATGGCTGAAGAATTACTAATTAATTAACTATTATTTCTAGGGAGTTTGTTCAAATGGCAGGTGCGGACCGAGCCAAGAAGAGGTCACTTCGCGTTCAAATGGAACTTCTTCAGTGGTTATTCAATCTAGACGTAAATATAAACACGCAATCTGATAAGCTTTCTCCGCGATATCATTTCATTCAACCGAAAACTCGATGGAGAGCCAAAGATAATTTCCATATAACCAAAATACGCTAACAATACTAACAAATTAGCCGAACGGCTAGTTTCGAATCAATGCTGGGATTTTTTGTTTAGTTTAGGTTGTTCAAATGTATCCATCAATGAAAAGGATGTTCGGGCACTGGTGGTATTTCAATCCACAGTCTTCCGCTTACAAGGCAGGCTCCACTCTACCATTTGAGAATGTCGAGGCCTTGTCAACTGGGTTCAAGTCCCACCCACGAGTTGGGTACATTTGTAATAGTAATCGGGTCCCAACTATCCCGTTATTTTGGTTAAATGCCACAACTCGGTACTGTCTCGTTAACGCGCGATACCCCAACTAATATTTAAAATGGAGGTCTTCGGACCATAGCTGACGTGACCTGGACCGTCGTGGACATGCTATCTCAAATGGTACAGCGGAAGGTTGTGTATTCAAGTCCCAATCGTAACTCAACCTATTTTTCGAGGTTGGGTGCTTTGTGATATTTATCGGATCCTAACCACCATATTAATTTTGTTAGATATGTCCATCTTTAACACAGGTTGGGTTAGGTTAACGTGATAAGTGCTGGCATTCGTTTAATGTGAGGGGATCTGGCTCAATGGGACGAGGCGATTTTTAGTTCCGTCGAATGGAATTTTAATCGCATTTTTTTAGGAATTCCTTTCCACTGGAGAAAATAAAGCGGTCTCATGGATAGAGCTCGGAATCGGATAATGAATAACTTAGGATATCCATTGATAACATGACATTTATTCAGATATTTTAATCTCGGATGAATTGATCGTTAATATAAAACCACAAATTATATAAACAGACGTGTATCAAATGGATATGAATTATCCGGAGATAAAATTTGAAGCTAGATTAATAAACAAATTACGCGTTTATTCAAACGGATAATGCGAAGATTAAAATATGATGTTTCTCGAAATCCGTGTAGAATGAAATATAATAATTATATTTTCATCTAAATTGAAAGGAAAGCGACTAATTTACTACATTCTAGCTTCGAGATCTTAATTTGGGTTAAAATCCGCTAAGAAACTCGAGTTTTAAATTTCCTTATAGGCGAATGAATAACTCTTATAACGTATCAATTTCCTATAACAATGAGTACAAATACAATGTTTGCCTTACATTCAGGCAAGAAGGATCAGACAAGGAGAGGAAAAGTGGGGCTGCGTTGAGTTAGAGAAGAAGAGCCAACCTCCCACTCGGGTGGAAAGGGGGGATAGGAAATTCTCGAGGTAAACTTGTCACGTGGTCACTAGCGTCGTCGACTACTACGAAGCTGATAAAGGATCCGTTTTACCCACTTGACAACAATTTACCACGAAACGTCTCTACCCCCGTTCTCACAGAGTGGGAGTTTAAGCCGACGCAGTAGGAACTGCGCCGTCCCCACTTTTCCCCCCCTTGTCTGATCCTTCTTGATTCAGGTATACGTTAACTCGAATAAGAAATGGATATTTTGTTCGCGAACGGATAATATCTGATTAACATTCAAAATGGTCTTATTCAATTAACAAAAGTTATACGAATTCCGAGCTCTATAATTAACTACAAAATACCACGAAAATTTTGAGTTTCGATACAATTATTACGCATATTTTAACAGTCCAAAGGAGGATAGATAAAAAAAATCCCATAATTTTCCTCTTCACCATCATTTTAAGGAAATTTTGTCTCAGAAGTACTTATTAGATTTTTTTTTTTTTTTTTTTTTTTTTCAGAATCGGAAGATAATACTACAGATTCAGATCCCCAGAAAGTCTGTGAAAATTTGGATCCAAAAGCGAAGCCTTATAACGTAAGATAAAAAAATGAATTTTAATTTTAACCGTTCGCTTAAATTGACTGGTTCCTATCCTATTAAAGATGAATTAAGGCAAAATTTTGAAGGTTTATTTCATGGTTATTCTCATATTCCACCTGGAATACTGTATAATCTGTTATTCGGTCCAATGGGACATTCGGTCGAATAGGCCAGAAGCATGTTTAAGAAAAAATAACAGTCCTTTTATATACGATCGTTTTGGGCAAATGAGAATTAGGTAAAAAGGAATATACGAACTGTCACACGTAAATCATGCTTCAAGTTTTCAACAAGGTGTATTATGATTGGTATGTGGCTCTGACAGTTTTGTCGTCAGAGCTTTCGCCCGAGGAGAGGGGAAAACAATAAAAACTCTGAACTGTCGAGATACGGAATTCGAAATTGCCCTTTCTAGCGATTTTGAGTCCGATTTACTCTAGAAAGAATATGCTGGGCCTGGCCGCCTTTCTGTACAAATTTCGGAATACTTAGGGTGAAATCGTGGACTGAGAAAAATCGGACTCACTTCATCGTCATCCGCAGTATGTCGTCTTAAAAACTTGAAGGAGGATTTACTTGTGGAACTGTGTAAAACGTGATTGTGGTAAAACCATAAGAGAGGATAGTTTGATTCGATTTTGATCACAACACTTTGTAGATCTATCTCTTTCCATTTCAAAGAATCTTTGCCCCTTTGTAATTTGGCATATGTAGTTTTAAGAGAATGAACTTAAAACTGTTGTAATTAATATAACCTT
Organism: Odiellus spinosus; assembly: GCA_963920705.1. NCBI lineage: Eukaryota > Metazoa > Arthropoda > Arachnida > Opiliones > Phalangiidae > Odiellus > Odiellus spinosus. The sequence continues at coordinate 18,476,984 of OY987225.1, read as the reverse complement.
CAAAATAATGAAGTTTTTCTCCACTAACAAACAGCTATTTTGCGAGGGAACGTGCAGTTTTACCTGCATTCTTGGAGAGCCTCACTTTAGGGAGAATGGCAAGGAATGCCAACGTAACAATGGTTTAAATAATGGTGACGATGCGAAAATAGTAGAGGTGAGTATTTGGACCTTAATCGGTTATGTTTGCTCAGAAGGACGGGTTTTGTCGACGGGGCCGGGGCGAGTCAGTCAGGGATAAGTTGTAAATATAAACATGGACCAAGAAAGGATAGACGTTACACTGGAAATTAAGGATTGCGGGGTAACTTCGAATTGTGCAAATGATTTGCAAACGTTTTGAAACGTGGCCAAGGGTTAAAGAAATAAATCTAGATTGAGACAAATAACGATAGTATATCTAAAAATAGCGCAACCTCGGATATTTTGTCGAATCTTCTTATGGTTAAACATGCCGTAACTAGGATTTATTTCGAATCTAATACGCTTTATTTATTCGCGTGCATAATGGTGCTGCGCTAAACATGATTTTTAAAGTTTCAATTTCTGCACGTAGGGATCCTGCTACCATGGTGTCTGCTTAACTGAAGATGAAAAGCAATATTGTTAAAATTATTTCAACAATAAAATACCAATGATTACTAAACGTTATGTTTTTATTCGGTATTGTAATACCAAGCTTTGCTTAGCCACGATTTTCAAGAGGAGAGCTGCGTGTGCCTGCGAATTTATGTTTAAAAAAATTTCGTTCTGTCTTGCCACTATTTTCCTTCCCAAACGAAGAGAGTTCTATAGACCTCTTGCGTTTATTTTGACCCCCGACAGATGGGGTAGGTAACCACAGAATCAGACAAGCAGAGGTGGGATGAAACATCGCCGTCACTGCGCATGAGCTCATCATCCCCCTTTACAGGTCTGATTCAGTGGGTTGCCTACCCCCTTTGGAGGGGGTCAAAATAAACGCAAGAGGTCTATTCGATACAAGGCGAACTAAAATTTGGTTTCTCCAACTTTTTATAGTCAATTTTATATATTACCTTTTTTTTCTAGTTATATATCCCTTTCTTAATCCAGAGCCGGATAAGGCGATTTGGCACCCGGGGGCAAAAACTATACGCGCTCCCTAATTTGAATATACAATATTCATCACACCTTCACTCGGGGAAGCGACTAATTAATCTTGCCTCCTCAATAGCTTGGCGCCCAGAAATCATTTCAAATTTAGTAACTAATGTCAAGTTTTTCAAAATTTTAAATGACAAGTTCTTGGGCGCCCCCATTTGGCTAGCGTAGCGCCCGGCAGTTGTCTCCTCTGCCCCCCCCCCCCCATAATCCGGCCTTGATCACATTAAATAAACCATTTAAATCTTATTTTCTGTGAAACTGGTCTTCGCTGAAATCAGGGAGAAGGAAATGAGTAGCTATCTAACTCCACAACGTAATTCTTTTCTATGGAGTCCCCGATACCGTCGGGTTATAAAGAATGGTCACTGAGATTATCCTTTACAGATGGGTAAAGCCGAAATTTCGTGAGATATATTTGAATCGTGGTTGGAGAATAGTTAAAGGGAACCGCGAACATAGCCGTATCTTTTACTTAAGTCTACCTTAAAGGAATCTTGAAGGAAAAATCCAAAGCCCTCTCTCGAGTTTTACTCCGCTTAATTACTCCAAATTAAGGTTTAGAGTCAGCATTTTACCCCCCCCCCCCTCCCCGACTTATATAAATCGTTCATCATCTTGTTCCATGAAGCAAAGGGAAAAGGGGAGTCCAGCCAATCAAAATTTTTCTGAAAACTGTTGATCTTTTGTTAGACTGCGAGAAAGTATACGTGAATAAAACGGGCCTTTATCAATATGTTTATCAATATGTTTTGAAGGTTCTGAACTTCTGACCAGCGACCCTATAATATATTTCTACACATATTTATGAAAGCCTTCATGATCTAACGCAAAAAAGCGAGGCGATATTTTTGAGTCGCGAAATATCTATTAACTCAAGTCAGGTAAATCATGTTTCAAGTTTACAACAAGGCACGGTATGGATTGGTATGTGGTTCTGAAAGTTTTGTCGTCAGAGTTTTCGCCCGAGGAGAGAGGAACAAGTTGGGAAACTAAAATATTACCTCTCCGACGCCAACGTTAACTTAATCTAACCTAACCTTACCTTAAATAAAAGATGAAAAGAAATGTAGTGTATTGAAAGAGTAGAATTACAGGGTGCTTTCGATTCACATTTTTCAATTTCCCATCTACGTTACGGAGTAAAGTACTTTCCCTTAACCTCAAGGAATCAGAATCCAAAAGGTTGTCCTGCGTTACTCATAATTATGTGCAGCCTCAAGGAATCAGAATCCAAAAGGTTGTCTTGCGTTATTCATAATTATGTGCAGCAGGTGGTAGTCCTCTTTATTAGACACACCAAATGAATTGTTCGTTTTCCTAGTAAATATTAAAAATACAAATTCTTGAAATATAAATTAACACATCAGTATTAGGCTGTACTGTGTCATTATCTATGATAATCCACTGATTTGATAAGACGAATGATTCAGTCTGGGATAGCAAAGTAGAGAAGAAATTACAACGACAAAGATACGGTAGCAAACTCCTCTTGGACAAAACTAAGAAATATTCTTGACTGAATGTTCTATTTACAACCCATTGTCGGTAGATGATTGGCAATTACTTCCGGTACCGTTTTCGTCTGAAATTCTTGTTGTGACGTGCTAATAGAGGACCATTGCTGAATTTTCATCATACGAGTGATCCCAGTCATTGGAAGAATCCAAGGATGGAGCTGGTCGAGAGAGGTTATTTTACAAACCCGCTGACAAGACGTCAGTTTCCATTCCTATGATAAAAAAATATCTTAATGACTAAAAATAGATTAATTTCCATACCGTTAGAACTGTCGAGCTTGTACTGACTGTAGGTATCTCATATTTCAAGTCTGAAAACACTCACTGCTTCGCATGTTTCAATTCTTCGTAGCCAGGCCGTCATTTTCTGGTGATAAATGAAAGCCGGGTCGTTGCTCTGTTGACTTTAAATGGTGATGACATTCCGCGCTGGTTGATCATCTCACTTAAGTCATTGCTTGATCATCTCACTTAAGTCATTGCAGCTCTCTTTCGTCTCGTCTCCTGGTCCGCTAACGAAGTTTACTATTTGCGGCTGGTTTTCATTATGAAATTTATCGGAAATGTTTCTTGGTTTTATAGTGGAGAAAATTGAAGCCTATTTTTGTTTTTTTCCAACATCAGATGTCCATTTTTTATTCTAATTGGTGTATTTTATTGTTTTTTAAACACCTACTCTACTTCTGTTCAAGGAGAGTTTTCACGACTTTTATTTTTCTTAAGAGGTTTAACATTTTGTATCAATTCGCCTCAGCTTTAAGCCTTATACACCAATTTCCCTTGAACTGGTTAAAATTGTACCGAGTATAATCGAAGTTATATTATATAGTATATTATCTCTTATCTAAATTATGTCGTTTCAATCTTGGGTACCCGCGTAAACACACCTTTATATAGATTCTTCAATCCACCCCAAGTTTGCATTAAGCCTAAACATATACTGCCCGTTATACCTTTGCTTTTTTGACTAAATGATATATATAGAAAATAGCTTAGCGTGTGCTGCCAACTCAAGCTGGTATTAAACGGTCACATTTCTTTAAATTTTTGCACAATTTCTTAAATATCTTTTAAACTATCTCGAATTTTAAATTTATTTTTCGACTGAATTATTAATTAGATTAAGTTGAATCATATTGATAATTTTAATTATAATATAAATTAATATTGCGTTTCATTTCCGTAAACGATATCACACCATAAGCCTAATTTGCATTCATTCCAAAAAGGTAGTATATAAACCCTTCGAAAGCCTTTATTAATCGAGTGATCTGGCCATGAAGTTGGGAGGAAAACCCCCTCCCTTCAATGTCTTGTTGATTCTTGATCTCTAGGTAAGTTCGCAAAGCTAATTTACCCATTGGTGGGGCGATGTTTGGAGAGGGGAAGATTGATGAGGACCATATTATCTTGGAGGAAGTATGTGATATGGAGTTGCCGACTGCTCGTTTTTCTATTGAAACGATGGTTAGGATTGCCGGTCCTAGAGCGCCGTGTTTTCCCCCTTTTGTGACCCCTTAGCTCCGGCGCTCGCGCGCTTCTACCTTCGCGCCGTACGTAAGCTGCTGCCTTCTTCCCAAAAAAACCCCGTCCGTAGACCGTCGTAGTAACCGCCGTTTAGTTTGAAATTTGGTAGAAAGCATTTCCCGAGCCACGCGAGTCGTGACGCCCCCCTTAAATATGCGTGTTACCTTGGTAACGGTAATAGTAGTAGGAGAGGCCGCTACGAGTAACGAAGTTTATAGGCAGTCGGGAACTCCATATCACATACTTCCTCCAAGATATTATAGTCGCCCCAACGAAAGAAGAGCCCTGAGAAAAACGTCCGAAATGGGGTCGCCACCATCGACCCCATAGTTGTTAATCAACTTGTTTTTCTCTTGCGATGTATGTCTGCAATATCGTCTGCTATCGAGATTGAGTGGATAAGTTCGGTGTTATAGAACGTCGGCTTTTTGCGGTGTATATGCTGTTATATTTTGTTTATTGCGATCAAGTATTCTGTATAATTCATATCATAGCGAAACAACATTAGAAAGTACACCAGTACTAGTTTTTTGTTTATTACGATTAACCTCTGAATTTAAAAACATTGAATATTTAAGGAAAGACACCATTAGTGAAAAAACATAAATATAATCAAAAATTAATGCAATTGTCTTAGAATTCAAGCACTCTTTGCCCGTTTAGTTCGAATATTCATCGGAGTATTCGCTGTCATCTTGCATGTTGATAATAAGAGGTTCAATCGCGGTTTCGATAATGGGATCTTTTTCCCAGTACTCTTCAAGTACCTTTTCCACATGCATAATCGCGTTGATCCAATTTTCCGGTGTAACACGTTCTATGGCCCTTACTGTGGTATCTTTGACCGTCGATAGTTTGAAACCAGAATTCTCCTTGGCAACTTCGTTCTTCACTTGTGCCCATATCAACTCAATTGGATTAAACTGGCAATGGTACGATGGAAGCCTCACCACTCAGGGTTCTTGACTTGTGAAGTTTAATTATTTCATAGAGTTCCGCTTTGAGTGAGGTTTTATCATAGGGAATGTGGTGGTCGTCGAGCCATTTCTGCATGTCGCCTTTACGAGTTGCTGTGGTAGGTGCTTTGTATACAATGACCGAGTGATATGACGCGTTGTCCATGAAGATGGTCGCATTTTCAATGTTAGGAAGAAGTTGCTTTATAAACCACTCTTTGAAGCATTTGGCATTCATGTCGGCATGATAGTCTGCAAGGCCCGATTTAGATGGGAATATCAAGAGTCCATTCTTCACAAAACCTTTCGAGGAACCCGCGTGAAGTACAATAAGTCTCTTTCCTTTACCAGAAGGGACTTTCGGACCAGATATATCGTCCGACTGCCAACATTGTGATACCGTATGGTTTTCATTCACCCACGTCTCGTCAATAAAAATAACATTGTCCTTCAAATCAATATCTTTTACCGTTTTTAGAAATTGCCGACGGCGAGCCACGACGTCAGTTCTTTCCATAAGATGCTTGCGACTATCGACCTTTTTATACTCGAAACCAAGTTGATTTTTAAGTACTTGTCGCAATGATTCACGACCACCGCTGAAAATGGCTTCTTGCGTCACATCGTCGACTTGTCGAAGGGATTCCAGTAATTTCTCTACAGTGGGGAGCTCTTTGTCTAAGTAAAATTGATGTAATCGACGTCTAATGGCTTCAAGCTGAAAGCTATCTACCTCAGTTACGGGGGATGAACGTCTTCTAGACTTCCCGGGACTCTGGGCAACCTCGGCGTATGACTTTCCTGTCTGTTCGGCATCTTTCACTTCCTTCTGAATCCTTTTAACCGTTGTACAACTTACACCAGTTGCTTCTGCCGTGCGAACTTGAACCTGTTCAACCGGATGCAAAACCTCACTCAAAGCGGAACTCTATGAAATAATTAAACTTCACAAGTCAAGAACCCTGAGATACGAAATTGACGAGATTGCTGAAAGTAGAGTTCTCAAAGTGGTGAGGCTTCCACCGTACCATTGCCAGTTTAATCCAATTGAGTTGATATGGGCACAAGTGAAGAACGAAGTTGCCAAGGAGAATTCTGGTTTCAAACTATCGACGGTCAAAGATACCACAGTAAGGGCCATAGAACGTGTTACACCGGAAAATTGGATCAACGCGATTATGCATGTAGAAAAGGTCCTTGAAGAGTACTGGGAAAAAGATCCCATCATCGAAACCGCGATTGAACCTCTTATTATCAACATGCAAGATGACAGCGAAGACTCCGATGAATATTCGAACTAAACGGGCAAAGAGTGCTTGAATTCTAAGACAATTGCATTAATTTTTGATTATATTTATGTTTTTTCACTAATGGTGTCTTTCCTTAAATATTCAATGTTTTTAAATTCAGAGGTTAATCGTAATAAACAAAAAACTAGTACTGGTGTACTTTCTAATTTTGTTTCGTTATGTTATGAATTATGCAGAATACTTGATCGCAATAAACAAAATATAACAGCATATACACTGCAAAAAGCCGACGTTCTATAACACCGAACTTATCCACTCAATCTCGATAGCAGACGATATTGCAGACATACATCGCAAGAGAAAAACAAGTTGATTAATAACTATGGGGTCGATGGTGGCGACCCCATTTCGGACGTTTTTCTCAGGGCTCTTCTTTCGTTGGGGCGACTATAGTATGGCCCGCTGAGATCGGAAACTGAAGGTTGGACCTTGGTGTAGGTATGGTCGGAGGTGATTATAACAGTGGGAGACGTCCCATTGCTTATAATCGCCTTCAACTGTACAGCATCGAGGTTTGACCGTAAAGTGGATGGTAAAATGCGAAAATATGCAATTGGAGACGTCCTCTTGCATGTAATTGCACGATACCTGAAACTCAATGTGGCAGCCACGCTTAAAGGAGGTAATTCCCCGGAATTGAACGATAAGCTGGTATGATTACGTCTCTAGACTTTTTGCTCCACGAGCTAGGTCACGTGATATCCGGTTACACCGGAAGTAGTGTACGCCGGAAGTGACACACACACACACACACACACACACACACACAGAGCGACCAGTGTAAAACTTCCCCCTGAACTAAAGTTCAGTCGGGGAGGTAAAAATCCAAAAACTAAACGATCGAGATAAGGAATCTGAAATTGCCCTCTAGCGGTTGAGATTGGAACTAAGTAGGCGTTGCTAACTGCTAATACTTTCTAGACGTTAACGGGGGTGAAAATGTATTGACGGAAAACAACTCTCCCCTTTTTAACGCGAAACGAAGGCGCGTGTCTCGCCCGGCCGTCGAGATTTCGAGTCTGATTGACTCACTTCTTCGTGACGTCACCCGCAGTATGTCGTCTTATAAAATTATAGGATTTTATAGGACATTTCAAGGGAATACATGAAAATATAGGACATCTATGCAAATATAGGATTTTTTAGGAATTATAGGACCACTGGGCTCCCTGCAAAGTTTTATTCGGACACTATCAAAATTGCCGATTTTTCCCTGACAGGTTTTCCAGGTCTGTGGCAACCCTGCAGTAACGCTCCCTTCACAAATTCAAAGTTATCGGCCATTTAAAAAAAAATTATCAGGCAATGACAGATTTCGCGTACCAGAGAGTACTCCCTTCTTACTCACTGCTGAGATAAAGCCGGCAGCAAAATAATTTCTAAGAATGGAAATTTTGGAATGTCATCGACGCTTAATGGAAAACACAAATATTTTTGTTGATACGCGATCGTTGCAGATAATAATTACATTGTACTTTAACCCCCGCATACTTGGAGAAGATGACACTTTGCGAATCGATATCGTTGTAGGTCGAGAGCTTGTTTTTCTTTGTATTTTTGCGAGAGAAAGTGGCGGTCTTTAATTCTATGGGTGTTTTCTACCATCAAAATTGTACAATATTTCAACCCTGCAGTCAAGAAACAAAAAGATATGCTTACAATAACATCCAGAGAATAGAAAGTAAGTTGCCTAAAATTTAAAAAGTCCGAAATCATTTTTAAATCATTGAAGATGAAAATGAAGTAATTTTTTATTGATTCTACTTCTAAAAATAAGAGTTGTAAAATATTCAGAAATGTCTATAAATTGTACTAAAAAATCGGAAACCTGATTTTGTCAGGATTAAAACCACGACTGATCAAATTTTATTGATATTCGGTATGGTCAGAAGCCGATTAAACTCTCCTTTGAAATCTATTAATCTAATGTTCCATCTAGCGCTCCTCTCTGATAGGTTAATTTTCCTCTTTTACTAGTTGAAAGTGGACCTACTTCATACCCCTTCTCTACGGAAAATTGGAAATTCTCTCTCTTTTCTGGGAGAGGGGCTTGAAATCATGTAGAATGCGGTTGATTTATTCCCATAAATACTGTATGTAAGAAGGATCCCGAGCTCTAGCGTTCCCACGCGTATCTCTTGTTTCCATACAAGCATAATTTGCGTGACTCTGTAGCAACGGTCAAACTAGCATTTCTTAACCGATTTGAAACGGTAAAATCAAACCGATACTCAAATCACCAGGAATCGTTCTAAGCGTCACGTGTTCACGCATTATCTTTCTAAACCGATTTATCGCGGCTTCATCTATCGGTTGTTGAAACCGAATCGGTATGAAACTTGTTCCCGAAGCAGTTTCGAGAACTCGAATCAAGTCGTTTCGAGAAAAGACGGTTTCCCGTTCACACGATTCCAGCGAAACATTTTGAAACAGTTTAAATCAATTCCAAGACCTAGTATGAACGCAGCTTTTGGGTATAAATATACTCCAATCGTTTCAGCTTTTATTTTTTGTAAACTTCTCTTGAACTTTGGAAAAAGCGGCTGGTCGTTTTTTTACCCACCAAAAAATAAGAAACTTTTCATGGAATTGAATGAAATAAAATCTACTACCCCTGAGCAGGGATCTCCGCCCACAAAAATTTTCCTTATAGGACTTCTTTTGGCGTGACAGTCGAACCTCAACTCCCACTCGGAAAATATATACCGTTAGGAGGCGTACAAATCGCGATTTTTAAAACTTACCCCTTCAGACATGGATAAACAAGACCCGGGAATAATAGACTTCAATCGAGGGTTCATTCGCTTCTGGTATGGTTGGGGAGATACGAGGTGGTGAAATCGTTCTCGAGTTGCTTGGGGATAAAACGGTATTGTTTCTGAGGTTTAAGCGGACCTTGCGATTATAAAGACTACAGACTCTTCTGATTCATGAAGTGTGTTTAAGTGAAATCATCAAAATATATAATTCTCTAAATGTTTTTATTTGGTTTTCTAATGCAATTGTTTCAAAACAACGAAACTCTATAGAGAAACACACATTACCTTTCTCACTTTAACTTATTCAAGTTTTCAAAATTAAGTGGTTTTGCGTTTCAAGGGATCATGCGCGACTTAATCGGGGTGAGCATATTTCCTATAACTTGTATTTTCCTATATTTTCAATGAGTTCTTTTTCCTAGATTGTCCTTTTTTTTTCAAGATTTCATTTATATATTTAATATATATGAGACTCTACTATCACCTAGGCAAAAATCGATAGCACCATAAGAAAGAAGGCATGACCTAGATTAATTTTAAATGAGCCACTCATTAAAGGTAGAATGCAACCTAACAACAAGTGATTTTTTTTATCGATTCCTAATCCAACAGTAAAATAATTTACAAACAAACTAGAAACAAATTTAAAACTTACCCGGAAAACAGAACTAGCTGGATTCATGGAGATCCTGAATTCCCCATATAAGGGCCATCGATCAATATCATTGGTCGCTAGTCCATATAAGGGGAGTTAATTTCTCCATGAATACAGCTAAACCTATTTTCAGGGTAATTTTAAAATTTCTGGTTTATTTGTTTGTTCAATTTTTAATGTTGAACTAGGTATATTTTAACGATAAGGACTTGATAAAAAATCATTTGTTAATTTGCATTCTCCCTTTAAAGATTATTCTGCCACTGATAAAAATCGAGCAAAAATCCAAAAAATGACCTATATCTCGAAATGACCGTAACTTTTCTCTACTATCACCAAGGCATAAACTGATAGCACCATTGAAAAGAAGACATTCCCTAGATTAATTTAAAATAATAAAATTGGCATGAGCCACTCGTTAAAGATTATTCCGCCACAAATAGAAATCGAGCAAAATCCAAAATTGACCCCTATCTTGAAATGGCCGTAACCTTTCTCTACTATCACCAAGGCATAAACTGACAGCTTCATTAGAAAGAAGACTTTACCTCCATTAATTTAAAATAATAAAATGGACATGAGCCACTCGTTAAAGATTATTCCGCCACTGATAGAAATCGAGCAAAATCCAAAATTGACCCCTATTTTGAAATGTCCGTAAGCTTTCTCTACTATCACCAAGGCATAAACTGAGAGCTTCATTAGAAAGAAAATTTTGCCTCCATTAATTTAAAATAATAAAATGGACATGAGCCACTCGTTAAAGATTATTCCGCCACTGATAGAAATCGAGCAAAATCCAAAATTGACCCCTATCTTGAAATGGCCGTAACCTTTCTCTACTATCACCAAGGCGTAAACTGATAGCTTCATTAGGAAGAAGACTTTACCTCCATTAATTTAAAATAATAAAATGGGCATGAGCCACTCGTTAAAGATTATTCCGCCACTGATAGAAATCGAGCAAAATCCAAAATTGACCCCCATCTTGAAATGGCCGTAACCTTTCTCTACTATCACCAAGGCATAAACTGATAGTACCATTAGAAAGAAGGCATTACCTAGATGAATTTAAAATAATAAAATGGGCATGAGCCACTCGTTAAAGATTATTCCGCCACTGATAAAAATCGAGAAAAAAACCCAAAATTGACCCCTATCTTGAAATGACCGTAACCTTCCTCTACTATCACCAAGGCATAAATTGATAGTACCATTAGAAAGAAGGCATTACCTCCATTAATTTAAAATAATAAAATGGGCATGAGCCACTCGTGATTATTCCGCCACTGATAGAAATCGAAAAAAAATCCAAAACTGACCCCTATCTTGAAATGACCGTAACCTTTCTCTACTATCACCAAGGCATAAACTGATAGCACCATTAGAAAGAAGGCATTACATAGATTAATTTAAAATAATAAAATGGACATGAGCCACTCGTTAAAGATTATTCCGCCACTGATAGAAATCAAGCAAAAATCCAGGGTGACCACATTTTCTGTATTTTTCATATGTTCATGTGTTCATGTGTTACTTAACCAAATTAATTTGAAAAGCGTATGCTATATAATAGTAATTCTCCCATATTGTCCTATATTTCTTATATCATTCCATCTATATTTTCCTATTAATCGATGATAAATTCCCTTTATACAACGAGGTGTAGCTATAAAGTCCATTATTTTTATCATTTTTAAAGCCATCAGTCATTCTTGACGGGTAATATTAAATTTATTACCTAAAATTTTATAATAGTTAAATTATTTTGAAAAAAGCAAATTATAGTTTTTAAATGCGGGAAAATACGAAAAAAATAGACCTTGGCAAAAATGTTACCCTTAAAGATTATAGAGTGAAAATTTTTCCCTTTTGGAGAGGAAAAAATAGGTTCTCAATGATACGCAGAACCTTGGTCGCTATAAAAAGTGGCTAAATTACCAGAAATAGATATTCCAAAACTTCCGCGCTTTTATTATTACCACAAGTATATCATGTTTCAAGTTTACAACAAGGCTTATTTTGATTGGTATGTGGTTCTGAAAATTTAGTCGCCAGAGCTTTCGCCCGAGGAGAGAGAAAAAATTCCAAAAACTAACGGTCGAGATAAGGATTTCGAAATTACCCTCTCTAGCGGTTGAGATTGGAACTAAGTAGGCGTTGCTAATATACGTTTTTATAGACGTATACGGGGGGAAAATGTATCAAGGAAAACAATGCTCCCCTCTCTCTCGCGAAACGAAGGAGCGTGTCTCGTCCGGCCGTCGCGATTTACTCTAGAAAGAATATACAGGGCCTGACCGCCTTTCTGTACAAATTTTGAATACTTGGGGTGAAACCATGGACTTGGAAAATCGGACTCGACCTCTTTGTCACCCGCAGTATGTCGTCTTATAAACTTGAAAGATGATTTACTTATTATTACCGCAACAGCGAATAGCGCTGTTTATTTCGAGCTCAAGAGGTTTCTCACTTTTGAAAAACTGAAAACTTGCTAGCCTTCACTTGCTTTCAGAAATAATTTATTCAAAGAAGACTAATCCTCAATCGAAATGATGGTTACCATAATTCTTGGGTTACAAAGGGCAACTTGGAGCTAAAAATTGAACAACCGTAGTCGAGAATTTTCAAAACAATTATTAGTCACGCTGTTGGTAAAGTTTGAATTTAAAAGTAAATATAAATTCGGGCCAATCATACATTAAAAGAATAGGCCGGAGTTTGACGGCCAAGGTCTTGAGCATCACACGCCGGCCTATTCTTTTATTGTTAGAACATTACAAGCGCTGTGTAAGGCCGAACTTTACCAAAATTTAGAAATTAATTTAAACACCAAAAACCTGGTTAGAAATTGTTTGAAAGTTCTCGAATACGTTTTTTGGAATGGTAATTCCGAAAATAAATATAAAAGTGTTCCATTTTAACTCCAAGTGTAACTTTTATGTTTTCACGGGTTGCAAATGGCCGTACGCACCACAGCCGTTACAAAGTCCAAAAAATAACAGCCAGGAACCAGAGTACAACGTAGATTCTGGCAGAACAGAGCAGAGGAACCCCTCATTTAGCCCCATAACACTGCCATACAATCCCAGATACAGTGGCGACGCCAAAGGTTGGCTGAGTAGGCTATAGCCTGCGTTAAATTTCAAAAGGACCCCAAAATCCACTCAAAGGGGCTTAGAAAAAAAACGAAAGGGGTCTCAAAATCCTCTCAACATGAGCCTTTAATTACTGTAGATTGTAGAACACTGCGTCAAAAGTATCACAAATATGATATTAGACTACAAGAAAAATTCAAAGGTTGTTACACTGGTAATATAATATCTTCGGATTGATTAAGCATAAAGTAGAAAAATACGCGTAGAAAGAAGAAGGAACCCCAAAAATTACTTCATATTACACTTAATTCTCAACCGTGGGTATTCAATTTTTATATTTCAACATCGTAAATAACCATGATAAAACTAATATTTCCACAAAAAACAAAACACAAACATGGAGTTTATAAAACAAAAAACTTACCAGTTTGAAGGTCTACGATGAATGCTGTTTGAGTTCATAATATCCAAAATAACGCGTAGGTCAGGAATGTTCACACTTCACGCGATTCGGAAAAAACTACACGCGCACAACGCGAAAATTTCACAAACGAGAATCAACACACTCGTCGGGCTTTGGAAGGTACTAGAGCTCCGTCGTAACCTTTCGCCTACTTTCAAATCAATGTAGGGGTTGAATATTCTGCCGCGAAAGGTCCTTCAAACGCATTGGACCTTGCTCCATCGGCGTCGACCACTCGCGGGCTCTTTCACGTCGATTTTCGATGACTCGGCATTATTTTATCGTTCGTTTACCTAAGAAATATATAAAATAATGCCTTTTTAAATTATTTTAAAACGAGATTGTTATTATTTTTTATATTATTATTTATATTATTGTTTTGATGGCAACGTGTGGGAACACCCCATTTACTGACAGAGAAGACCAAAAACCTTTTAAAAATCAAAGGAAGTATCAAACTTTACCAAATAGAAAATTACATCTTTCAAAACTTAATTGGGCCTTGTTTAGCATAATTCGCGTTTGAATTACAAATGCGTGCTGAACTGCACTATGGACGAGCTTTTGATATAAAAACTCTCATTTCTATACTTAAGAACTCATCAACTACTTTTTCCCAAATGAACTTAAATCAATTCACTTCAACTTTTCTCAGATTTTTTAGTGTTCCCGACCGACAAACAGACAGACAGAGGTACCTAGAGAATTATGAACTTATCTTTCCTTTTTTTCTTTTCAGATTATAAACATAAAATAAACAATGGCTCCTCATCTCGAAGCAGTTACTGTTACACCTTACAGAACAAAATGTGATTTGATCGCCTTATTAAGCAACTCGAGCGAAGAAAACGAAGGTATCTCTTTCGATTTTTCATTTGCAATTAATTACGCAATTCTATTTAAAGATAAGAAACATAAAAGAAACAAAAATGGTATACTTTAGATTGTTTAAATGCAAAATATTTTTTGTCCACGTTGAGTTTCACTCTTAGATACACTGAGAAAGAATGGAATGGTAACGGAAAAATATCTGGGTCTCTGTTCTTTTTATCTAATTTAAGGGCAAAGTTCGGTATTTTAGCACCTCTATTGAAGGGAACTCTAATTTGGTTGACAAGTGGGAATAGGAACGCTTCAAAAACAGCTGAAAAAATAAATACCTTGAAAAACGTAAAATGAATACCACTAGACCACTCTTCTGAATATCGATGAAAAGCTATAACCTCTTGCCATCGTTCGCAACTAAAGATTGACCAATTGAACGCAAAATTTGAAATAAAAATGACATCCTCCAATCAAATCAGTCAAAAAAATTGCTCTCTCAGGACAAAAAAACTTGCATCGCGAGCCATCAATATTCCCAGTAGACTACAAAAAACGTTGACGCAAATTTTAAGTTGGCCAAACTTAAAAGGAAACTTCGAGCCAAAAAACATATTGGAGATTTTTTTTTGCAATTATTAGACACGTTTTTGATGTTTAAATTAATTTCTAAAGTTGGGTAAAGTTTGAATAACAGTAAATATAAATCAGGGCCAGTCATTATTTCCGCATTCAACAGCGCTTGTAATGTTCTAACATTGAAAGAATGTCAAATGTGCCACAACTATTGTAGTGACGCGTGACGTCAGTTGGCGAAGTAATTCGCTACTCGGTCTAGACCTACTGGTTTCAAGATTTTTTTTATTTCGATTTTTGTCGACGTTTTTTAGACTCTACTCGGTCAATACATACTTTGAGTAATCGCAATTTACTGATAATTATTTGTTTTCATTTAATAGACATACTCTTTTATTAAAAAAAAATAATTTTTTTATCCGGAAATTAATCATGTATTGAATCATTTAATCACACTTAGAAGCTCCTGCTAGTAGTACACGTGTACGTTTTACGATTCTATTAACCCATTTGTAAATTGGGTTTTCAATATTTTTAATATTTCATGTCTAATTGATAATTTCGTCAGTAATAATTGAAAATGCCATCTCGAAGATATTCAACGAATGTTCTCCACGAAGAACAAGGTATTAGCTATACTTTCTCGTAATAATAATTCACGATATTTTCAATTATAATTGAAATATAATAATAATAATGGAGATTTGTATCCCTGGAATTGTGCAATAAGTCAATCTGGACTTAAGTCAGACGATACATCACCCTCACTATTTAGAAAATTTGACTTTTCTTTTTTTTTTTTTAAATATAGCATTATACAGGACACAAAATTTGGTTTTATAGGATAATATAGGACTAAAATTATCTCAAGAATTTTGTCGTGCAAATTTCAGTAATTAAGATACCCTTTAAAAAAATTTATTTTATTATCAAGTTACTCAGGACCCAGGTCCTTCCTCGCTAGACGTAGTTAAATTGAATTTATGATATTGAACTCGTCCGAAACCGGTTTAAGAGTTTGATTAAGCTTTCTCGCACCCATTCTAATTGTGAGAAACTATATACAAATCTTTGCTACGCGAAACATGCAGTTTTATATGTATATTGTAAATTTCTACAAACTCAAAATTATGGGACTGACTGTTGCACAAGATAAAAATTGTTTTGATCCTATCCTTTTTTACCCAATTAACAACAGCCTTTTCAAAGACTTAGGAACCAATAATAGCACGTTCTGTTCCGTACTGTCAAGAAACTATTCATTCCTTAATTATATTTCATTATTTTAAGTAACTTACTGCAGTTAAATTACCCTAAAATTTAATCCGGGCAACCACTCTTTTTTTCAGATTGTTATTTATGATAAAATATTTTTATTCGAATTAGAGATTCTATTAGGAAACATTGTAAGATTTGCTTTGGTGTTAACCAAATATCAACACTACTTGTCTTCGTTTCAGAAACCATACCATTGAAGACGTCAAAAAATTGCCAGGACTTGGAATTGAGGAAAGATGAATTGAAAAAGAAGGCGCGTATACTAAAGTTCACGGTAGTTCTTGCCAGCATTGTATCCATTGTTCTGAACTTAATCATGGCAGTAGCAGCCTTAGGTAAGTTACTTATATCCTGAGGAGACGTAAAGAGTTGGCAAACATGCACTGTAACCTAGTAGGATATAGGGATGAAGGAGAGCTGGACTGCCTGTTCTTAGATCTCAAGTTTGGGGCAGGGAGAGACACTCACGCCCATCTATAGTTGCCTTGGCTGCGCGAATCAGTTGATCATTCTCAACTCTTACCAATAGATGACGAGTTGACGACTTGCGCCAAACTAATTGCGCGTAAATATACCACCAGAACAGGGGAAAACGGGGGGGGGGAACTAGTAGCTAGCCGCCAAAAAGCGGTAAGCGCGTTTCTTTCCGAAAGCAGACAGTCCAACTCTCTTTCACCCCTATATCCTCCCAGCGGTAACCTTTCCCAACGAAGTTGAATATGTTGTAATGTTGTTTTCTCACTAATCGTGTACAGTTATAGCGGGTATGCGAGACAGCGCCGCAACCTACGCCTTTGGGGCTGATTGCTTACTCGATTTGATATCGTCCGGTATTCTACTATGGAGATTCGTTGGCAACGAAGACGCGGAAGCCATTCAGAAAGAGCGAAAGTAAGTTAGGATAAATGAAAAATTGACGCGTCACTTTACTGAATTTACGTTTTCCTGAAGCTAGTAGTACGTTAATGAGTAATCAACTCTTAATTTTAAGCATATAAATGCCAAAACAAAAGAGTTGACAAGTTTCTTACGTTTTCGATAAGGTATAGATTAGGAAAAACGTAAAATCTATAAAGTTCAACATAAGTTTCTATTTATCCTTTAAACCAATACGGTAGTGGAAATTTATTGGCATATTACAATTCAACTAAACATTTTCCCGCATTTTCAGAGCTTGCATATTCTTGGGATCCCTTTTTGTTATATCAGCAATAGCTGTAATATGTAAAGCAGCCGTAGATATTGAACAAAGGGATACTCCCGTAACGGTATGTGCAATAGAAATTATTTTCTTTTTTTGGGTGTGAGTGTTAAGGCTGACAGCCTAACATAATCTCTTACCGACAGCCAACAGGGGTGAACCCAAGGGTGGAACTGGGTAAGGCTGAGCTAATATTCGGCACCGAACGGTCTAAAGATAATAATACGTACACAGCCCCTCCTACTGCGATAAGTCTATTAGCCCTAGACCTGGGATCTAACGCGTTAAGGCTAGTCCGATGTTTTTCTTGACTACTTAAGCGTAATCCGATGTTTAATCATGTCATTTTAAGCCTAATCCGATGTTTGATTGTCTTTTTAAGCCTAATTACTTGATTTCCGAAGTTTAAACATCAATAAACGCAATGTTTAATCTCAACTATTTAAGCGTAATCCTACTTTTTTATCTTAACTATTTAAGGCGAATCCCACTTTTGATTTTAACTATTTAAGCCGAATCCCACGTTTGATCTTAACTATTTAACCATAATTCTGGATTTTGAGTAAACGACCATTTAATCTAGTTCATTACTTTTACAGTTCTACGCACTTTACGTACTGGCAGTACTTGGTACAGTTACGTGCATGCTGATGGCAATCGCAAAAATCATCCTGTCTAGGAAAGTTAAAAGCGACTCTCTCATGCTAGATGGTGAGTTTAAACATAAACCGAATTTCAACCAAAAATTTTAAGTACTTGCAAAACATAAATGCAAAATCGTGGACTAAATGACTAAACCAATGTTAAACCTATTCGAAGGAAGTAGTTGGTCGCTCTTTTACCAAATTTCGTCTTAAAATAACGAAATGAATGTAGAATTGTCTAAAAAGAGCGTATAAAATTTTTTTATTCAAAACTATTCAATCGTTTTCTCGTAAAGATTAGAAATTTGGGTTTGTTCTCTAGAGAAATTTGAATTTTCAGAAAAGGGGAGTTGTTTAAACACAAAGAAATTTGCAGATCCCACTAGAAATATAGCAATATATCCAAGGATAGAGCTCGGGATTTCTATAACTTTTATTAATTATATAGATCTACGGAATAAAATTCAAATAATACCCGTTTCGTTTAAAAAAAACTATAACTCCAGTTAATTTATCCAACGATTTAATAAATTGGAATGTGAATTTTATTATCCGTTGTTATACGTTTTAATACGACTAACTTGTTTATAGGTAAAGCTTCAAGGGTTTATCTTCGGATAAACCCTATCTATTTAATTTATATCTGAATATAAGACCAATTTTTTTATTCACAAACAAATTGAAAAAAATATCAGAAGTATGAATAACAGAAGATAATGGTTATCGGATTCTGAGCTCTATCCTTGGAGGAGTGTTAAGAAGGGCATAAAAATATCAAACCTAAAACACAACACAGGCCAGTTGTTACTTTGTGTAGCACCAATTGCCAAAAAATTTCGACAAGTTCGCCACATGTTAGGTACTGTTCTTACCATTGTCGCGATTTTTATTTGACCTAACCATGAAGCTTATAAGAACGCGAGGGAGCCGGACCTATGACCAGCGACCCCCCTGGTCTGCAATAAATAAACTGGTCCATGAGCATTGTCCAGGACACGTCGTCGGCTAGGGCTCGGACCTACAGGCTATAAAATTTGTAATCCCAAACTTGTACTTCAACTTCTAAATCAAGAAACGTTTTGAAAATCCTTGAATTTTTGTAGTGGTCCCGTGGACCAATGACCTCCCTTCGATTTAATTTTTAAAAGGGTCATTTGCCTGTGATCCCGCCTTATTTCTCACGCTGTCCTAGATAGCTACTAGAGGAAGAGCTCAAGGGATTACTTAAAGCGCTACTTCCTGTTATTCGCTATGCTTGCTCGTAAATTTATACAGCAAATCAGGGGGGTAAGCTCTCTTTACTGTTCGTATCGTCTTGGAGGAAGTATAGAGGGACAGAGCAATTAATATTACGTTGTTTCTTATGAAATGGGGCCGAATCACAAGCCACCGGAAGTCAGTAGTCAAATCCATTACTTCTAGCGAGTTTTGTTTTTGTCACACAGAGATAGACATTAAACATTTGTATACCTATATTTAAAATTGTAACATCTAGATCTTATCGTTTCAGCTCTTAACTCCGTGATTAGTGGAGCATTGGCGATGGTGATTATTGTGAGTGACTGCGTCTACGACGCCAATAAAGACGTTTGGTATCTTGAGCCGATGATGAGCATAATTTTATCTACGTTTCTGGTAGTCTACGGGCTCAAGTAAGTTCATATGAAATTTTCTTATTCGTCACGGTGAATTTTGAGATTTGGAACTTAAGTTCATAAGTGTTCGAACTTTTAATTTGTTTGCACCGTCAAAACTAAATTCTGGGAACAAATATTTATCATCAAAAGTCTATCACTTTATTCCATTAAAGTAAACAACTCCCCGTAGCTTAATACTATCAGCAAAAGTCCAATTTTACGTAATAGCCCATCACTTAAAAATAGCCAAAAAAAGTCATCACTCCTGTCTGGCTCGAGTAATTTAGACTCCTCCTCGATATTTTGAGGAGGGACGGAATACACCATTTAGCCATTACTTGGGGCGCTATAGCGGTATAAGGCGAGCTTTCGCTTGGTGAAAATGGCAGGGAAAAAACCTACATGGGGTAATGCGCGCCTCACCGAGCGAAGGTTTTTTTTCGCCACTAGTAGGCGGTTCGAGCTCGGGCATGCGTACAGTGGAAGAGCTAAATGGTGTATTTAGGCCATATAGGCGGGCTGCGCTTATCTATATTGTCTTCCCCCAACTCCCGAATTTTCCCAAAGAGTGGTGCTTTCGATTTCACTATTTACACGGCGACTACGGCCGCTAGAGTTTCTCGAATCAGAATCTGCCGGTACATTTACCTGGACCTTTGGTGAAAGTGTTAAGCTACGGGAATAAAGTGATACTTTTGACATTATATACATCCCTGTTAAAGAAAAGCCAGTTGGTTTTAAGCGGTTAAAACCAAAATTTGTTTTCAAAGGCGTTATTGTCTGGTGATTGAATAAAATTTAATAAATTCGAGATAGAACATATTTCCCTTAATTAAATTAGTGTAAAATAAATTTAAAAAACCATCTTTTAAAGGGAGAATGCAACCTAACAGCAAGTGGTTTTTTTTTTTTTTTTTTTTTTTTTTTTTTATCGATTCCTTATTGTTTAAATAGGCCTAATCCACTACTGAAAATATTTACAATCAAATATTAAACTAGAAGTAAATTTAAAACTTACCCTGAAAATAGGCTTAGTGGGATTCATGGAGGTCCTGTTTTCCTCGCGTGTAAGGTCTAGCGACCAATCGCACGCGACGTAAGTCTCGTGGAGATCTCGCGTGAACGACGGGCCTTTGCTCATTGGTCGCTAGACCTTACACGGACGCAATTCAGGATCTCCGTGAATCCCGCTAAGCCTATTTTCAGTGTAAGTTTAAATTTATTTCTAGTTTAATATTTGTAAATTTTGTAAACTTTTTATCGATGGATTAGACCTATTTAAACGATAAGGAATCGATAAAAAATCACTTGTAATTAGGTTGCATTCTCCCTTTAACCATGGTTTTTTCTTATTAGCTAATTGTGCTTTGGATATTTTAATATAAATCTATAATTAAATATTTTTATTTTCAGGGTTATTTTTGATAATAGGAAAAATCCAGAGACAATTTCTACTCCAATACTTTAATTTTAAAAGGTTTATTCAGTGTTTTAATGAGTTTAATTGATGAAGAATTATAACTTCTGATTTTGGAAAAAGTAATTTAATCTGCAGGTAACCCCGCACTATACTGTAAAATAATGTATCGTTTTAAGTGCGAATCTACGACAGTTTTACGTTAATTTAGTTTATATGAAAATAGTTCATTTTTTAATTTATTCAATTGTGGAATAAAAAATCTAAACAAAAGAATCATTTTGGTTATATTCTAATGATTAACTTCTAAAGCCTGTATTGCATTCGAAATAACGCTTAACCTCAATTTCTTTATTTTCCGGTAAATATTTCGGTGAAAGCTTGATGTTTTTCTTGAAATAGTAGATATTATAAAAGATGTGGGTGCGACATCTTGTTCGAATGTTGCTAAGTCACGAAATCAATGGCGTTAAGGCTATACGGGACAGTTATTTCCGTTGTCATAAAACGCTAGGGGTCAGAGGGCTCCGCAGTCACTCGGGTGAGACCCGACCTTGAGAGCTGACACCTGGATATAGAAGAATTAAGCTTAAGAAATGCTCGGTGCTCACGAGCGCTATGAGCTTTACGAGCTATTTTACGTAGCTGATGACGTCGACGGCAACATGTCATAATCTCCTGTTTTATGATAGCAACTATTTAGAATAAGCTAACCAATAGGGGTTTACTGTCATTTGGGGTTTACTGTCATTTGAGTTGTTTTATAATAATCATAACATGATATTAAAATAATGATACTGGCATATCGGTGTTAAATGTTTCGTTGATTTTTTTTTTTAATAATTTAATTTAATACGCCTATTAATTTGAACAGACTGGTAATGAATTGGCTTCTAATGTGAAAACATGATAGAAATACTAATAATGACCAGTATATGGTTTCGTTTGATATCTTGCATGACATATTTAATTGAAATATTCAAAAAGAGTCACCGTTAACTTTCTGATTATTGCCGTAGCGTGCTTTATAGTATTCATATGCTAATGGTTTTTTGATAATGACGATTATAATTGCGTTATCCTTTTCGTTATAACTTGTTGAGAGAATTTTCCCCTCTTCCGCGTCTTGTTTATCTAAATCTAAAATAATATAAGGATGAATTAAAAAAACATTTTTTATATATACGTATTAATTTCCTTGAAAATAATTGCTTAGCATAAGGAATAATGAAACAAATTTGACTTCATAATGTATACTTAAAATTGTTGAAGGGTAAGGGGGCGAAGCAATTTCCAAGGTTTTATTTATTGACGTCAATTTACATATTCAAAACAATCATGTGAAACCATAATGAATCTAATACTATTAGCAATGTACAGTACACCTATCTTAAAAGATTTACACGAATAACACAATTCAAGGTTAAATAACGAGACAGATCAAGCAGAACTCTGTCAAGCCAAATGACAGTTTGGAATACGGGCTTGATTTCTGGAGCGCGGCCTGCCGGCCTTTTTGAGATCACAGTAAAGGGTAAATTTATTTAGTGCGATCATGAACAAAACACGAGATGGCACCGATTTTCATAATATGGGTAAGCATTGTTTGTGAGTGATTTATTTACCAGGCTACTGAACTAACTCTTATCGAATAACTAACCAACTGCAACGGCCCATGGAATAGACGAATCACTTAAAGAAAAGTCTAGGTGAAGTAGCATTGACATCGTTTCCTCTCTCTCTCGGTCGAAACAAAGGTGGTAACTGCGCTTTTTTGGTGCCCAGTCACATGACGTCGTGACATCAAGCAGTACGCGTCTGTATCTGGTTAAATTACAGCAGGCTAAATTCTAGCCGCATCTTTATAACTTTGGATTTTCTTGGACAAGAGACGAAGAGAAAAGAAACTTGAATTCGCCGAAAAAGATTCGCGATTGCGCAGTTACTTAAAGTGTTTGGCCTAATGGGGGAAAATAACAAGATGGTCAAGCCCATAGGAATAGCTAGACCCATGACATTGAAAAAGAGGCTGAAAAGAATTATGCTTTAGCAGGGGCTTGTTATGCATGCATAAACCTCTTTGAACAATTTGACTGGCGTTTCGAGATTCCTTTAAACACGAAGTTGCGTAAAGTTTTTCAAATCAGGTTTTTCAAATCAGGTTTTTCAAATCAGGTTTTTCAAATCAGGTTTTTCAACTTGGCTACCTGTGAACGCGTCTTCATATCTAATCTTTATTAATTTATCTTCGATACCCGTGTGAATGCGTCTTTATATCTAGTCTTTATTAATTTATCTTGGATACCCGTGTGAACGCGTTTATATCTAGTCCTTTTTAATTTATCTTGATACCCGTGTGTACGCGGCTTTATATCTAATCTTAATTTTTCATTGATACCCGTCTGAACGCGGATTTATATCTAATCTTTATTAATTTATCTTGGATGCCCGTGTGAACGCGGCATTATATCTTATATTTATTCATTTTTAATTTAGATACCCGTGCGAACGGGCATTTATATATTATCTTTGTCATTTTAACTTGGATACTCGTGCGAACGAGCCTTTATATCAATTCTATATTAAGTAATTTTATCTTGGATACCCTGTGAACACGCCTTTATATCTAATCTTTATTAATTTTTACCTTGGATACCCGTGAAAACTCGCCTTAATATCTAAAATTTATTAATTCATTTTATCTTGGACACCCGTGAAAACACGCCTTTATCTAATCAACCTACTAGAAAATATTGAATATCTTCGAAAATATCTTTTATATTAAATTTATGTTTCAGCAACATTGGTTTTTAGATTAAGTTAAATCATTTAATCAGTTTTAATTTTAATTTAATGGAATATTACGCTTCAATTCAGTAAAAGCTATAACCTCAGAAGGCTAAAATATACGCGAATCCAAAAGATACTATATAATGCGTTCGTTTATCATTATAAACTAAGAAGCGAGTAACGGTTGCTGCTCTTCAATGAGCTGTAGTGGATATGCGTTTACAGCAAGGTAGAAGCTAATAACTGCATATTTAGTAATTTTATTGGAGAATGAAGCGCCGTGGTTGATGACGTCTTCTTCCGACGTCACACACAGACAGAACCTCTCCGCAAACTAAAAGTTCAGTCGGAGAGGTAAGAAGACGAAAAATTTTCCAATTCGATGACGTAAAAGACAGAACCTCTCCGTGAACTAAAAGTTCACTCGGAGAGGTAAGAGGACGAAAGATTTTTCTATTCGATGACGTATTTCGTCTTCTTGTACAACGCGAACGCCCACGAGAACGAGAACGCGAACGCCGCAGTGAATACAGTACCTAGACCCCACTAGGGTTGGGTCTAGCTAAAAACGAGGAATCGGAGGGGAAAGCACAGTTTTAGAGGCTATGAACGACACGAATAACGTGTGGCCGCTCTTAGATCTCTGGTTCTTCCATCTCTTATACCTCTTTTCTCGGTATCCTCACTATCCTGGGCATGTTTTAGGATAATATACCCTAATGTGGCGACATCTTCGAGTTCACGCGTAAAACATCGTTATAATATACATTTCTTATCATAACTAAAGAAGAATTAAACTTAAAATTTTCAAATTATATCACGAACTACGTCGGACTTTTATGGTTCGTCGGAAGTAAAGTTGAAGAATCTAGCGATATTAGAAGGTTAGATAATAGGTAGAGAAATGATAAAATGTAGATAAGCTATTTAGAAACAAGATTTGCTTATCTGTCTTGTTATAATTGTCAAAATTACATCATAAGTTAAAACGGCGAACTGAAACTGCTTTCAATACGACACATACTTCACCTGACGCCCTTTTCAATCCATTTTTATCAACCGTGTAGTATCAGTCTTGTTAAATAATTTAATCATATTATAAAATAATTTTAAATCTTATTAGATAATTAATTTAAAATCCAATTAAACAAAAGAATCATCACTATATAATTTTTCTAAATTAAAGGGAAAGGCAACCCAACTTTAAAAGTACTTCCATCGGAAAGAGCATGCTTTAAAACCTACAAATCAAGACACATTATAGTGATTTAAGTCTTGGTTAATTTATAAATATCATTTTAAAACCGAAATTTACGTTCCTAGAAGAACGCCATATTTGCTTCCCGGCATTTCGAGTTTTAAAAATAAGGATCCGCTTCAATGATTGGCCTTTAAGTGACCCAATAAAGATTCGCGAAACGAAGGCCATTCGAGTCGGCTGCAGTCGGATCGTCTGTTCGTAACTTCGTGAAGACCCGTAATTTTGTGATTTCTAACTTTCTACGAAAACATGCCTAATTGCGTAATTAATGAATGCAGTTTAGTTCTTACCTTCTAATTCTTCAAATCAACTTAAGACTCGTTTAATACCTAGTACTGAAGTCCTACTACTAGCTCAGCTGGCCGACCGACCTTCGGGTTACTGTTCGCGCGCGGGATCCTTCGGAAGTAGCCTATGTTTCGGCCCGGCATATCTTATTTGACTCTAAAGAAATTGAGCGCGCTTATACCCACATCTATTTTCAGCTAGAGTCAAGTGACTTTAGGTGAGAAATAAATCAATCGGCGAAGCCGATCCTCAGCAGGCATCGAAAGGGTATGAAAAAACTAAAATGGCGTTCACTAGAGATCACTTTTTGCTTATAATAAACGTAAATATCTAACTATTAAATTTTTTGCGATATGATATTAGTCGTTTTAATATACGCTCTATAATTTAAGACACACTTTTTTTTATCCCGGTCTGTACCTTTAAAAAAAACTATAGGAATAAATTATAATTATAGATTTCATTGTGATTATACAGGGTGTTTCGAAAATGGTGGTAGGACCGAGGTACACTGGGTTCTATGGGTCATTTTAAGACTAAAATGTTATATCACGTTTTGTCGTACTGGGCACCGTTTAAGAGTTACGAAATGAATCATGCAAGGATGACTCCTTAATTAACGTTACTCAATGATAAAATACACTTATCATTAAATACGCGCGCGTTTTTAAAATACCAGCTAAATAGTTAAACGTATTTTATCATACGTTTATTAATGTACGTTATGGGGTCATCCGCGCATGATTCATTTCGTAACTCTTAAAGGGCGCCCCGTAGGAATAAACGTCATAGAACATTTTCCTCTTAAAATGACCCATAGAACCCATTGGAGCTCGATCCTACCGCCATTTTCGAAACACCCTATATTATAATAAAATAGAGCCTAAAGTAAGTAAAATATGCAAAGCACGTTTACAAAATAATTACTTTCTTTCTAAGAACCCTTTTATTTATGTCTTAACTGCTCGAAAAACTGAAACCCAAGAAATTAATTACATTTTCATGGCTTATATCTTGTTTAAAAGCTCCAGGGAAAATTAGGGACCTCAAAAAACAAATTAAAAATTAGAGGTTAAATATTCTACTTGCAGATTAGATAAGAAAATAGAAACTAAAATTGAAGACTTTGTTTGTGTCTTTTACAATTTTATATCGGACTTTCTACAGTTTTAAAGGCTGAATGAAGCAAATAAACAGCTGTAGATTTATAAATGATAATAAAAAATTGGACTAGTCAAAAAATACTTGTAGTAAAACTATGTTTTGGTTTTTGTGTTCGATCCCGTTTAAGCTACGTTCATACTAGCCCTGGAATCGATTTAAACAGTTTGAAAACGTTTCTCTAAGGCCATGTGAACAGAAAACCATCTTTTCTCGAATCGATAAGATTCGATTTCTCGAAACTACTTAAGCTACGGTCACACTAGCATTTCTTGATCGGTTTGAAACGGTAAAATCAAACCGATATTCATATCGGCAGGAATAGTTTTAAGTGTCTTGCGTTCACACTTTATCTTTATAAATCGATTTATCGTAGCTTAATCTAGCGGTTGTTGAAACCGAATCGGTATGAAACTGGTTCTCGAATCGGTTTCGAGAAATCGAATCAAATCGATTCGAGAAAAGACGGTTTCCTGTTCACACGACTCTAGTGAAACGTTTTGAAACGGTTTAAATCGATTCCAAGGCCTAGTATGAACGCAGCTTTAGGGAACCAGTTTCATACCGATTCGGTTTCAACAACCGATAGATTTAAGCTACAATAAAAACTAAAGCCCATGAAAATTAACGTTTTTTTCTAATGCAAATTAAATCACGAAATAAGCCTGGGAATTAACGCCACGGGAATTTGGGTAAAATTATCGAACGACTTTGATACTGGCAACCAGCCACGTCAGGAAAGCCGCGTTCATACTAGGCTTTGGAATCGATTTAAACCGTTTCAAAACGATTCGCTAGAGTCGTGTAAACGGGAAACCGTCTTTTCTCGAGTCGATTTGATTCGATTTCTCGAAACTGATTCGGGAACCAGTTTCATACCGATTCGGTTTCAACAATCAATAGATGAAGCTACAATAAATCGCTTTATAAAGATAACGTGTGAGCACGGGACGCTGAAAACGATTCTTGTAGGTTTGAATATGGGTTTGATTTTACCGTTTCAAATCGATTAAGAAATGCTAGGGTTTTGAATGGAAGTCTATGGATAAGTATGAATCCCCAGTGAAACCTATATCCTTTCTTGGTATTTATGGTTGGTGGGGCAAAATTGTTTCTGTGAAATACTAAAAGTTGGTGCCTATTAATTCTAGAGAAAGATTAACAAGATAAAAATCTGTCCTGTGGATTTTCAAGGAAATACCAAAAGATTTATTATCAAATATATACCAAAAACTGATGATCTCAACAATTTATCGTAAAAATCAAATTTTCAAAACATCGTTAAAAAAAGATTCAGAAAATTCAATATTTAGCTGCGTTCATACTAGGCCTTGAAATCGTTTCAAAACATTTCGCTAAAGTCGTGTGAACAGGAACCCTTCTTTTCTCGAATCGATTTGTTTCGGGATGCAGTTTCATACCGATTTGGTTTCAACATGCGATAGATGGAAGTTCTGATAAATCGATTTATAAAGCCAACCGATATTGAAATCGCCAGGAATCGTTTAAAGAGTCTCGCGCTCACGCGTTATCTTTATAAATCGATTTATTGTAGCTTCATCTATCGGTTGTTGAAACCGAATCGGTATGAAACTGGTTCCCGAAGCAGTTTCGAGAAATCAAATCAAATCGATTAGAGAAAGACGGCTTCTTGTTCACACGATTCAAGCGAAACGTTTTGAAACGGTTTAAATCGATTCCAAGGTCTAGTATGAACGCGGCTTAAGATTACAGTCGAGAGCGCTACAGATAAACGAACGCATAGTGAAAAATATATACTGATAGTACCAGAAGCCGATGAAACCCTCCTTTGAAGTCTACTACTCTAATGTTCCATATAGCGCGCATCTCTGTATGGGTAAAATTCATGATTTTACGAGATCGGAGGGGTACTAATACCCCCGTCTACGGAAAATTGGAAATTCTCTCTCTCCACAAACGACGACAAGGCTGCTAGAGATATTCGTTCGACGAACTCCCGCTCCGAAAATATCTACCGTTATTAGGCGTACGAATCGCGCTTTTTGAAACTAACCCATACAGAGAGGGGTAAACAAGACCCGGGAGTAATATACTTCAAAGGAGGGTTTCATCGGCTTCTGATATTTGTTATTTTAATTTTCAAGTTTCTTATTAACTAAAAAAAACTAAGTTAAATATCAATTTTTAATATTATGAGAAAAACAACTAGAAAATGACCTTATCCTTTAATAAAAAAAAAAGTTTCTGTTTTTTAATTTTGTTACGTGAGTGGAATAATGAAATGAAAAATTTGTAATTAAAATAAAAGTTTTTTAAACATAAATCAGCTGAAATTTAACCGGTTTGTTATAAAAAAGATGCAAAACACGACTCATTTCAAGGACAGAATATTAACCTTTCGGCGTTTGGATAAAATTATCCGCTAATTTTGCGATTATTTACGATCAACCATGATTGTTTTCTTATTTTTACCGTTTCATAATTTTATCCTTTTATCTTTAAAAACAATATCTAAAGACATCACACCGTTTTCACTAAAGGTTTACGTTACAAAAAATGGTATGTTTTTGGTTAACCGTTTATCCAGTGGACAAAGGCTCAAAGATAGAATGAATAATATTTTTCGGGAAATTTCTCTGCGTATTATTTTGAACAATACGATGGCGGTCATCAATTATTCGGACTAAAGGTGAAAATATTACGAATATGTTCAAAATTCTTGGAAAGTATTACGCAAATATGTGTTAGAAACAATATTTATCGTATGTTTTGCTAATTGTACCATTAAAATAATTCAAAAAGTTCTTTAATTTAATCGAAAACTCGCTTATGAGTTTGGTAATTAATCACGAATAAACCAGAACAAGCGGATAATTGTGGATAATGTCAAAAAAAACGTATTCGAGAATTTTAAAAACAATTTTTAGACACGTTTTTGGTGATTAAATTAATTTCTAAAGTTTGAATATCAATGAAGTATAAATTCGGACCAGGTTGCTTCGCACCCTTAAAATATGTTCTTTCCTTGGTTCAGGTCAATAATAATAATAAATAAAGGGACAAAAATTAATTGTTATACAAAGAGCAATAGAATATGTCTATGATTAAGAATTTTTCAAAAAAAAAGTCGAACTTCAAGAACCAATTGTTCAAATAAAAAGTCTATCACTTAATTCCATAAAAGTAAACAATTCCCGGTACCTTACTATCAGCAAAGGTCCAGGTAAATGTACCGGTAGATTCTGATTCGAGACACTCTAGCGGCCGCAGTCGCCGTGTAAATAGTGAACGGATGAAACGCCACTCGTTGGAGAAATTTCGAGGTTAGGGAAGGGACAATAAATCCAAGCGCGGCCCGACTCATTTCCGTCCCTCTCTCCCTCTCTCTACTTAAAATATCGAGGAAAAGTCTAAATTGCTTGAGCCAGACAGGGATGATGACTTTTTGGCTATTTTTAAGTGATGAACTATGACGTAAAACTGGCCCTTTGCTTATAGTATTAAGCTATGGGGCGTTGTTTTCTTTTATGGAATAAACAATAAAGTGATAGACTTTTGTCTCTATCAATAAGATCCGAGTATGAGGTTTTGTTACGGCCTTATTTTTCCCGCACTGTTTGCCGTTAGAGGACGCATATAAGCGTCTGTTTTTGTTATTCATTTGTACCTATAAGATAGGTGTTGTTCATTAATAATAGTCAATAAAATCTAATTCTTCTCATGTCCGTCTCTTCCTACTCAAGATATCAAGGAAAAGTCCAAATTACTCGAGTCAGACAGGGGTGATAACTTTTTTAGGTATTTTTAAGTGATAGGCTATGACGTAAACTGGCCTCTTGCTTATACTATTAAGCTACGGGGCGTTGTTCACTTTTATGAAATAAAGTGATAGAATTTTCTCTCTATCCATAACATCCGAGCACGAGCTTTTGATTGAGCCTTATTTTTCCCGCACTGTTTGCCGTTAGAGTACGCTTATGAACGTCTGTTTTAGTCATTCATTTATATCTATTAAGATAGGTGTAGTTCATTAATCATGGTCATAGTCCTAATTATTTTTATTTTACTTTTTATTCTCGTCATTAAGCTTTAATAATTCACTGACAAGAAAATTACATAGTGCCACCGTTTTTTTTTTTTTGGGCAAAATGCGTAGTTTCACTTAGACACTCAGCCATTGCCAAGGTTAAAGGAAATATACTCAAAAACATTTCAATCCTTTTGATAGATCGTTAAAAGTAATTATGAACTGGCTTATTTAATACCACTAGAGGTATTATAGCAATGGTTTTGGCTGAAAATGGAATTACTATAATTTACTGTGGCAGTGGGAAATCCCTGTAGCTAATTTATCCAAGTATCTAGATGCTATACCGTAAAAATTTGGGCTGCTGTTCGTCAGGGGGGGGGGGGGAAGAGATATAGACCTTCCTAAATCTTGCTTGGCCCTAGGGCTCGGTGTTTGGATAAAATTTTTAAGAGAGTATATCCCAGTTGCGATAAAAAAATAACCATTGTCCATTACTTAGAAATGAAAGTTGTATTTGCGAAGTTATCCGCGATTTCCTTTGAAATGAGATTTATTTCCTAATTTTTAAATCGCCGAAAACTTCGCAAATACTGGCTCGAGCGCCGTAATTCCGACTTAAACTATGTAAATTCCGCCAAGGAATCCATTGGTGACCTTCATTTCTCGATTCGAGTTGCAGAAGCGGTTCCTTTCACGAATTTTTGGGAGTTTTTCATATATTTTAATGAATCAATGTTCATCATACAATCTTAATTTCACCTTTCTCAATCCTATAGGAGGTCCCATGGAACAATTATTGCCAATATAGGACTCTTTAAAAACTAAATTCACATAAAATCAAACGGTCTACCCCCATTTCGCCCAATTTCATTTCGCCCAATTCCCATTTCGCCCAGTTTCTTTTCGCTCAATTTCATTTCGCCCAATTCCCATTTCGCCCAATTTCTTTTCGCCCAAATCCCAATTCGCCCAACCCCATTTGGCCCAATTTCTTTTCGCCCAAATCCCGTTGGCCCAATTCCCATTTGGCCCAATTCCCATTTGGCCTAATGTCTTCTCGCCCAATCTCGTTTCGCCCAATTTTGATTTGGACCAATCTCATTTTGCCCAAGTCACATTTTTCCACTTTTTCCCCCAACCTAACCTAACCTAACCTAACCTAAATTAAATAAAAGTCACTTTTTTGGCCTACTAAGACTTTAAATTTTAAAAGGTTAGAGCTTTAATCGTTTTAGGCGAAAAGGAAGAGAAATTTTTGGGTTGGGCGAAATGGGAATAGATAATTCTAGGCTAACTGATAAAACGATTGGGCAAATTGGGATTGGGCGAATTGAGAAAAGGAATTTTTAGTTTGGGCAAAATGGGAAGAGATAATTTAGGGCCAAATGATAAAGCGATTGGGCAAAATAGGATTGGGCGAAATGGGAATAGATAATTTTGGGCAAAAAATGCCTTGGGCGAAATGGGAATAGATCATTTTGGGCGAAATATTTTGGGCGAAATGGGTACATACCAATCAGGCGGCATATTTAGGTTCTAAATTAAAATCACTGATTGAAAAGCATTTTATGGTGCAAGTCAATTTTCTATGCGCGATTAATAAAATAAATTCGATCAAATGCATGAAAAACTTATTTAATTCGATCAAATGCACGAAAAACTTATTTAATTCGATAAACTAAAAAAATGTTTAATTCGATCACTGAATTAAATTAAAATTGATCATTCGATAAAATGCCTCAAAAACTAATTTCATTCGATCAAATGCCTCAAAAACTAATTTCATTCGATCAAATGCCTCAAAAACTAATTAAATTCGATCAAATGACTCAAAAACTAATTAAATTCGATCAAATGCCTCAAAAACTAATTAAATTCGATCAAATGCCTCAAAAACTAATTAAATTCGATCAAATGCCTCAAAAACTAATTAAATTCGATCAAATGTCTCAAAAACTAATTAAATTCGATCAAATGTCTCAAAAACTAATTAAATTCGATCAAATGCCTCAAAAACTAATTAAATTCGATCAAATGCCTCAAAAACTAATTAAATTCGATCAAATGCCTCAAAAACTAATTAAATTCGATCAAATGCCTCAAAAACTAATTAAATTCGATCAAAGGCCTCAAAAACTAATTAAATTCGATCAAATGCCTCAAAAACTAATTAAATTCGATCAAATGCCTCAAAAACTAATTAAATTCGATCAAATGCCTCAAAAACTAATTAAATTCGATCAAATGCCTCAAAAACTAATTAAATTCGATCAAATGCCTCAAAAACTAATTAAATTCGATCAAATGCCTCAAAAACTAATTAAATTCGATCAAATGCCCCAAAAACTAATTAAATTCGATCAAATGCCTCAAAAACTAATTAAATTCCATCAATTGCCTCAAAAACTAATTAAATTCCATCAAACGCCTCAAAAACTAATTAAATTCGATCAAACGCCTCAAAAACTAATTAAATTCGATCAAACGCCTCAAAACTAATTAAATTCGATCAAACGCCTCAAAAACTAATTAAATTCGATCAAATGCCCCAAAAACTAATTAAATTCCATCAAATGCCTCAAAAACTAAATAAATTCCATCAAATGCCTCAAAAACTAATTAAATTCCATCAAATGCCTCAAAAACTAAGTAAATTCCATCAAATGCCTCAAAAACTAATTCCATCAAATGCCTCAAAAACTAATTCCATCAAATGCCTCAAAAACTAATTCGATCAAATGCCTCAAAAACTAATTCGATCAAATGCCTCAAAAACTAATTCGATCAAATGCTTCAAAAACTAATTTAAATTCGACCAATGAATCCAAAACTAATCAAATTCAATCAAATGCCTCAAAAAATAATTAAAATCGATCAGAAGACTCAAAAACGATTTAAATTCGATCAAATGAATCAAAAACTATTTAAATTCGATTTAATGCCTCAAAATATTTAAATTCGACTTAATGCTTCAAAAAATAATCAAATTCGATTAATTCAAAAATAATTAATTTCCTTAAAACTATATAAATTCTAGCAAATGCCCCAGTAACTATTTAAATTCGACCAATGCCTCAGAAACTAATCAAATTCGATAAACTCAAAATAATTATATTCGATCAAATCCTCAAAAAACGAATAAAATTCGATCAAATCCTCAAAAAACGAATAAAATTCGATCAAATCCTCAAAAAACGAATAAAATTCGATCAAATCCTCAAAAAACGAATAAAATTCGATCAAATCCTCAAAAAACGAATAAAATTCGATCAAATCCTCAAAAAACGAATAAAATTCGATCAAATCCTCAAAAAACGAATAAAATTCGATCAAATCCTCAAAAAACGAATAAAATTCGATCAAATCCTCAAAAAACGAATAAAATTCGATCAAATCCTCAAAAAACGAATAAAATTCGATCAAATCCTCAAAAAACGAATAAAATTCGATCAAATCCTCAAAAAACGAATAAAATTCGATCAAATCCTCAAAAAACGAATAAAATTCGATCAAATCCTCAAAAAACGAATAAAATTCGATCAAATCCTCAAAAACGAATAAAACTCGATCAAATCCTCAAAAAACGAATAAAACTCGATCAAATCCTCAAAAAACGAATAAAATTCGATCAAATCCTCAAAAAACGAATAAAATTCGATCATATCCTCAAAAAACGAATAAAAATTCGATCATATCCTCAAAAAACGAATAAAAATTCGATCATATCCTCAAAAAACGAATAAAAATTCGATCAAATCCTCAAAAAACGAATAAAATTCGATCAAATCCTCAAAAAACGAATAAAATTCGATCAAATCCTCAAAAAACGAATAAAATTCGATCAAATCCTCAAAAAACGAATAAAATTCGATCAAATCCTCAAAAAACGAATAAAATTCGAT
Organism: Odiellus spinosus; assembly: GCA_963920705.1. Lineage (NCBI taxonomy): Eukaryota > Metazoa > Arthropoda > Arachnida > Opiliones > Phalangiidae > Odiellus > Odiellus spinosus. The sequence continues at coordinate 18,442,585 of OY987225.1, read as the reverse complement.
CAAATCCTCAAAAAACGAATAAAATTCGATCAAATCCTCAAAAAACGAATAAAATTCGATCAAATCCTCAAAAACGAATAAAACTCGATCAAATCCTCAAAAAACGAATAAAACTCGATCAAATCCTCAAAAAACGAATAAAATTCGATCAAATCCTCAAAAAACGAATAAAATTCGATCATATCCTCAAAAAACGAATAAAAATTCGATCATATCCTCAAAAAACGAATAAAAATTCGATCAAATCCTCAAAAAACGAATAAAATTCGATCAAATCCTCAAAAAACGAATAAAATTCGATCAAATCCTCAAAAAACGAATAAAATTCGATCAAATCCTCAAAAAACGAATAAAATTCGATCAAATCCTCAAAAAACGAATAAAATTCGATCAAATCCTCAAAAAACGAATAAAATTCGATCAAATCCTCAAAAAACGAATAAAACTCGATCAAATCCTCAAAAAACGAATAAAACTCGATCAAATCCTCAAAAAACGAATAAAACTCGATCAAATCCTCAAAAAACGAATAAAATTCGATCAAATCCTCAAAAAACGAATAAAATTCGATCATATCCTCAAAAAACGAATAAAAATTCGATCATATCCTCAAAAAACGAATAAAAATTCGATCAAATCCTCAAAAAACGAATAAAATTCGATCAAATCCTCAAAAAACGAATAAAATTCGATCAAATCCTCAAAAAACGAATAAAATTCGATCAAATCCTCAAAAAACGAATAAAATTCGATCAAATCCTCAAAAAACGAATAAAATTCGATCAAATCCTCAAAAAACGAATAAAATTCGATCAAATCCTCAAAAAACCAATAAAATTCGATCAAATCCTCAAAAAACGAATAAAATTCGATCAAATCCTCAAAAACGAATAAAATTCGATCAAATCCTCAAAAAACGAATAAAACTCGATCAAATCCTCAAAAAACGAATAAAATTCGATCAAATCCTCAAAAAACGAATAAAATTCGATCATATCCTCAAAAAACGAATAAAAATTTGATCATATCCTCAAAAAACGAATAAAATTCGATCATATCCTCAAAAAACGAATAAAAATTTGATCATATCCTCAAAAAACGAATAAAAATTCGATCAAATCCTCAAAAAACTAATAGAATTCAAATTCGATCAAATGACCATTTGATCAAACGTCACACATTTCAACTGATTGCATTTCGATCAAACAACCCTACACCAAAAAATTGGTCAACAGTATTAAAAAAAAAAAAAAAAAAAAAAAAAAAAAAAAACATCCTAAATTAAATTTATAAAACCACAAACTATTATTGCGGTTTTAGCGTGTAAATGCCTCAAATTAAATTTCAATGTCGATTTCATTTTTAACTAAGTTTCCTTTCAAACTTGAAGGTCCAAAAAATCAGTATTTTAGTCACGCGATTCGTTTAGTCTCGATTCAATCGTGGAGAGTCAACATGTTTTGTAGTATCAAGTTAAAAACAACGACGCTATATCGAAGTCAAGGTTAACTTGAACGAGGTCTATAGGGTTGGTAAAATTCAAACGAGACACCGGGCTAGAGAGAAGAGATAGATTGCTCCTTTAACAAATACGAAATAAAATATAAAAGAAATTATACTGGTTAGGTTTATTTTAACCACACGACGGGAACGGCACGTCTCTATCCAAGTGAATCATGGAGAAGTTGGATAGCGAGAATGTTGTTAAAATTCGAAATGTGCGTTTCACTCGCGTACTGGATAAAGAAAAAACTAAAGTTTTAGATGATGTTAATATCAGCGTGCCCGCTGGCGTCATGTAAGTAGATTTTCTTTAATAATATGCAAATAGTGTTTTAAGTGTGAGAAATTAAGGTATTTAATCAAATTTGCAAAATTGCGGGAAAATTAATATCTGAAGTAATGTGGGAAAATCAATATCTGAAGTAATGTGGGAAAATCAATATCTGAAGTTATGTGGGAAAAATCAATATCTGAATTTATGTTGGAAAAATCAATATCTGAAGAATTGTAGGGAAAAATCAATATTTGAAGAGTTGCGGGAAAATTAATATCTGAAGAGTTGCGGGAAAATTAATATCTGAAGAGTTGCGGGAAAATTAATATCTGAAGAGTTGCGGGAAAATTAATATCTGAAGAGTTGCGGGAAAATTAATATCTGAAGAGTTGCGGGAAAATTAATATCTGAAGAGTTGCGGGAAAATTAATATCTGAAGAGTTGCGGGAAAATTAATATCTGAAGAGTTGCGGGAAAATTAATATCTGAAGAGTTGCGGGAAAATTAATATCTGAAGAGTTGCGGGAAAATTAATATCTGAAGAGTTGCGGGAAAATTAATATCTGAAGTAATGTAGGGAAAATCAATATCCGAAGTATTGCGTTGAAAATTAATATCCGAAGTATTGCGGAGAAAATTATCATCCGAAGTATTGCGGAGAAAATTATCATCTGAAGTATTGCGGGAAAATTAATATCTGGAGCATGGTGGGGAAAATTAATATCTGGAGCATGGTGGGGAAAATTAATATCTGAAGTAATGTAAGAAAATTAATATCTGAAGTAATGTAAGAAAATTAATATCTGAAGTAATGTAAGAAAATTAATATCTGAAGTAATGTAAGAAAATTAATATCTGAAGTAATGTAAGAAAATTAATATCTGAAGTAATGTAAGAAAATTAATATCTGAAGTAATGTAAGAAAATTAAGTATCGTGGGAAAATAAATATCATACGTATAGTGGAAGATTAATATCATACGTATAGTGGAAGATTAATATCATACGTATAGTGGAAGATTAATATCTGGAGTATCGCGGTAAAAAACAATATTTGAAGTATTGTGGGAAAAGTAATATATAAAGTGTTGCGGGAAAATTAATATCTGAGGTGTTGCGGGAAAATTAATATCTGAAGTATCGTGAGAAAAATCAATATCTGAAGTATTGTGGTAAAATTAATATCTAAAGTATTGTGATAGAATAAATATCCGAAGATTTTTGGGAAAATATATATAGGAAGAATTGTCGGGATATTGTGTTTATGATATGTGTTAAAAATACTCATGTGAAATTAATTTTTAGAAATGGAGCTAAAATAATTGTTAAAGATAACTGGTAGAAATTTTGGGACCAAAAATAATTGTGGCACGAGTTTTGAGAAATGTGGAAAAATAATCATATACGGTAGCACCTCCTAACTTGGTAAACTTCGAACTTGGTACACTTTTTTTTAATTTGTAACTTTATTTTGACTGGCTCGAATTAAGATTAGTAGGGCTCGTTTTGTAGACACCATATCGGGCTATTCGGAAAAAATAACTTCGACGCTCTAAGAAAATATACGGAGAAGATACGAGACTAATTAGCCCAAACCCCAAATTTGACTAATCAATTAAATGGAAATTTTTGGGGAAAGTTTCATTTTAGGCCCTGGGAAATAAGGTTTTATGGACTTGGGAAAAACCCCAGGTTTAAGTAAAAGACTTATATGGAAAGGCCGGGATCTCCGCTACAAAATGCGCGTGTCAAAACCTGAAATTGGCCCAGAATTCATTGCGAAAGGTAAATTTCAATTACCTATACGGGACCTCTAAACTGTCACAGCGAGAAATAATACATGGAAAACTCCCAAAATTCGCGAAAGGAACCACTTCCACGCCTCGAATCGAGAAACGAGTGTCACCTATGGATTCCTTGACAGAACTCATTGAGGCAAAGGTGGAATTAGCGCGCGCGAGCCAGTATTTGCAAAGTTATCGGTGATTTCCTTTCAAATGAGGATTCCTTTATGGGTTGTATATGCCAAAGCAATTGCCTAACTTTTAAACCGCAGATAACTTCGCAAATACTGGCTTGCGCCCGCTAATTCCACGGTAGATACAGTAAATTCGGCGAAGGAATCCATTAGTGACACTCGTTTCTCGATTCGAGGTGCGGAAATGGTTCCTTTTGCAAATTTTGGGAGTTTTTCATATATTTTAATGTGCTTCCCAAGTTAAGATGGCCGAAACCAAGTTAGAAGCCACACCAAGTTATATTCTCCATTACTAGTTAAATGACGCTAGGATTAGTTTTGTAGCCGCGACTGCGCAAAAGGTTTTGGTCATAGATGGCTGCGTTGAGTGGCTGCGTGTTGCATCAATCTATCTTAATATTTTCCATATCGATGCCACAGCACTACTAATAAACCACTTTACAAAAAGTGTACCAAGTTATGTGATCCTACCTAAATTCTTGTCCGTATAATTGTTGGATACACTAATTTTGGAAATATTATTGAGATGGTAAAGTAATTGAGTAGAAAATAGTTGAAGGGCTGATACCGAGTTCCTTTTCTACACTAAAAGTTACCATCTATAGTTTCCACGAAATTTTAGGCTCTTAGTTACGCGAAAACTTGTTTTCTTCGTTAAACCCAACACGGAGATGGCGCGCCACCCGTCTCTTGAAATCACTCAATAGGTGGCGGGATATTTCTAAGATTTACCACAACTATAGCTGAGGTTTAAAATTTAAGAGTGACATCTTCGGCATTGGGTTGACATGGTCACGCGAGAGACACCTCTTAAAAACATCGCGCCTCTATAGTGAAAATTTTCTTCGCGGGTTTTGAAGGATATGGGAGGCATTTATATCTCTATATAAGATTTCAAAGCAAGTTATATCACCGTGATAGTTAAAGGGAGAATGCAACGTACCAAAAAGTGATTATTAATCGATTCCATATCGTTTAAATATGCCTAATACATCAGTAAAAGAAATTGCAAACAAATGATAAACTAGAAATAAATTTAAAGCTTACCACGGAAATAGGCTTAGCTGAATTCATGGAGATCCTGAATTACTCGCGTCAACGGGCTAGCGACCAATCGAATGTTATTTTAAGTTCTAGCCTTAACGAGGGGTCTTTGCTCATTGATCGCTAGACCTTATACGGGGGGAAATCAGGATCTCCATGAATCCAGCTAAACTTGGTAAGTTTTAAATTAATTTCTAGCTTATTATTTGTTTTGTAAACTTTTTATTGATGGATTAGGCCTATTTAAATGATAAAGAATCGATAAAAAACACTTGTTATTAGGTGGCATTCTTCTTTTAAATTAAATTCGCAGGATAGGTGCGAAAATCTATTTGGCTAGGCCCGAATCAAGTCAAGTAAATGCGTGCCTACTTTGAAAGAGAAAAATATACCACGTGGTGGTTTGAATATTAACTTAGAATCGGATAATGAATAGCTTCGGATATCCATTGATAACTAGGACTTTTTTCTATATTTTAATTTCGGATAAATTGTTTGTTAATATAAAACCACAAACTATATAAACAGACGCGTATCAAATGGATTCGAATTATCCGGAGTTAAAATTTTAAGCTCGATTAATAAAAAAAATTACGCGTTTATTCAAACGGATAATGCCAAGATAAAAATATGACGTTTCTCGAAATCCGTCTAGAATGAATTATAATCTAAATTGAAAGGAACCGAAAACATGACTACATTCTAGCTTCGAGATCTCAATTTCAGTTAAAATTAGCGAAGAAACTCAAGTTTCAAATGTTCTTATCGGCGAATGAGTAACTCGTGTAACGTATCATTTTCCTATATCAATGAGTACGAATAAAAACTTAGCCTTACATTCGAATATGAAATGGATATTTTTCGCGAACGGATAATATCCGATTGACATTCACGATGGTCGTATTCAATTAACAAAAGTCATACGAATTTCGAGCTCTACTTAGACTTCACAAGACTTGACTTAAACTTAGATGATCTGCGAAATAAATAATGCCTACCTCGCGATAGAGGGTAAAATTAACGCGACTATGGGATAATTATGTGGGCGAAAAAAAAAAGTTTAATAATAACAAGAGTATATAAAAACCCTCCAAAGAGAATTGATCTCTGCCATTCACGTGAACACGCGTCAATGAGCCACCGTTTGGGCGGAAAACAAATCGTGGCAAGACATAAGGAAATTATTTTTAAACTTCTTGGGAGAAAGCCGGAGTTTACGACAGGACCAAATCCTCGTATTTGTACGCGGGTGTCCATAATGTCTTATAGATGGGAAGATGTAAAATTTACATTTTTCACGCTTCCGGCTCTACTCTTCACATTCATTGTTCACGGATGCGGCAATGGCGGTGCCAGGGGAGGACTATATCCTACGTGTAAATTTCAAAGAAAGCCCCAAAATCCACTCAAAAGGGCTTTGAAATCAATCGAAAGGGGGCTCAAAATAGGCCTCTAATTACTGTCGGACAAAAAAGTCACTCACGACGAAAATGGTGGGGGGGGGGGGGTGGCCAAGAACCAGAGTACGCCCCATAACTGTGCCATAGAATCTCAGGTTACCAATGGCGGTGATAGGGGTATTCTGAGTGGGCTATAGCCCTCAAAATCCACTCAAACGGGCCTAGAAAACAGACGAAAGGGACCTCAAAAAACCTCTCAAAATGGGTCTCTAAAAAAAGTCAGCTACGGAAGAAAAATGGGGCCCCTAAAAGTTATCAGTCTAAGAGCGCAATTTTGATATTACATTATATTAGTAAAAAATCAAATAAAAGTTATTTCGCTGGTAGCATTATAGCTTCGGATTGATTAAGCATAAAGTAGACAAAATTAAGCGTAGAAAGTAGAAGGAACCCCACAAATTACTTCATATTACACTCAATTCTCAACCGCGGGTATTAATTTTTTTCAATTTCAACTTCTTAAATAGCCACGATAAAACTAATACGATCCCCAAAAAAAAAAAAAAAAAAAAACTTACCAGTTTGAAGGTCTACGACGAATGCTGTTTGAGCTAATAATATCTAAAATAACGAGCAGGTCCGGAATGTTCACACTTCACGCGATAAAGAAACAAATACACGCACACAACGCGAAAATTGCACAAACGCGAATCAACACACTAGTCGGGCCTTGGAAAGTACTAGAGGTCGTTGGTAATCTTTCGCCTACTTTCAGATCAGTGCAGGGGGTTGAATATTTTTACGCGAATGGTCTTTCCAATGCGTTTGACTTTGCTCCATTGGCGCTGGCCGCTCACGGATTCTTTCGCGTCAATGCTGGATGACTCAGCACTATTTCTTCGTTCGTTTACCTAAGAAATATTTAAAACAATTAATTTCTTTTAAAATATTTGAAAACGAAGTTTGTCAAATCTAATTGTGCATTATGTATAAAATGTTTTTCAAAGCCAACGTGTAAATTCCAAAGGGCCCAATAAACAAACAAAAATCTTTTTAAAATGGGCCTCTAATTTCTGTGGACCAGCAATTTCAGCTACGACGAAAATTAACAGACTACGTGTGGAAAAAATCTTGGCGCTACCACTGCTAAGGTGCACGATATTCTTGGGTTTATACTGCTGCTGCTTAAAGGGAGCCCAAAGGGGGTGCAAATAGAGGGGTCGACATTTTTAAAATACGTCATCATGGGAACCAATTGTGGGGTTCAAAATAGCCGCTAGAACTATCCTGGCGCTAGGTGTTTGGGCGCGTTCCCCGATATGTAGTATTCCGCGTTTCCCTGAGTCCTCCCACTCCCTACTCCAACGTGGGCCTCGTGGCTCCACCCCGGATCCGGATGATGCCTATTTACGCCAGGGCTCTTCACGAAAAATAGTTCCCTATCACGTGATAGTGACGTTTTTTAAAAATGTCTTCCCCCCCCCATATTGGTCTTTTGCACCCCCTTTGGGCTCCCTTTAAGCCACACAACTCGGGTTGGGACAGAAGGAAGAGCACTATAATAGCCACTACTGAGCTGGCTCGGGGTCTCTGTTACAGGACGTTTAACTGCTAGACACTTTATTTTGTTATAATAGACAAATTGGGAATAATATAATAATTTTTATTTGCGAAAAGTCAACGCTCATACTTAAGCATTTTGTTATTATAATAGATATGCCTTGCTAGGTCCAAGTGGTTGTGGAAAAACTACCCTGCTGAGAGTACTGACCGGGCGTATACCGTTGAAGAAAGGAGACGGCGAAGTGTTGATTTTCGGACAACCCCCAGCGACTGATAAATCCCACGTGCCTGGCCCAGGAGTTGGATTTATGCCACAGGTATGACAAAAAGTCAATTTGTATTTCAGAGAAAAGCTTGATTTTGACACATCCAAAATCGTTCGTGGTAACGAACACAGATGTCATCAATATCTATCGAATTTAACACTAGAAAAGTGTCTGCGGTTTTTAAAGCCACTTTATAGCCGACTCGCTTAGCAGGTTACGTTGACCATAACCATAAGCTTATTATTATTTTCGTCTTCTTTATTGATACAATAAATGAGGAGTTGTTGAAAAATAGAAAACCTGTTCTGTAAAGATAGAAAAAATAAAATAAACTAGTTTAGTTTCCTTCATACTCAACCAGTGGCACTGGGTTCGAGAATATTTTCAAAATCACGAGCTAGCCCTGACGAAACGTTTTGTAGACATAGATGCCCAATCGAGAGGCCTTATTTGGCTACTTAGAGATAATAATAGACTTATGCCATAACAAATTGTACAGTCAAAGCAAGGCTGTGATATGTGCATAAGGGAAGATGATTTTTAAGGGGACATTTTAGAGCAAATAGAGCCTTTAATTCTATTAAGAATGTCTATTTAAGGAATATACATGTATAATTCCAGCGGTGATCATTTTTTTTTTTTTTTTTTTTTTTTTCGGCGTGTAACGTAACGTCTTTACGCCCGGACAGCGGTCGCGATTGCGAACCAGGTATGGCGCCAAGGCGTAAGGCCTTGAGCAACTCAGTTATGGTAAGTAACTACGCAGGGATTAGGACTGGGAATTGCCCACGCGACGGAAGGAGATGGGAATGGGGAAGAGGAAGGACCATTCCGTCGCGGACCATTCGCAACACTCCCTATGGGCAAGGGACCTGCGATTCGAGCAGGACAACACCCAGACCTTGCCACTGAGACGCCAGTTTACAGGAGTACGCCACCACTCCCGGCGCGGTGATCATTTGACTATTTAGATGCAAGCTTAATCGTTTAAAAGTAAACAGATTTGCTATATTAGGTATATAGATGTCGCCCAACCCAAGCGGGAAATCAGCCTAAAATTTCACCCAAAACAAAAATCGGGTTTATAGGTGGCGTAAAGGCCAGTTTTTATTGGCGTAATCCGTAGAGTTGTAGGATTGATTCTACTATAAAATGTTTTTTAAAGTTTTCATTTATATTAATTTCTTTAAATATAACTTTCAAGTTTCAAATATCATAAACTATGACTCTCACATTTCATTCACGGTTAATAGTTGATATTATAAAATGACTTGTGGGTGCGACATCTTGTTCGCCTGTTCCTATCTACGTCACGAAATCACGTGGCGTTAAGGTTATACAGTTCAGTTATTTCCGTTTTCATAAAACGCTAGGGGTCAGAGGGCTCAGAAGTCACTCGGGAGAGACCCAACCTTGAGAGCTGACACCTGGATATAGAAAATATAAACTTAAGAAATGCTCGGTGCTCACGAGCGCTAAAGCTTTACAAGCTATTACGTAGCTGATGACGTCGACGGCAAAATGCCATAAGCTCCTCCTCTTTTATGATAGCAACTATTTATAATTTCTGTCCCTTCACGGTTTGAAATTCTTACCTATAAATGCACTTTTTTTTTGAAGTGGCAAGCGAAACAAGTTTTTGTTTATTTATTATAATTCTTTCTGCGCCCCAATCAGCACCCGTTTAGTTAGAGCTCGGAATTGGATAATTAATAACTTGAGATATCAATTCATAACTTTTTTTCAGATATTTCAATTTCGGATAAATTGTTTGTTAACATAAAACCAAAATTATATAAACAGACAAGTATCAATTAGATAAGAATTATCCGGAGATAAAATTTGAAGCTTGATTAATAAACAAATTACGCGTTTATTCAAACGGATAATGCGAAGATTAAAATAGACGTTTCTCGAAATCCGTGTAGAATGAAATATAATAATTATATTTGAATCTAAATTGAAAGGAACAGCGACTAAATTACTACATTTTAGCTTCGTGATCTCAATTTGGGTTAAAATCCGCGAAAAAATTCGAGTTTCAAATGTTTCTTATCGGCGAATGAATAACTGGTATCAATTTCCTAAAACAAATGAGTACGAATAAAAAGTTTGCCTTAACTCGAATAAGAAGAAACGGATATTTTTTTTTTTCACGGACGGATAATATCTGATTGAAATTCACGATGGTCTTATTCAATTAACAAAAGTTTTTACGAACTCCGAGCTCTAAAATTCCTTATTGAAATTGTGAAAAATTGGCCACAGTATTTTTTTAAGTTATAATAGAGAATTATACGCTTGTATTTTGAGACTTAAAAAAATATTAAAATTACCAGTACCATTATATAGGTTTTTGACATCTATCATTGTTCTAAGTTGAGGGGAAAAACGTTTAAAATATTTTTATCGTTTGTCGTAATTTCATTTCCTTAATACATTCGAAAATATTTACAGGAACTTTCATTAAACGGAGTTTTGAATATAAAGGAAACATTAACTCTTTACGGACGACTTAATGGTATAAAGAGCGCCGTACTTTCGGATAAAATCGAAAAGATTTGCAAAATGTTGGAAATTCCCGTCAAGAGCTCAATCATCGATAATTTAAGGTTTTTTTTATTCTACTCAAATATTATTAACAATGGATACTTATCTTAAAGAGACAATGCAACCTAACAACAAATTATTTTTTAAAGACTCCTAATACCCTCTTCAGACGAGGCGTAATTAGCCGTGGTTTAATCAGATTTAACCGAGCTTTACATAGCCTTTTCAGTTCAATAAACCTCGGTTTATTTTGAATAAACCATGGTTAAATCTGATTAAACCGGCTAGTTACGCCTCGTCTGAAAAGGGTATTATCGTTCAAAATAGGCCTAACCAACCAGTAAAAACATTTACTGGTAAAAATATTAAACCAGATATAAATTTAAAACCTACCCTTAGCTGAATTCCTGGAGATTTTGAATATCTTCGCATTGATAAGTCAGCGACCAATGATCAAAAGTTCGTCGTTGAGGCTAGATCTCTTTCCCTCTCTCTCGATTGGTTGCTGACCCATCAAAACGAAGAAATTCAGAATCTCCATGAATCTAGTTCATTTATTTATCTTGGGGGGGGGGGGGGCAGATTTTGCAAATATAGGATTCTTCAAAGGCCTGTAGACGAAATCGAAATTGATTATGTACTAGCAGGGGCAGCGCGACATTGGGGTACACTCTTTACGCGCCAATCTGTTAAGAGATGTTGCTATCGTAGTTCCCATTCTGATCCTATTCCGATTGGTTAAACTATGACGAGAGAGACAAACTAGGCGGTAATCCCTCCCCTCGCGTTCCGAGACTCGACGCGTTTCCCATAGCAACGGGTGTAATACGTGGATAGGTACGAGAGCGCCATCTATTGTGATAATTCATCATTATATTTGTACCTCAATGGCCGTTGCCCCTGGATCAGTTGGTTTAAGAGTATGGAAATTTCAAACTCGTCAATTCGAGTGATTCGAGTCCATTTCCCGGTTCAAAAAAATGAAAATTGAGCTCAAAATATTTTTGAAATTACATTTCGAGCTCCGAAACGGGTCTATCATATTCCTAGCTCACGGGATTTTAAAGAGAAACTTGGAGTGAAAAGTGGAACGGCTTTTGTAAAAATAAAGGGCTCGAGAATTTTTTTAACAAGTACTGGTGTTTAAATTAATTTCTAAAGTTTGGTTAAGTTTGAATGTATGTAAGTATAAATTCAGGCCAATCATATTATTTCAGCCTTCATCAGCGCTTGTAATATCCTAACATTAAAAGAAAGGCCGCCGTTGAACGCCCAAGGTCTTGGTCATCAAACGCCTACCAGAAGCCGATGAAACCCTCCTTTGAAGTCTATTACTCCCGGGTCTTGTATGTATGGGTTAGTTTCAAAAAGCGCGATTCGTACGCCTCCTAACGGTAGATATTTTCCGAGCGGGAGTTCGTCGAGCGAATATCTCTAGCAGCCTTGGAGTTCGTAAAAAAACGTCGTCGTTTGTGGAGAGAGAATTTCCAATTTTCCGTAGACAGGGGGTATGAAGTAGGACCCCTCCGATCTCGTAAAATTGTGAATTTTACCCATACAGAGAGGAGCGCTATATGGAACATTAGAGTAGTAGACTTCAAAGGAGGGTTTCATCGGCTTCTGCGCCTAACTTTTCTATTAATGTAAGGACATTACAAGCGCTAGTGAAGTCTGAAATAACATGATTGGTCCGAATTTATATTTACTAAAATTCAAACTTAACCAAACTTAAGGAATTAATTTAAACACCAAAAACGTGTTTAAAAATTGTTTTGAAAATTCTCGAATACGTTTTTTGGCAAGGTGATTCCAAAAATAAATTCAAAAGCTGTTCCATTTATAAGTCCAAGTTTCCAAGGCAAGCGATTGACTTTCAAATATAATCGAAGAGTTGATCTAACCTATAACCTAAGATATTGTCGATGATGTGAAATTCAATCACTATACGTGTTAAATTAATAAAGTTGTTATTTCTAAATTATCATTTCAGCGGGGGACAACAAAGGAGAGTTTCCTTAGCAACGGCTCTTCTACATCAGCCGCCGCTGTTAATTCTGGATGAGCCAACTGTGGGCCTTGATCCATTGCTCAGGAAAACGATATGGGCGTACTTAGTTAGTCTCACAATCAAATACAATACAACTGTCATTATCACTACTCATTACATTGAAGAAGCGAGAGATGCGAACATAGTAAGTTCGATAAAATATTATTCGTTAGTAAAAGCCAACTACATATGGGAGGAATCCCCATAGGGTTTTTACATTGGCAGTCCAACAACGTTTACCCTAAAAGAGCTCGGAATCGGATAATGAATTATCCATTGATAACTAGTCTTTTTTCAAATATTTTAATCTCGAAGGAATTGTTTCTTAATATAAAAGCACAAATTATATAAACAGACGTGTATCAAATGGATACGAATTACACGGAGATAAAATTTTAAGCTTCAAACGGATAATGCGGAGATAAAAATAAGACGTTCCTCGAAAAGAACAACAGCAACTCCCCATAAGAGTCTGGGTCCACGTAATGTTAAAAATTTTCGTCTCTTTTATGATAAATTCGTATTATATTATTAAAATAGGGTAGTTGGGGGATAATTTAAAGCTAAAATTCGAGCTCACAACTGTAAATTTTGGGAATTACAACGAATGGAAGGTTTCTTCCATAATGTAAAGAATAGGAAGAATCTATGACTTCCGTGCCGGATATGAAAGCCTTCCCCCACACGAAAATCTTGAACGGTTATTATTTTAGATTCATAATTATGTTAGGAAAATATTAGGAAAGAATTATTTTGTAACTGCCACGGGTATAGTGCTGGCGGCAAAATGAAATTGGTATATTTTTGGTCTACTATGCCTCGAAATCCTCGAAAACGCCTGTAGAAGTGTTCCACTTGTCAAGCATTCATGCAGTAGGCTTTTGCTTGCTTTACAGGGGCCGTGCAAAGACTATATAGCTTACTTGAATAGTCTTTGGTGTATAAGAAACTCGAAAAATAAATAGAGAAATCATACCAATTAGAAGATACTGGAGTAGTATCTTTAATTTTTATTTCATATTAAACAAAACACACTTGTATAAAACGGACAAATTATTCATTTAACGCTAAGGTTTTCTACGTTTAACGTATGTCTGGTAGTTCAAGCTCAGTGGCATCTTCACACACTACACGCAATTTTGACTGGTACCAACTGCCTCGATCTTCATGGCGACGATAACCAAGATATCAGATTACGCTGCTAACGTGAACACAAGTACCTATCGTCAAACTACCACCTTTGCAATTGCAATACCAGCCTTTAATGGCATTTGCACCTGTCCCGTTCGGTACATAACGAATTAGAGCTTGGTGAACAGCTGAGGTGGAAAATTGACCAGGCACGCGTATACGAATTAAGTCATGTTCAACTTTGGACACTTCGACGCTGAAAGAGCCGGATTTCTCTATAGTCAACGCCACATAAGATTCAGCGCGTTTCGTTTTAAAGTCGCTCATTACCACCTCACGTACATCACTTTCACGAAGTACAGGGAAGTCTTGAAATTCACTATCCTCAATTCGTTGCCATTTAGACGGTTTGCGAAGCAGATTATCGCGCTCGACTACTTCCTTAAGAGGATTTTCTTTCGTAGAGACTGCCAGCATTTTTTCGACGGAGTCTTCCCAGGAACCTTTAAGATGTAACTCCGGGTGGTAGGCGTTCAACAGCGCAGCAGCAATTTGAAGAAGTTCTGGAACTAATGGTAACATATGCACAGGTATACGGTTTTGAAAAAAACGATACACCGTCTGCAAATGCCCATTCCTAACTTCAACCGGCCACCTGAGGTACGTTACTTGTCGGGAACGATTAACTTCTTGCGTGTTTACTTGCTTCTCGCCTTTAGACAAGAACGAAGGCATTTGTAAATCCACACCCAGTTCAGTCAGTACGCTGTTGGAGTCTCGAAAACCGCGGTCTGCCAGTACAACGTCACCAACTTGAAAGAAAGACTGGAGTTCTTCTCTCTTTTTGATAGAATGGTTTAAAATGCGCGCGTCGTTATTGCGGCCATTAGCAAAGTAGGGTCCGATTATATCTATTATGTAACCCGTAGTTGTTACCATTAACATTGGCTAGAGGATATGCTGGTCTTTGTGCACACAGGATTTGTGAAGAACGGTATAGTCCTTGGATCTTCCAACCTTGATATAGGTGCCATCTACAATGGTAATAAGACAATTAGGCTTGTTGTTAGCAAAGAGTTTTACTGCTGCTCCAGATTGATGGTTTGTTATCAGATTGTCACGTGATAAGTGTTGCAGGCCAAAATTATGTGGCACGAAATGCTCCGATAAAGCCATAATAACCGCTTTTACCGTGTTTGATACCGATCTTTCAGTTAAATGAAATAAAGTTGATAACACCTTATTGGAGATACCCAATCGTAATTTCACCAATAATGCTGCTAGAGCTGTCTTCGACGAACAGCATCTGATGGTACGAATAATGTCCTCAATAGTCGAATGCAACTCTAGGAACTCGTGCAGGGACAATGAAGTTAATACTTTACAGTCTTCATCACTTTGTATGAAGTTGTCAAAGCTCGGCGTCCGTAGGTCGTTAACACATTTCCTGAGGTCCTGTAATAGTTGCTCAATGTCCGTGGCAGTCATAATGGTTGATCTAGCGGAAACCTGAATTCCAGCAATTATTTCGGTGGGAAGCTCTCCGTTAACGAGATGCGTGGAGCACATTCGGTTGTCCCGATGAATAAATATGGCTCTTTCCACAAATATACTTGTTCTCACTTCGGCTTTTACCCTGGTTCGTGTACTAACACCGCAAATGAAGCAAGTCTTTGGCAGGGGCCGAACACAACTGTGCTTTATGGCAATAGTGTTTGATGACGTACGCTTTCGTGGTAATTGCGACGTTGATGGCTGAGGTATTGGTGACGGTAATGGATTAGATACTGTGGACTTTGTTGGTTCAGGTACTGTGGACTTTGATGGCTCAGGTACTGTTGACGTTGATGGATTAGATACTTGCGTCATTTGTCTTCGTTTTTGTGGTGGAGACGATGACGTTGAAGAGCCATGATCACTACTGAAGGACGATTTGCTAGCATTTAAGAACGTTTGAAACTTTCGTGACAGACCCGAGCACTTTAAACAAATCTTCGTTGTTTTGCTATTAATTACAAGTGGTAATAACCCTTCACTAAAACGAAGAAAACGAGCAAAGCCAGCCTTTACGTGAGTGCCTATACCTCTACTTGTACTATTGGTAACTTTCCGATTGCACGCGTAACATGTATTTGGAGCCATCTCCAAATTCCAAGTGACTCTCACATTGATGTTATTGATAAGGAAAGTTCTTAAGATCATGGTTCAAACCAGATATTACAATTTTTTTAATGTTTATAAAAACAGGTTTAATTATTTTTCGCCAACCTGGCTGGCAAAAAATATTAAAGACGTCTTTAATATATGTAGATGGCACCTATATCAAGGTTGGAAGATCCAAGGACTATACCGTTCTTCACAAATCCTTCTGTGTGCACAAAGGCCAGCATATCTTCAAGCCAATGTTAATGGTAACAACTACGGGTTACATAATAGATATAATCGGACCCTACTTTGCTAATGGCCGCAATAACGACGCGCGCATTTTAAACCATTCTATCAAAAAGAGAGAAGAACTCCAGTCTTTCTTTCAAGTTGGTGACGTTGTACTGGCAGACCGCGGTTTTCGAGACTCCAACAGCGTACTGACTGAACTGGGTGTGGATTTACAAATGCCTTCGTTCTTGTCTAAAGGCGAGAAGCAAGTAAACACGCAAGAAGTTAATCGTTCCCGACAAGTAACGTACTTCAGGTGGCCGGTTGAAGTTAGGAATGGGCATTTGCAGACGGTGTATCGTTTTTTTCAAAACCGTATACCTGTGCATATGTTACCATTAGTTCCGGAACTTCTTCAAATTTCTGCTGCGCTGTTGAACGCCTACCACCCGGAGTTACATCTTAAAGGTTCCTGGGAAGACTCCGTCGAAAAAATGCTGGCAGTCTCTACGAAAGAAAATCCTCAATGGCAACGAATTGAGGATAGTGAATTTCAAGACTTCCCTGTACTTCGTGAAAGTGATGTACGTGAGGTGGTAATGAGCGACTTTAAAACGAAACGCGCTGAATCTTATGTGGCGTTGACTATAGAGAAATCCGGCTCTTTCAGCGTCGAAGTGTCCAAAGTTGAACATGACTTAATTCGTATACGCGTGCCTGGTCAATTTTCCACCTCAGCTGTTCACCAAGCTCTAATTCGTTATGTACCGAACGGGACAGGTGCAAATGCCATTAAAAGCTGGTATTGCAATTGCAAAGGTGGTAGTTTGACGATAGGTACTTGTGTTCACGTTAGCAGCGTAATCTGGTATCTTGGTTATCGTCGCCATGAAGATCGAGGCAGTTGGTACCAGTCAAAATTGCGTGTAGTGTGTGAAGATGCCACTGAGCTTGAACTACCAGACATACGTTAAACGTAGAAAACCTTAGCGTTAAATGAATAATTTGTCCGTTTTATACAAGTGTGTTTTGTTTAATATGAAATAAAAATTAAAGATACTACTCCAGTATCTTCTAATTGGTATGATTTCTCTATTTATTTTTCGAGTTTCTTATACACCAAAGACTATTCAAGTAAGCTATATAGTCTTTGCACGGCCCCTGTAAAGCTAGCAAAAGCCTACTGCATGAATGCTTGACAAGTGGAACACTTCTACAGGCGTTTTCGAGGATTTCGAGGCATAGTAGACCAAAAATATACGAATTTCATTTTGCCGCCAGAACTATACCCGTGGCAGTTACAAAATAATTCTTTCCTAATATTTTCCTAACATAATTATGAATCTAAAATAATAACCGTTCAAGATTTTCGTGTGGGGGAAGGCTTTCATATCCGGCACGGAAGTCATAGATTCTTCCTATTCTTTACATTATGGAAGAAACCTTCCATTCGTTGTAATTCCCAAAATTTACAGTTGTGAGCTCGAATTTTAGCTTTAAATTATCCCCCAACTACCCTATTTTAATAATATAATACGAATTTATCATAAAAGAGACGAAAAGTTTTAACATTACGTGGACCCAGACTCTTATGGGGAGTTGCTGTTGTTCTTTTCTTATGGGCTAATCAAGAACTCGTATCAGTTTCCTAAAACAATGAGTACGAATAAAAGTTTGCCTTACTTAAGGTTCGTAAAAATGTGTATACCGCGTTAACTTGAATAAGAAATGGATATATTTTCGCGAACGGATAATATCGGATTGACATTCACGATGTTCTTATTCAATTAACAAAAGTTACACGAATTCCGAGCTCTAGGCCTATGTTTTCGTCATACTCAGAAATGCAGGAGAATTTCCATTCTAAAGGTATATTTTCTGGCCGTAAATCCATCAATTTTTAAGTTTGGGGCAAATATTTGGGTATTTAAATTTAATTAATAGACTTTATGCAGCGCCTTATGAAGGGGGCTACCATTTTGCCCGTTCCCCTTAGCTCTGCCCCAACCTCTATCTATAGTAGCGTCGAAAAACACCTCCCGAGTGCAAGGTTACCAAACAATCTTTCGTTTAAGATGGCGACTTTCAATTTAAAGCGCCGCATAAAGTCTATAATAGTTGAGAGACGATGAAAGTTTGTAAACACCTGACGTAATATTTCTATCACGCAGATTGGAGCAATGAGAAGGGGACGAATCTTAACCGAAACACAACCTATCGCGTTGATGTCTCACTTCAATGATTACAATTTAGAATCATGTTTTACCAAGCTCTGCTATATGGACGCCGCTCAAACAAAACTGATATTGCCATCAAAGGTTAGTGATTACTAGTCTTTGCGCGTCGTTTATGAAAGGAAGACTAAAACCCGACTAAAATTGATTCGTCAATCAATTAATTTTAGATAATTAACTAGATATCTAATTAACTAGTAAACCAGATGGTTAATCCCATTAAGCCACCCATCTTACTATTTTAAACCCTTCAATGGTGTTTACTGCTATACAGGAGACGTTGGTCTTATTTTTTTCACGTTCAGGTTTTAACTTTCGCTTTTTCAATTTCTTTTTCCACTTTCACTTTTTCTCCTTTTAATTTAAGTCTAGCTCCCTAAGCCAAATCCCAGTATTAGCAGGTGTTTGAGACCTTCGTATTGGAAGAATGTACACGGGGAGGAACTAAAAACGCCTGTTGTTGAAGATTGCAGCACCCTTTTCCATTATCATCACACATTACTACATTCACGGGCAATACAATAACTACAGTCCAGGGCTCCCAGTCCAAAGTCCACTTATATAGGTCCAAAAACCATTTTTAAAATTATCTGAGACTTTCTACGTCTGTGGCAACCTTGTAAGTTGGGTTTGGCTAAATTGGTTGAAAGTGAAGAAACTAACTTGACGTAGCCATGTACCAGTACTTAAGCCTTTCTGAACAAGCAGTTAAGACTGTTTAAATTAAGCTACTTAATTCGAGGTTATATATATTTATGTTATATAGTAATAAACATTATATAAAATGGTGGGCCAAGATCGCTTTTAACTACAACTATTATCCTAGTAGTTTCCCGCAGTCTTAAAGACTTCAACGTTCAGGAAATAATAGGGCGTGTTTCGACAATGTAGTAGTGTTGGAGCCTAAGCTAGAAGCCAACACTTTGAAAAACGTTGGCCGGAGCCAACTACGAGCTATCAAATTATACCATCTCTACCGATTCTTGTTAAGCCTACTTTCCCAGTAATATTAACAATTAAAATTGATTTTCGAATAAATAGCGTGCCCTAGAGCACGCTATTTATTCGAAAATCGAACGAAAATGATTAAATTAAAATTCACTCACCAAATAGACAATATAGGTAGCATTCCAAAACTTCATAACACTTAAATTCCGTCACGAGAACAGTTGGACAAAACGGCCAATTCAACCAATGCCTGATCAAAAACGGGTATTCATTTAAAACTTATCTCGCTCATTTCACGATAGTTCATCGAATATTATGACAAAAACTTCAATAATTAGACAAAGCTAACTCTGAATACTAAAGATGACCGCAAAATTAGACTTTGAGACAGCGAGAATCACTTTGAAAACCGGACTCTACAACCGCGGACCGCGCGTGCAGACTGAAGAAGAACAACTTACAAAAACAAGCTGTCTAAGCAGACTACACAAAATGGCAGAATTATGAAGCCGGACTCGTGACGGATTTAAATAGATGGATCGTTTTCGGATAGACCTCTGAAGGTGACCCAAAATTTTACGAAAGTTGCAATCATCTAAAAAATAAAATATGGAACGGTGTTTCACGGACGAAAAACAGATTACCTAGCATTTCGGACAATATTAAAATTACATGGCCTGTAAGGAAATTCAAAACTAATGTTTAATGGAGCTTTTAACCGAGCTTTCGTAAACTAAAATTAACATGCATGTTTTGTTTATATTACTTTTTCAATGCAATTTTACCTAATTAAAAAAAAAAAAAAAAAAAAAATTTATAGGACCACCTGGGAATTATAGGTATTTATAGGTATTACAGATACCCTGGGAGCCCTGGAACACCCACCTCCTGTTAGAGGGTCTGGCTAAAAGCCTAAAAATTAATAATTAAATAATATATTAGAAGTCAAATTTTAACTTTCTCTGCAAATAGGCTCAACACAAGTCCCTAATGTACTCGTTAAATTCGCTAAAAATTAAAATGACATTGCGACCGAAATGCCGCCTGGTAAAGTCTTATTCCTATGGAGAAAAAATGCATTATATTGTAGGCCTAATTTTTTTAGTAGTGAAAAAGATTCAATCGCGATTTCGCTTTGCAATCACGCGAAGAAATGCCTCAAATTAAAATTGTTCAAACTAGTTCTGGTTGACCCAAAACATTTCATCCATATTAAGATTCGAATAAGTTAAAGTTGTCACTTTAACATTTGTTTGATAATGAATAACTTAGGTATATTTTAATGATATCTATCGAAAAAAAATCTGGCTTCATTCAGCCATAAGTAATTCGAAATATTACGTTATTGACAGGTCGAAAATGGAAATGTTAACGGTGTGGATGCTAGTTCTAGTATCGAGTCGAGGCAAAATACTATTAACAGGACCAATAACTACTTCCGTCGACCTTCTACGAAACTCATTTCATCTAGACCTGGTTTTACGCAAAGAATCAACGCGCTTTGCCGTCGAAACCTGATTCTGATGAAAAGGCATCGGGCCTTACTAACTTTTCAATTTTCAGTACCATTAGTTCAAATTGTTCTTTATTGTATTTGCGTATCCAACGATCTCTTTGACTTACCCACGGCGATTGCCAACGACGAAGGACCTGGAAAATGGGGAGAGAAGTTCGTCAATTCAGTTGATCGTGTCATTGTTCAAGAAGTAAGCATTTTTTTAATAAATCTAGGACCCATACATCATACGTAAGAGCTCCCAGTGTAACATGCATCTTTCATGATGATCGCAATTCATACTTCCGTGAAAATAAATTCATTCCAGTTGATAGTTTCACTTTTTTCTGATTGATGCATTGTAATTTTTTCTACGTATACGCAGAGACCTTATGACTTCAAGAGAGGATACAGATCAGTTGAACTGGGAGAAACCGTAGTATTGGTTCACTTAGGAAAAAATTTCACATCGTGCTTTGAAGACAGAATGTTAGACGGACTAGACGCTGATAATGAAACCGTCAAATGTAGCTCCATTTCGCTCTATTTCGATCTCTCGAGTGAGTAAAAGCACAAGTCGATGATTTACTTGAGTTACAATTGTGACCTAAAAAAAGAGACAGAATGTTTGAAGAAAGATAAGGCAGCAGATCTACTTAATGTTTGCGTGCCCCTTTTGACGCGAACGTACTCTGACCTAGCCTACACCCAACACTCCTTTTTCTCCTCTTCTTACTTTTTTAATCCTCTTTTCCTCTCCCTCTTCAAAAGGGGGTGGGACTGCAGCCATTTGTACCCCATAACTGAGACAGATTTTTCTCTGATAAAACATTTTTTAACTATCAACTGGAGCCAGATCGCCAATCCCCACCAAATTCCGCGGTTAAAAAAGTTGGAAAATACCTGGAGACTCTCCAGGCATGCGTCTAGGAGTACGAATATGGTAACGCCAACGTAGACTGAACACTGTTGCGTTTTTCTACTCCCGTTATAGTTTCTCCAAGTCATTAATAAGTAGTCTTACGCGCAGGTTGTCTCCCTCCGCCCACAAAAGTACTTTATTCGGAATCAGAACAGTACAGGCAATATACCTAGCGATTGCTCGACAGAAACTATTTTTGATGTAATGCCACACTATAGCTAGAATGTTTCGGCAATCATCTTCGTTAAGGGGTCATCGGGTTTCCTTGTAAATAAGGTGTACCGTCCTCTGTTTCACACACGTAACACCCCCGCCAAATAGTGCGACTTCATCCTTTGACCGCTAACCGCTAAGAGCCATACGACGAAACCACGCCCATAATGGGTCACAAGGTTATGTAGAACCAATGCTACCGTACACACGCGTAAGAACTAAGGCAGCAGGAGGCGAAGAGTTGGCTGGTGACCAAAACCAGCGCAACAGTGCCATACGGTCCTATGCTAATGTAACCGCTGCCCACAAGACGTACTCAAGCGCGTAGGATGACGCGTGACGCTGGGACCACGCAGGAACGGGCAATCCCTCCCAGTAACTTGTCGGCGCAGCCCAGGGATAGTAAACTTAAAAGGAAACCGTCTCCAAGCTCGTTAGCCCTGAGTTCCTTAAACCCAGGCCCGGGGAACCGGCGCGCCTAGAGCCTCCACATGACGGCCGGATTGGGGCGAGGTGTCCGTGTTACCATTTCGCTGAATACGCCAGGGTGAAACTGCCAACTGGGGCTCCGGCTGCTTCACCACGACAAGGCTAGTGACACTACCTCCACCCTGCGCACAATCTGTTGGGGGAGGGGGTCAGAAAGGGGTCACGAGGCTTAAACTCTAACGGCAAATAATGGCAAAAGTAGCAACTTACAAAACATCTCTGCCAATTCTTTATGCATAACAGCCACGCAAGTTTTTTCTGTTAGTTCCTACTTTTGCCACTGTTTGCCGTTAGGCGACTCTTATGAAGGCCAGATTTAGTTGTTCATCTTTATTTACTGATGTTCATTGTTAATAGTCGTATGTTTGAGCCACCAGAGATTTAAATTCCCGTATAATATGAATTTTTGCGCATTAATCGAGAGCCATGGGCAACTGTTGGATTTGAATATACGACCATCCCGGTTTTTGTTTTATTTCTACACCCTAGGACCTTCGAAACCCAACTCATTTATTGCATTTATTCCAATTAATATTCCTCCCTAGTCAATAAGATTTCCAAGTAAATATATCTATTTTTTTTCAAACAGATAAACAGAAATACCAAAGGTTATTTCGCCACTTGCTCCAAGCATTTCAGAAGTTTTTACGAGAAATTCTCGTATCACTCAAGAAAACACCCATGATAGCCCGATGGCCTTTAGATGTAAGAAATCAATTTCTTTATATCATGCGTTACATTGTGACATTCTTTTACCAACGATCTATTCATAGAAATGTCATTTGACGAGTGTTTCTGTTTGTTGTTTTTCTAAAGATGGATGACACTCTTTATGGAACGTACGACGGAAATTTTGCCGAATTTTTGTTACCGGGTGTGATTATGATCATATCTCACTACATGGCAGTGGCTGTAAGCGTGCTAAAACTTATCAAGGAGAAAAGTCTCGGTACGGAGGAAAAGTTGTGGTTAAGCGGGGTGAAGAAAACGGATCTGCTATTCTCGCATTTCATAACGGACTTTACAGCGGTAGTCATTTTTCAAGCCGTTATAGTACTAACGCTAGCGTATTACGTGTTTCAACTGCCACTTCACGGTTCCATTTTCCTAGTGGGTCTCGTAACTATATCGCAAGGCCTCGTTGGATTGTCTTTCGGTAAGTATATATTTATATAGACTTTTTGCCGCGCCTTACGAAGGGGGCTACCATCTTTCCCTTCACCTTAGTTCCGTCCCCCAATCCGTCATTTTCGTCACCAAAAAAACGAGGTGATTTTTTTAGTAGACATTAGTAGCTATGAAAATGAAGATTTTTTCATGGTTTTAAACCTCAAACCCATTGAAATTGGCGTAGTATAGTATTGTAAGATTAGTTTCGAAGATCTCGCCCAACTCAAGCGGAAAGCAAGCCCAAATTTTACAAACAATTTAAGGAACCGCCCGAGACAAACAGTCTGTTACGATGGCGTTAACCCAACTTACCCGTGATAACATGTGCCTTTTATCATAGACTAAGAAAGGGTTTCACCCTGGACACGCGACGTGCAGCTATCTCTGCCTTCCACCGTAGTTTGCCAGATTTTTTTAATTTAGTTAGGGATTTTGGTGGGGTAGTTCGCTGGCCGAACGTTTTACATCATGTAACAATTACATTACAAAACTTTATCTTTGCGTCCATATGTTTTTTTGCTCCAATATATGAACTAAAAACTTCTCTATTTTCAGGCTTATTCGTTTCGTCCATTTTTGATGACGATGTGGCTGCATTATATCTGGCAATTGGTGTCATGTTTGCTAATCTTCTTACAAGTGGTATATACATAATTCATTTATTTTTAACCTTGTTTCGTTATTCGGGTATCACGCGTTAGATCTAGTGTGAACACCTATCAAACACCGTAACCTTTCACAGAATGTTCTAGAAGGTTCCATAAAGGTCTGGAGAGGTCTAGAAAATTCTGAAAAGTGATTGAAAGTTCTAGAAAAGCTGTGGAAATTTCTGGAAAATTCTAGAAAAGCCTAGAAAAATTCAGAAACATTTCTATTCATGAACTTTCAGCTTCAGAATCTTGCATTTTTACGTCCCGTGATTTTCCACGGGTTTTTTGCTAGATATATGAATATCAAAATCTAATGTTCGTAAGCGTCCTCTAATGGCAAACAGTGCCAAATGTAATAACCAATAAAATTATGCGAGCGTCTGTCTATTCTCTAACTATAGTAGCCACACCTATACTGAGCCCTGTTGTCTGTACTGTTTTTCGTTATAGGACGGTTATGATCGCCAGATTTTGTTATTTGAATCTTTATCTACTAAAATAGGTGTTCATTTTCATTGTCCTAGATTTCATTAATAAGAACGTACGCTACCCGGGTGCCAGCCTAAAGTGGGTGACTCACATTTGAACCCAAGTTTCCCCTGAGCAATAATCAAACAATTCATGCAGTTTAAGCGCCCACTAATGCATGGACCCCACGAAGCTGGTCTTAGTCTGGTCCTGCATACAATTGCAAGAGTGCAAGCGCGTGTCCTCCCTTTCAATAAAAATCCAAATAAGTTGAATTTGGTTTATCTTGACAGGAATAATCTGGCCGATTGAAGGTATTCCACATCCACTGAGGAGTATTTCCTACTATTTGCCATTGACTATGTCGTCTGAATCCATAAAAACCATAATGAGTAAAGGAAGTGGCCTTACACATCCAACCGTAATTCTAGGTTTCGTTTCCGCCTTTACTTGGCTCTCAATATTTCTCGGATTAGCAATTATAATTTTGAAATTTACGAAATAAATATAATAATAACTTTATGTAGTTCCGATGTATTTAATTTTTAATAATTATATTTATTACCATAGAATGTTTCTTATCAAATAAACAATGTCTCACGCCTGGTCAACCGGTCAATTACTTAAAGTTCTCGATTGGCTATTCTCGATTTACGTATACGAGTTGAAAAACAAACCATGTACTTGAGGTTATCGACCTAAATAACAAACCAGTTATTGAGTGTCCTCAACTAAGATAACCGGTCAAGTAATTGAGATCCATCCTTGGGACTTTTTCGCATAAGTAATTGAGCGTGTGGTCGCAGACTTGATTAATTGGATAGTTATATGACGACCCTAACATATAGCGCTCCAAACGGCGGCCAGATATCTTTTCGGTCAACAGATAAAACTGATAGTTTTTCAACAGGTTCTAAATCTGATAAACGAATTTTTTAATCTAACCACAGGAAACTAATACTGGTTAAAGGGAGGGTCAAGACGAAAATCAAGTGATTTTTTTTATTGATTCTTCTAAGATCTATCCGCGTAGTTAATCATTCAGGAAATATATCCCAATGATTTTAATGGATCGAAATTTCACTGTTGTTTTTAACCAATCGTGTAACGCCCTGCCTTCCAGCGAACAAAATATTAGTGGCACGCGCTATGTCGAGCGCCACATCTTGCGCTAAATTTAATTTGTGTATCTTGTCATTACATTAATTTATTTTAAATTAAGGATTAATTATATATTTAAAATTTCTCATTGTGGTCAACAAATTTTGCGTAGAAAGGATTAAAACCACTCGATTAACGATAGTGCTCCCAACTGTTATCTTTTCAGAACAAACTGTTTTACGTCACGCGTATCAGATTAACTTTGTAATCTACGGACAAGTTAAAAACGGGGTTATTTTGCGTTTCTAATTCCGACTTTCCAGAATAAGAAACCAATCTTATCTCGAAATTTTGCAAAAGGTTTGCCATGATGAGAAAAATCACGTTTATCGCTAGTTTTTCACCAATGCAACTTCTTCCACCCAGACCGAATGCGGAAAACCCTTCAATTTTGGTTTTTCTATAGTTCCCTTCGGCGTCCAAGAATCGTTCCGGTTTGAATCGTTGCGGTTCTGACCAGAGGGCCGGTTCTACTTGAGCCGCGCCGTAGTTTAAAACAAAGTTAGTTCCTTTTCTTATTTTATATCCTCCAACTTCCGTGTCTTTATTGGCTCGCGCTAGTCCTCCTAGCGGCACTGGCGGTCTAAGCCGCAATGTTTCGCTTATCACGGCCCAGGTGTAGGGACATTGATGTCTGTCATCCTGGACTGGCATTCTCTTCCCTGTCAATTGAGACAGTTTTAGAGAATAGCATGATTACGTATTCGCGAATCATTACAGTTAAAAAAACCTTTTAAATGGTTTGAATAGGCAATTGTTGCACCTATCTTAAGCGATAAAGCTGAAGAACGAAACCTGGATTTCACAAGCGTCCTCTAACAGTAATTTACCCTGGTAATTTACGCGGTATATCCAGTAGCGCCGCCAGCAGTAGGCACACGTAGGCACGTGCCTACGTTTAAAAATTTAGAGCCTAATTAGGGGGCCTCCAAAATTTGAAATTAGTGCCTATGGGGGCCTCGGAATTTTGAAACTGGTGCCTAAAGGACTTTTAAATTTTTAGTGCTTAGGTGGGCTTTGTTAAATAAATTTATATTTCTTGTAAATAATCATCTGTAAAAGGGTGCTTTGACTGTAGAGACAGCTCTAGAAGTTAAAAAGACTTAAGTGTAAAGATCACTGCCAAAGGCTCACAGACCTTCTTACTTCCCTCCTTATAGTGTCAAGTGACAAAAACATGAATATTAGTCTCACCATAGGGGGCGTTTAACGGTATCTCTTCATTCCTTAATAAAATATTTACTGATCCACTCTAAATTTTAAGCAAGCACAAAGAAAGGCTCCTTAAAGTAAAAAAAGGTCTAGAGATAACGAATAGGATAGCTTTGTACGTGCTGCCTATTTAAGGTGGGATATAATAAAAAGGTTTGCCACCTGGTAAAATGTTTTCAAGAGGAAAACCAGTGCAGTATTGTGCTCATAGCCATGAGATTCCTTTTAATTTTTGATAATTCTAACCTTTGTGCAAACCATAGACATATGAAAAATAAGCTAGACCCACTGCCCTATGGGGGGGGTACGTCAGACCCAGGTGGCTGCCATTTGAGGGACAATCCGTTTTCCGCGCCATCTGACGGGCGAGAACTGAATTATTTAATTCACTTTCGCCCCCATATGAGCAACCTCCTTCATGTGTATGCTCGCGCCATCTGATGCTACGAATAAAAACTAAAATATGGCGAACACGTATTTCGTCTGCTATAAAAGCCGAAAGCACAGATATTGTTGAAAATTTTATATTTCTTGCCTCCGTTGTAACGGAAGCAACGTTATTTTAGATTCCTGATTCCTTTTATTATTGTTATAATTAATATTATTAGGATGCTACTTGTTAGTTTTAGTAAAAGAAGATTTATGTACCGGCGTTGAAAAGAATCCACAAAATAAATTACAGGGAAGCGGAATTATAAAGGTATTTAACAGGCTTTATTTCCCTTCAAACAAAAATAATTTTGATAGTTATGTCTAATGGCTTGCTTTTTTAATTGTAGGTTCTTATCTTTGGCTATTTTGTGAAGGCGAACCTTTGCGTACAAATTAATAATGTTTTTCATTAATCTATTACGATGGTGTTCGATACCAACTTCAAAATCGAACATGTGCTCTTGAAGCTCGCTAAATACATTTGCATTTACCAACTTTCGCATAACAGCAATTTCAATGGATAGTGAAATGTTTTTTGATTTCATATCAACAGAAACGTTTTGCCGAATGTATGACTCTGTCAAAGCGCAGATTTGTAAAACACTTTTTGATGGCTGTTTTAATCCTCCATTAAGGATTAAATAAATTCTATGTCCCATTGGATTCGCAGGATTTGAGAAACTGGGGTCCAAATATTCAGTATCCAAATTTGCTCCCAATGTTTTGGCCATAGTTAAATTGCTGCTTAAGCCGTCGCTAACCAAAGGCACGCACTTAACTCCAGTGGCGTTGATCCTGGCTAAACAATCTTTCACAAGCTGCGTCAAGAGCCGCCCGGTGTACCATCAAGCAAGAAATACCCAAGAGGTATTTTCCAACTACAGTTGATAGCTACTAACATAAATACCAAAGTCCTGTGACGCAATAGTTTGGCTATCTCGGCTGTTATTGGAAACCATATCCCAGCAAACACAAAAGGTCCCAAGAGCATCCGATATGCCATAGTCAACGAAGCCGGAGAAGTATTCCCCGCACCATCCCTTTACGTTATTTTTGCACAATCAACCACTTAATTTTAGTTATTAACCTTTGTTGGAACAATATTATCTCTAAGATAGTGTTTTCCGTTTTGAACATAAATTTCTTCCTCCTGGAAATGTTCACTACGCACTGAATCATATGAAGATGGATTCCAATTGTCTCGATCTACCACAGCTATCCATTTTCTTTGCAACTCACTATTGCCCAGAAGAAATCTTAATAATAAAAATGCACCTCGGTTATTGTACATTTTGATTATATTAAAATGTTTTTTTATACCTATGAAATGAACACTTTTGTTCCTTCCCGACTCTCTTATTGCGTTTACATTGCAAAAAGCACAACTTTTAACCATTTTTAGTCTTCTATTATTTCGCCTTTACCCAAGCTCTCAAACCTCAAAAAGTTGCTTAATCATTTTGTAATTTCCCGCGCTTTTGCTTTTACTCAAATGGCCTATTAGCATCTTTAGGTTTCCCGCGCTTTCATAAACGAGAATTCATCCCTTCAAATTTCCCGCGGTTTTTCCCTTTTAAAGTGTCTGATCCTTCTTGACTAGATGGCGCTAAATACATAATGTCCCTCAAATGGCAGCCTTCGGTTCCCGACGTTTTCCCCCCCGGTTGGCCGTGAGGGTAGTGGATCTAGCTTATTTTTCATATCTATGGTGCAAACTATTGTAGTAAGGAATTTGTGGCAAGCAAGGGTTTTGGCACTCTATAGGGGGTGATTTGGGTTTGTTGACTTTTTTCAAAACATTAAGGCGGAATGGCACCCGGAAAAGTCTTTACGCTTTCAAGTGCTATTATATCGCTGAGATCTGCTTGTGAAAGATAGTTGCCCATGGTGAAATCTCTGGGTGTATTTTAAATTATTTGGAGTATTTATTTTTATGAAAAGTACTTGTGATTCTGAAAATTCTTTTTTTCCATATCATCTTGTAGCCGTATACGGATAGTTCGGTGCAGGAAAATTTGGTGTTAGGAATATTGGGAGCGAGAATATTTGGTGCGGTTTGGGCGGAAAATTCGGTGCAAAATAATATTTTAGATAAGGTTAGGTTAGTTAATCCCTCGAATTAGCCCATACCTCCAACTAGATAATTCCTCGAGCAACCCCGTCCATCTGGTAATCTTTAAGGTAAGGTTAGGTTAGTTAATCCTTCTAATTAGCAAATCCCTCCAACTAGTTAATCCTTAGCTCGGGCTATCTATAATATTACAAATAGATTGAAGCCTCAATTAAATGCTATAATTTTTATTGAGCATTAGTAAGAATTAAGGTTGAAAAGACCTATAAAGCAAAATAGTGAAATGTGGGAAAGGTGTATATTTTTGGTGTAGCACACCACGCTTCTTTTTAAAATTTTAAAATTAATTGTAAAATTAAATTGAAATTAAAATTTTTTGAAACACCGAGTTTTCCGTGCACCCAATTTTCCCCACACCGAATATTCTCAGCAGCCAATATTCCGGCAGCCAATTATCCTGCACCGAACTATCCTAGATCCCTCCTAGAAACTATCTCCTTACAACCTTTTTATAATGTAACATTAGCTTGAAAATGACAAGGAAAAACCTGATGAGGGGGGGCCTCTAAATCACGGTGCCTACTTAGAGTAAAATCCTGGCGGCGCTACTATCACCAGGGTCATGGTTTAAAAAAGAACAAATTACTAATAAAGGTCGACTTTAAAGGTTGATAATCGTTAACGAGTAAACTTTTCAATAGTTATTCGTGTTGGCGTCTCTAATGACATCATGGCAATCATGGATTCTTATTAGAGAATATGTCTGGTGTTACGTACCAATGTTGGCCAAGAGTTCCTCTCTAATTTTCATTTGTACATCTGGATAACTCGCGAGAATAAGATATATCCAAGTAAGTGTTAATACCGAAGTATCGGTTCCTCCTGTTTACGATGAAATTGGCAATAAACTAATTAGGGGTCATTTTGTCTAAAACAAAGAGTGGCGTAATTTTTACCTAAGAAAAGTATCCCGACAACTTTTTTCGAGTTTTCATCGATCAAATATTCCAAGTTTTCTCCCTTTTCTCGAAAATCTTGGGAGGACTTTAAGACCGTGTCAATGAAATTCCTGTATTTTCCTGAAGTAAATCAAAATATTTTTATTATTTTTTTACTATTTCGCACTCAAGTTTCTTTGCAAAAAAATGAAAATCAATGCGCATTACGAAGTGGGTTCCAAAAATTACAATTACAATTAAATTAAACTTCTAAGTATAGCCAAAAAGGGCATTTTTTGCAGTGTGGTCTCTCACTTTTCGTGACGTCCATGAAAATGAGGGAGAGATTTTAAAAATTAACCTATTTTCGCAAAATTGATTATTTATCGCGACGTACCACAAACTCTTTGGCGTGTTTGATAATGTTTAAACCCATATTTTAATATTTTAAATCGATATATTTTGATTCCAAAGTCAAGTATCCCTTTTCATTGGGAATGTTCCAATTCCTCATTTCCCATATGCACACTTGCGCAGTTTTTCAGTTCTGCAGTTTTGCCTACAAATAGATTAATGGAAAGTGCGCAAATGGAAAACTGTGCCAATGAAAAACTGCGCCAATGAAAAACTGAGTAAATGCAAAATCGCGCAAAAAAAATAAAATTGCATAGATAAAAAACTGCGCAAATAAAAAACTGCGCCAATGAAAAAACTGCGCAAATGAAAAAACTGCGCAAATGAAAAAATTGCACAAAAACGGAAAACTGCGCGAAAGGGAAAACTGCGCCAATGGAAAACTGCGCCAGTAAGAAAACTGCGCCAATGGAAAACTGCGCCAGTGATAAACTGCGAAAATGAAAACCTGCGCCAATGGGAAACTGCGCAAATGAAAAACCGCGCAAATGAAAAACCGTGCAAAATGAAAAACCGCGCAAAATGAAAAACCGCGCAAAATGAAAAACCGGGCAAAATTAAAAACCGCGCATGTGGACCCAAATATATGTGCCTACCTGTTTATTATGATATTTATAAAATGCATACCAGGCTCGTATGTTTTCTTGTTATCTTGAAATTTTCTTGTTAATACTTCACCAAAAGCTTTGCAAGCTCTCCTAATAGCTAATTCTCTGTGGTAAAAAAATGGTAATAGAGGGTAACACACATCTCCGGGAGTTTTTCCGAGATTATCGTGCATCGCTTGACTCATACCGTTGAAGGCGTCAAACTCATCCTTCGTAAGGCTTTCGGCACTTAATTGGAAAACAAATTCAGGTTAATATACATTTAAAAGAAGATAGAAATCAGTGCTCCCTGAGAATTTTTAAATTTTCACGTGTAACGAATATAGTTTGTGGAAAAAGTTGGAGATTAAATATCTTTATAAAGAAACTTTAAATGGCTAGATACGATTATACTGATAGAAATTTATTTCTTATTGATAGATTTATCTCATTTTTTCTGTTATAACTGACGACTTTCATTGATGAATATCATTACACGGGGAGTTCAGGTGATATCCATTAATCCAGCTAAGCCTATTTTCGTGTAGGTTTTAAATTTATTTCTAATAATATTTATTTAGGATTAGGCCTATTTAAGCGATAAGGAATTGGTAAAAATCAATTGCCGTTAGGTTGCAGGCTACCCTTAAGAATTCGCAAGGTGTACTGACTCTAAACATTTTAATTAATTTACTGAAAAAATGTAAGAATCATACCCAAATGTAATCTCTGAAATGATACTGAGTATCATAGTTTCAATATCCAACGTTGGATTAAATATATTTTTAATTCTCATATTTTCTACGCTTTTTGCAACATTACTTTGAATTATATTGGCGAGTTTTTCCTGGTCAGCAAATTTTCTAAGAGTAAAAAAAGATATTGTGCGTATAAGTTAACTGATAAAAACTATTTACCAAACCATTAACCGATTTTTATATCAAAATCATCTCTCCATTTTTTTGACCAGATATCTACGAGTTAACCGATACTCAAACCAGAAGCCGATGAAACCCTCCTTTGAAGTCTATTACTCCCGGGTCTTGTCTACCCCTCTCTCTATGGGTTAGTTTGAAAAAGCGCGATTCGTACGCCTCCTAACGGTAGATATTTTCGGAGCGGGAGTTCGTCGAGCGAATATCTGTAGCAGCCTTGGAGTTCATCAAAAAAAAAACGTCGTCGTTTGTGGATAGAGAGAATTTAGAATTTTCCGTAGACAGGGGGTATGAAGTAAGACCCCTGCGATCTCGTAAAATTGTGAATTTTACCCATACAGAGAGGAGCGCTATATCGAACATTAGAGTAGTAAACTTCAAAGGACGGTTTCATCTACTTCTGCCGATACTCAAACGGATAACTCAATTAGTCTCTTATTATTTTTTTTTTTTTTTTTTTTGCGAAATAACGTGCAATTATTTGCCAATAGTTCTAATTAATTCTTTTAAATGAGTATTCTTTTTAAAAAGCGTTTTGCTGTTAGCAGCAGATAGAAGGCATGGATAAGAACATTTTGTAAATAACTTTTATTCGAATAAGAGCTGAACCGGTATCCGCTTCTTGTAGTTAGATTAAAAATCAGTTTATCCGATTTAGAACCAGTTTAAACTATCAGTTTTATCTGTGGACCGAAAAGATATCTGACTGTAGTTGGGAGCGCTAGTAAAACCCAACCTTTGGATTAATACAATCTCGTTGTGCCGCCACCTTTGAGACTAGAATAATAGTAAGCCTTTGTAGCAAGGTTTTCCGCGACACAAATAGCGAACCACTGCGCTTATCGCGGGAAATGGTTTGATTGGCTTTAGGGTCTGCTTTTAAAGGGAGAATGCAACCTAACACTAGTAAAAAAAAACTACAACCAAATATTAAAGTAGAAATAATTTTAAATCTTACCCGGAAAATAACCTTAGCTGGATTCAGGGCGATCCTGAACTCCCCATATAACAGCCATCGATCAATGTCATTGGTTGCGAGACCTTATATGAGAAGTTCAGGATCTCCATGAATCCAGCTAAGCCTATATTGATGGTAAGTTTTAAATTCATTTCTAGTTTAATGCTTGTTTGTAATTTTTTTTACTGGTGGATTAGGCATATTTAAAAGATAAGGAATCGTTAATAAATCAGTTGTTAGGTTGCATTCTCCCTTTAATTCAATGCCAAAATCTTTTCTGCGTGTTTTAAAGGGACTATCCGCGTTATTTAAAGTCCGTATAAAGTCGCCTAGTGTTCTTGCTTAGCAGACTACATTGTTAGAAAATCTTGCTCGGTCAATACTAGAATCTGGGAGGATTTAGGGGTGAAGGAGAGTTGTACTGTCAGTTCTTAGATCTAAGTTTGGGGCAGGGAGAGACACTCACGCCCATCTAGTTGCCTCGGCTACGCGCATCACGTGATCACGGGGAAAACGTGGGGAAAGCTAGTAGCTAGCGGCCGGAAAGCGCGTTTCAATACGAAAACATTCAGTCCAACTCTCGCTCATCTCTATATCCTCCTAGCTAGGATGTGTGCGTAAAGGAAGAGCTATCCCTTTAAATCTAGCTAATTTGAATTTAATTCTACCTGGATGAGGCGTGTCCTATCTTTCTGCTAATATCCCATTTCTTTGTGTTTGCTTCCATTACGATGGTGTCCAGGTAATCCAAAAAAGGTTTGGCTTCAGATTTAAAAATATAAAAAATTTGAAAATGAATATATAGTGAATCGTATTTAATAATGTATACAACGATTTTTTCTATGAGATTTTTGGAATTTTTAAGGGCATCAACAAATCAGTCTCAACCAAGGCTCGGCGTCTGGATAAAACTATCTGCTAATTTTGCGATTATTTACGATTAACTATTTTTTTTATTAATTTTACCGTTTCATAATTTTATACCTTAGGTTTAAAAACATTTATCTAAAAAATTAACACAGTTTCTCTAACACTTTATCGTTAATAATGATGGTTTATTTTTGGTTAACCGTTTATCCATTGGACAATGGCTAAAAGATAAAGAATATTCCGTATGAATTACTGTGAACAATGCGATGGAGGTCATCGATTATTATTACTCTTCAAAATTCTTAGAAAGTCTTAGGCAAATATGTGATAGAAACAATATTTATCATATTTTTTATTAATTGCGCCATGAAAATATTTAAAAAAGTTGTTTAATTTAATCGAAAACTCCCTTACGAGTTTGGTAATTAACTACGAATAAACCAGAACAAGCGGTTAATTGTGGATAATCGATTAATTTGGATTAAAAGTCTTTATAAACAAACTTAAAGTGGTTAGATGCGATTATATTATTACTCATTGATAAATTTATCTGATTTGTTCGTGATAAGAGTTATAATTGTCGACTTTCATTTAAAAATAATCAAAAATGGTTAAATTTTTATCTTAACTGGGTACGATTATTATTTGTTCATGATATTGTTTGAATATTGATATGAATTTTTGCACCCCCTTATGTGAATACGACTATTTTAACTTCTTGAGAGCATGGAATTAACTTATGATTACCTACTTGAGCGTAATTGCGGTTTCGAAATAATGTCACTTTTCCTCGTAACGCGTGCTTCTTTAATGTGTTTCCAATCATTTATGATAACGAAAGGCACGGATCCAAACCAGATGGTATAAATACTTCCATATTTTTCCTTAAAGTTATACATAATATCCTTCACGTGTTTTCGAGTACAGAAACCTAACCAATAAAAAATAAGATTTAATTAATAAGACACTGTCACCATTTTCATGATATAACGTGCCTTTTTAACGGTGAATTTTTATCCGAGTTAATTACATAGTTTCAACACGAATAACGTAAGCCGCGTTGATACTATAGGCCTTGGAATCGATTTAAACCGTCTCGTGTGAACGGGAAACCGTGTTTTCTCGAATCGATTTGATTCGATTTCTCGAAACTGCTTCGGGAACCGGTTTCAACAACCGATAGATGAAGCTACAATAAATCGATTTTTAAAGATTTTGCGTGAACACGTGACGTTTAAAACGATTCCTGGCGATTTCAATATCGGTTTGATTTTACCGTTTCAATTCGATTAAGAAATGCTACTGTGACCCTAGCTTTGGTTCGTTTAATAATTGCACTTTTTTAGTCACAAACAATTACTCCGAAAATAAAATATCTGAAAAAATATATGATGGTTATCCATTTCCGAGTTAAAACTCGGAATTCGTCTAATATTTTGTTAATTGAATAAGATCATCGTGAATGTCAACCAGATATTATCCGTTCGTGAACAAAATATCCATTTCTTATTCGAGTTATGTTATCCGAATGTAAGGCTAACTTTTTATTCGTGTTCATTTTTATGGGAAATTGATACGTTAAAAGAGTTATTCATTCGCCGATAAGAACAATTTGAAACTCGAGTTTCTTCGCGGATTTTAATCAAAATTGAGATCTCGAATTAAGCTAGAATGTAGTCATTTAGTCGCTGTTCCTTTCAATTTAGACTAAATATAATTATTATATTTCAATTTCATTCTACACGGATTTCGAGAAACATCATATTTTTATCTTCGCGCGTTTGAATAAACGCGTAATTGGTTATGGATAATTCGTATCCATTTGATACGCGTCTGTTTACATAATTTGTGGTGTTATATTAACAAATAATTTATCCGAGATTAAAATATCTGATATCCTAGTTATTATTTGATTCCGAGTACAAATTGCACTTACTTAAAATATTTCCTATAACTGGAAGTGGAAATGGTCCAGGTGGTAAGATTGTCCATTGATAATAAACGTAAGCAAATGAAACGGAGAAAAATATCGAAACCACCAGCGCAAAAAACTCCAAAATATTATAGCTGTAAAACAACATTGCGAACTACAGACGACAAGTTTATTTGTACGTATTACATAAGAATTTAGTACAAGAAATATAAATTCAACCCTTTCCTTTTCGTTCGTTCTTTCTTTTAAAGAACAGGTTTATCCTTGGCATATAATTGTCCAACAATTTACCAGAATGCAACCTTTATAAGAGTAAAAATTTCAATAAATAAACAGGTTTTTTTCTAATTAAATTTTACGTTAAATAATCATTAAACATTGCCTTGGATATTTGGAGTTGAATTTCTTCATTTAATTTTTTTGCGATACTGATGATAGAATAAGAATATATAATGATACTAAAAGTGTTGGATCTGTGACAAATTTAAAGAAGGAAACGATCTTAACAGCGTAACTATTTATTGAGAAGTTATAAGTCAACAGAAGTGTATTCTATTTTATAGGTAGCCTAGGTCTCATTAAAGAGCTCGGAATGGGATATCCATTATCTTCTGCTATTCGTATATTTCCAGATGTTTTATTTTCGGATAAATTGTTTGTAACTAAGAAAATTAAATTTGTATATTCGTATAATTGTTATATGTATAAGGTTTACCCGAAGATAAGCGTTTGGCGTTTCATCTACGAACAAATTACTCGTATTCAAACGTATAATGATTGATAAGAAAATTCACATCTCCAGAACTAGTCTAAAATATAAGAAAAATATTTCAAATTGACTTTAATTTGAAGAATATAATTAAAACAACGAAACTAAGATTTTAAAATCATCTTTTAATTCATTATTTTTCTTGTAACAGCCCACCTTTATTTTTTTTATATCTAAGGTATTTTTTTGTTCGAATATTCCTTCAATAAATTGACGAATTCGAAATTGAATTACTCATAAACCAACTTCCTGGGGCTAGGGACATTGGGGTACAAATATAATGATGAATTATCACAATAGATGGCGCCTGCGTCTCACTATCTCTCGCTCTCGTACCTATCCACGTATTACACCCATTGCTATGGGAAACGCGTCAAGGCTCGAAGCGCGAGGGGAGGGGTTACCGCCTAGTTTGTCTTTCTCGTCATAGCTTAGCCAATCAGAATAGGATCAGAATGGGAACTACTATAGCGACATCTCTTAACAGATCGGCGCGTAAAGATTGTTCCCCAATGGAGCGCACGTTCCTCTTCAATTTCGAATTCGTCTATTTACGAGTGACCCTTTACTATTGAAATTCATGATTCTTAAATCCCACTCTTTATTCCGTAATATATCCGAGTTTTAGCCACCCCCGTTCACTACCAAGGGGGATGAATGTAATCTCTTAAATTCGTTGCGTATTCGTAGTAGTACTCGTACTTGGTTAATATATTAATGTAATTAAGCGGCACCTAGGTTATACAGAGGCTTCAATTAGAGACGGTTGTGTCACTTGGGTAAGACCGTCCCATTAGAAACGATCTGCGAAATAAAGCTTAAGAAGGAGCTAGAGATAATAAGGCTTTACAGAAGAGGCTACAAAAGAATCGTATCCATTGGTTACCTTTATGATCCACTGTCGAAGTTCGTGGTCTTAAGCCCGACAGCGCAAGAAGCATGATTTACCTGTACCGACAGTAAGGAAAAAAACCTAACGATAATAACGATTTTTTAACATTGGCAAAGAAAATCCCTGGCTTTGAAGAGCTTCAGAGGTTTAATTATGGATATTTGCGAGAAATTTGAAAGCTTTGATCACACATCATACGATTAAAGGCTGCTATCACAGAGGTATATAGGACGGGTTTATAGGCTCACAAGTGCACACGCATACCCGGTGTAGGTATGGTTATGTTAAGTTAGGTTAGATCACGTGGTAGTCGGGGAGGTACTATTTTGGTTTCCCAAGTAGTTTTTTTTTTTTTTTTTTTTTTTGCCATTGACAAAGAAAATAGTGTACGTTGGCTTTTAAGAGTCCACGAGAGCTGGTTGGTGTTTTGTTTGACAAAAAAAAATAAAAATAAAAATTCTTGTGTTCCTAGCCGACTATAATTTTGACTCATAAAATTACTTCATTCAGTGCGGAAAAAGGTTAATAAATAAACCAATCTTAATCACCCTTAAAAAAAAACTGAGACGAACTGAAAAAGATCTAGGGTAGGGTCGCCTAGAACGCTTTTTAAGAAATCGGAGATCTCGATTGCTATGGAATTTTAAGCGACGAAGTTAAGTATTATCTAATATCAAGTTTGAATAGTCGAGGACCGGTAATCGTTGATAACTACGCAAATACTGGCTCGAGCGCGCTAATTCCGCCAGTCACTTGTTAAATTCGGCCATGGAATCCATATGGTGACACTCGTTTCTCGATTGGAAGTGGTTCCTTAGCACATCTTGGGAGTTTTTCCATATACAGTATTTTAACGCACCGTTCAGAATTAGAAATTCTTAGACATATTTTGAAATTACATTTTCGCGAAGAGTTTGAGGCCAAATTCTGAGTTTGAGGAGTTTATTTTGAAGCGGGAAACTCAAACTTTACGACGATATCGTGCGCGTAAGCCCGCGATTTTTCCGGACCGTAAAGGAAAACATTCCCTTAAAAACTGTCTAATTAGGCTAATTATCGCGGTTGTATCTTCTCCGGGTCTTTTCCTATAGCGTTGAAGTTGCGTTCCGCGAATAGCCCCATTCTTAATCTAATAAACAAGCCCTTCCATCTTTAAATAGACCCAAAGTTAAGTTATACATTTTTAAATGAAAGTGTTCAGAATTAGAAGCGTTCAGATTTAGGAGGACTGACCATAGTATCACAAAACATTTTAAAAAAACTCAAAAATTCTAAATAAAATCTCACGAAACAAAAATCTCAAAAAATGGCCATCTTATTTTATCATACTGTTAAGACATACCAAGCAAGTAATTTATGCTGTAACTCATTCACTCATTCTAGTAGGGCGAAAGCCGTCGTCTCGATTGTTTACGAATAAAAGAAAAATTAAATAAAAATGATTTATTACCACATTTAGTAATATGTTTTTTGCCGTTGATGCTTATAAAATAGGAATATGATAAAAAGCTAAGATTGAAATGAAATACTCGAAATATAATAAAAAAATATTTAAAATACACGATTGATTAGTTATTGAAGAATTTCAAGCCTATAACAGTCAAACCCATATAAATGACCAGCCAGGCAACGGAGGACACAAAACCTAAAATCACAGTCAGATACTGCAAGCCCCATCCTTTGAACATGATTGCTTTGAAAGCTTCGTTTGGCATCATAATCGGTAGAAAGTAAGAGATACGTCTCATTACAAATGGCATTCCTTCAATTGGCCAAAGAACGCCTGAAGAAAAAAGTTTTTCACTCATTAAGAACAGGACTTTTGACCCCAAGAAACCGAATAAAAAACCCAATTATCCATGTTAAACCATAGACTAAGAAAGGGTTTCACCCTCGACACGAGACGCGCAGCTATCTCTGCCTTCCATTGTAGTTTGCTAGATTTTTTAAATAGTTACTGATCTTGATGGGACAGTTCGTTGGTGCCTCTTGCGGTCATCAAGCCAATTATCGTAGCTGCGGAAGCTCGTTAGCGGTAGAGATGGTGGGAAGGAATAGTGACCCACCGAAACGTACTAGTACCGCCTCTATCGGCAATAACAATTACTAATGACGTAGGGAACACGTCGCGTGTCCAGGGCGAAACCCTTAGTCTATGGTTAAAAACGCTTTTATCCAGGGTATATCCCGAGTTGCTTTCCCCTTGATTATCTATAAGTCGCGGCGTTGTATTTGTGGAATCTACCTATATAGAGTATAGACGGCGAATTTACCGATAGAGTGTTGAACATATGAATATCTATTCCGGACGGATATTTATGT
The DNA here is from genome assembly GCA_963920705.1 of Odiellus spinosus. Lineage (NCBI taxonomy): Eukaryota > Metazoa > Arthropoda > Arachnida > Opiliones > Phalangiidae > Odiellus > Odiellus spinosus. The sequence continues at coordinate 18,402,371 of OY987225.1, read as the reverse complement.
TAAGCTATACTCTCAACAAGAGAATATTAAACGACACAGGCTTTTATCATTCGACCATAATTATAGAATATATTCTCTCGCACACTCACTGTAATAAAATAATGTGGAAGACTACAATTTCCTGTTTTTACCCCGAACACGATTTTTTGATCTATGGAACGAGGCCGTTAACCAAGGGGTGAATTGTAATTTGCACCCAACTAGGACTATTAACAATGTACACCTATCTTTTAGAGATGAATAACAAAACCCGGCTTTCACGAGTGATCTCTAACGGCAAACAATGTCAAAAGTATAACTATAACAAAACCACTTGCGTGGCTGCTACAGCTGGAGAGTTGGCAGAAGCGAACGTGGTTTTGCTTGTTACTACATTACCAAAGTCTGTTGACCGTTAGAGGACGCTAATGAACGCCAGGTTTTGTTATTCATCTTTATGTACCCATATGTTTTCACTGTTAATAGTATTAGCAATAGCAACCCATCGTAGAGCTTCAAGGCCTTGGTGTTCAGGCTTGTTTCCCATTGCGTATCTCTTTATGATAAACACACAATTGCAATATTCCGCAACACTTACCGCATGTAAAAAGGTTTGCAAACATAACTCCAACACACAGGATAATGGCGTAAGCTCCTTTATCCACAAAGGAGGATATCATAAATCCTTATTTAAAAAACAAAAATATAATTCATACGTTAAAACACTTGTCAAGTGAGAACAGAGGGACTCTTAGACGTAAGAGGGAATATTTGAATTGCAATCGCGGTATTCACTTTCGTTGTCAGAGACATCTTTTTGAATATATTGTAATTAAATCTGGTCGAGGGCAAAAAGTGGAAGATACAATCTAGAAATTGGTAAAAAATATCGCTTCAAAAAATTTTATGAATATCTCAAAATTTGCACGTCTAGCTAAGAGAGGATTTCAACCACAAAATAAGCCTATTATCATAATTCAGGGTGACCACTGAAAATTTGAAAATCCTACATAGGAAATATACGAAATTTCTTTGCAAAATATATGAAAATATGGGAAGAATTTTATGTAAAATATAGGATAAAATAGGAAGAATTTTATGTAAAATATAGGATAAAATAGGAAGAAATATGTGTAAAATATATGATAAAATAGGAAAATAATTAAATTAAAGTATGAGCCATGTTTATTATTATTGCATCACAACTTTCGCCACTGGTTTAAACATGGTATTAATATGATCCAATTGCTTAAATAGTATGGAATTTTACAGACTATTTTAACTGGAAAATGTACAGTTAAGCTAAAATAATCTTATACAGCCACAGCTGACAGTATGATTTATAACTTTACCCTTAACTAGAGATTTTGAGTAGAAATATAGGAGATTATAGGAATTGCCATTAAATTATAGGAGAAAATAGGAAGGAGGTGAAAATATAGGAAATATAGGAAAACTGGTCACCCTGATAATTAGACTTATCACTGTACTAATTAAAGTTTCCTTAGCTATATTTCGATTGAGTAGAGGTGAAAACAGTAGTGTTAAGATTCAATCAAATGGGGTGAAATTTTTTAAAGAATATTTGAAAGAAAGTAATTGTCAGAAAACAATTCGTTTAGAATAATTGTATGAAAAGCAGTGAAAAGAAATTGCGGAAAAGCTAGCAAGAATATAATCGTGGAAATAACAGTGAGCAACAAAAAAAGAGGAAAGAGTAATATGGACATAATATTGACGAATTCGAATTTCAAGATGAACTTCCAGGGGAAGCTCGTCATTGGGGTACACTCTTTACGTACCGATCTGTTAAGAGATGTCTCTATCGCAGTTCTGATCCTATTCTGAACGGCTAAGCTATGACGAGAGAGACAAACTAGGCGGTAACCCCTCCCCTCGCGCTTCTGGACTCAACGCGTTTCCCATAGCAACGGGTGTAATACGTGGACAGGTACGAGAGTGAGAGATAAATATAATTCATCATTATATTTGTAGCCCAATAGCCGAAGCCCCTGGAAGTTGATTATGAGTATGGAAAAAAATCTGAAATAGTTTTAGACTCTTCTTTGTAAATAGTGTGATCAATTTGAAAACTTTTGGTTTTACAAATGGTATATGGTAAATGTCATGCAAATGAAATGGTTTTCAAGAAAGAGAGCCCTTTAAGCGTAAGGTGGGTCGTTCTTTTATATTTAAAGCGGTCTGTACCCATAGTCATTCCCAGTGACGTGTTCTCGTTACTAAAGAAAGTTTTCACCTACCCAAAGCCAAACCGACTAAGCCTTGAATGGAAGTGAGGACTCCTAGTAAGACGAAGGAACCTTCCAGGTTCATTTGGAATACGTGAAAGACGAAGACGAGTAGAAGTACGGTTTGTATAATATTAATTATCAACTCCGTGAAGACGTGCGATATTAGAATGTCAATTCTTGTAACGGCACTCATCCACAATTTTTCTTCCATGCCATTTTCTCTCTCCTTGATTAATATGATAACTGACGCCCCGGTTGCCATGAAATGAGATATGATGAGGATAATTCCAGGGACCATAAATTGACCGGCACTGCCGTCGATTGTGCCATAAATAGGTTTAGACATCTGAAATAAAAATGATAGACAAAATGAACCGATTGGAGCGGATAAAACTAATCCTAGATTGATTTCAATATCATTCGGTGGTTTTCGAACTATTGCAATCACGTTCCAATTTATATTTTGTTAATTTTATACGTATTCTGTATAGCTACGGTCACACTAGAATTTCTTAATCGATTTGAAACGGTAAAAATCAAACCGATATTCAAATCGCCAGGAATCGTTTCAAGCGTCACGCGTTCACGCATTATCTAATTACTGTAACTTCATCCATCGGTTGGTGAAACCAAATCGGTATGAAACTGGTTCCCGAAGCAGTTTCGAGAAAAGTCGGTTTCCCGTTCACACGACTTTAGCAAAACGTTTTGAAGGTTTAAATCTATTCCAATGCGTAATTTATTTTTCCGGGCAGCCACATAATCAGTGCTTGTTTGCAACACTGTTGCGAAATAAATATTATTCTTATTATTATTTAATTCTTGAAGCTATATCTGTTCTTTGAAAGCTGAACTTTGACTTCCAAGAACTGTCAATGCTGAAGTAAAGTCCTAGCCTATATTTCGATATCTACCAAGTTGCATTGGTCGAAATAATTAAACTCTAAAGGGAGAATGCAACCTTACAACAAGTGATTTTTTATCGATTCCTTGTCGTTTAAAATAAACCTTGTAAAAAAAACATTAAATTAGAAATAAATTTAAAACTTCACTGGAAAATAGGCTTAGCTGGATTCATGGCGATCTTGAACTCTCCCATATAAGGACTATTGACCAATGACATTGGTCGATGTCCTTATATTAGGAGTTCAGGATTAGCCATATTTAAACGATAAGGAATCGATAAAAAATCCCTTGTTATTAGGCTTCATTCTTCCTTTAAGATATATTGCTGTAAGGGGTAAAGCCTAGGCGGATTTATATGGAATGGTATCTTAACTATCATAAAGTAGTACGGATAAATTCTTAAAGGGATACAATTAGCTGAAATGAAGTATTTTTTTTTTTTTTTCTGATTCATTATGTAAAATTTTCATAAATTTCGAAGTACAAATACCATTAGATAAGATTTTTTTAAAGTTTTGTATCCTAAACATGCATTTCAATTTCTCTATCATTGCCAACAAGCCAATCAGAACCAAGGGCCCACCCCACGACCTACTAAAATAGAATCGTAGAACCCCTAGCGACATTTAGATTATCCCAAAAAACATAACTTACATCAACTGGTATGCTTGCAAGCAAAGGAGTTTTATTAATTGAATTCAAATAATCTCCAAAAAAAAGTCGATAGGAATTCAGGAAAGATCTGTAGAGTATGTAGAAAATTTGTTGATCTAGATAAAACAAAAAAAAAAATAATGCATTGAAGTAGATCATCAAGACTTAAGGCCACTACACATTAACAGTTTCAAAGCATCGTGCGGCAGGTCCGTGAAAGCCGATCAATCGATTCAATCCGAACCATAATGCAACGTTACAAAACGGGCTAATGTGAAGTGGTCTTAAAATATAAAATAAAAACTTTCGATAAAATCATAAGTCTATTATTATCTCTAAGCAGCCAGCTGACAATGCTATCTATGAGAGGTATCTCTGTCTGGGTAAGACCTATACCACGTATCACGTAGACTTTAACACCAACATGAACACCAAGTGCGGACATTTGTCTCATCTCGAATAGTTGCATGTCTGAACACCAACAAAAGGGGTAATCTTTATTTTAGCTCAAAAAAATCCCCTTGTGCAAGGGCCTAAATCCCTAAACTCCAGGAAAAAATTCACTCTTTAGACCACCACGGTCAGAATCTCTTTAGCCTTTCATTTCGTACAAATCTATTCCCCCGTCAATCTCGTAGAAACCAAATTACGGAGAATAAATAGCATTGGACGTTATGAAATCAGGAACTTGGGGTAGCTTTTGAAGCACCGTCTTCTTTATTGATACAATAAAGGGGGAGTGATTTAAAAAAGAATACTTGCTCTGTAAAGCCATTTAGATTATAACACAATTTATAAAAAATAAAGGTTTAGCTACATTCATCCTCGTTCAGTGGCACAGGGTCCGAGAAGATTTTCAAATTAGCCCTGACGAAACGTTTCATAGATAGGCAGACAGAGAAAATATATAAAAGAAATAGAAGGTCCCTCGTTTGTACAGGCATTACTAGAATGACACGGGAACTGCTCTTGTTTCACCCCCATTCAGGCCCTGATTAAGGGGGGAAGGGGCATTTCATTTGTGAAGCTGTCAAGCTGACGCCACTGCTTATCTCTAATTGGACCCAAGTTTTGACGTCATAACTGGAAATAAATGGAGCACCTTTCGCTAGTGCCTTTTTAAACCGCTTCTTCTATTCCTTTGGTATATTTTTTTTCTGATATAGATGCCCATTCCAGAGTCCTTATTGGCTACTTAGAGATAATAATAGACTTTTGATAAAATATATTGGTAATTATAAAACGCATACTGGAATAATCGAAATGGGCTGAAACTGAACTGCAAAGAAGGGTTTCATTATCAACGTCCAGTCCATCTTCCAATCTTTTTTTTAAACAATTCGTAAAGTTTTTCCCAATATGAATGACGACTGGATTAGTTCCATCCACAACAGACTGTATTGCATTTTCAAATTCAAAGGGTTTCTGCCAAGAAATAGTATATCTATAATCTTAAGTTAATTGTTATTTATATAATAACAAAGCGTCTTTAAAGGGAGCATGAAACGACCATAAACTTTGCAAAGTGGGTCGTCCGGGGCGGAAAATGAAAGGACCCGCCTATCGCGCCTATATGCATTCGTTCGTTTTATCCCGGGTAAATACAAATAGAAATTTATTTTTGTAAAATTTTCTGTACAATTGACTTCTGTACTAGCACGTGTTTTTCGGTAAGGAAATCTAGATATAAAATATATCACGACAGACTTGTCCATCTTCCGAGAAAGAGAACCCCTAAATATCGGCCTTTCGTACTAGTAGAACCGTGATTTTCAGTTCCACGTTCGACTATTGTTATTCGAACCCGAATGTTATGGTAAATCTTTCGTACTAGAAGAACCCCTTTCAAGAAAGTTCGGCCTTTTTGATATTTGAGGGAAATCCCAAAACCTCTAAATCTCCTCTAAGGGAAATTAACAACGTAATCTCAAACTCTTCGAACAAAACCTGCATGGGAAATTGACGAATTCGAAATTTCCATACTCATAAACCAACTTGCAGGGGGTACGGCGAATGGGGTAAAGAGCGTACCCCAATGGCGCGCTTCCCCTGGAAGTTCATCTTCAACTTCGAATTAGTCAACATTGAAATCGCAAAATCTCCAAACCTTCTAAAAGGGCGACCATTCGTCGTAATCGGTATACACAGCGGTTACGTTAAAAGTCTTGAGTACGTATTTAGCATTATCAAAGGCTGTAACAGTTACATTAATCACCAAATTATATTTTACCGTTATGGTTGTCAACACTTCACACGCTCCCTTTTCAGGCACACATTTAATTCATATAACACGCATTAAAATATTAACAATTCATATACAAACCTTGGCAATAATATTGGTGTCGATATGATTAATAAATTTCTGTCCTAAAGCGTTTGTACCTTCGTCGTTTACAACAGCAACAGGAACGTCAAAAAGTTCGCTTCCAATGCAAAGGCAATATAAAACGATCGTAGCGAGTGGAACAAAGACTTGAAAGACCATGGCGGGAATTTGTCTCAATCTCATGATGAAATTACGTTTGAGTAAAATTTTTGCTCTGAAAAACGGGTGAGGCACAACAGGCATTGGTTTCAATTGAATGCTTGCTCGATACGCCGCTAGTTCCGTGTTTTCGTTTTTGTGATTAGTCAATGTGGCCAGAGCTGCCGCTGCTTCTTTGTTCTCCTCAGACTGATATAAAAGGAAATGCGGATTTTATTTTTTTGGTAAACGGTAACTGGATATTACGACGCTGCGCTAGAGAGATATGCCTCTTCCCATACCCTCTAAGTTGTCGAAAAACGGCAGGGTGATTGTAGCGCCATCTCAGATTTGGGGATATAACGTGTACCTCCCCCTTTCCAACCCACTGAAAGTCACGTGTGTGACGCGCACGTATCAGAGGTCTTAATAAAGATTGTCGTCTGCCACGATTTTTCCATAATGGTTTTAAATTTATGTTCATTGCTGCTTTCGTAATTACTAAATGAACAAACTAAACTTTTGTTTTCGTAAATTAGAAGCCAATGCTTTGTTTTAATAAGTAGTTTCTAGGCACTAAAATGATCTTTATTTTAAACTTCTAAATAAACCAGCTCCCATTAATGAGAATGAAGTGATAAATGAGGAATGAGCGTCGGAGTTGCTTACGTCTAAAAATGATGATTAATTCTGGGAATGCCTTGAAACTACTTTTTAAAATGTAGATTGGGCTTTCTAATTTACGAAAATGCGCTTTGTTTATTTATTTAGTCATTCGGAACACCAAGAACAAATTAAAATCCCACCTAAGAAAACAATGGTAGCTTCTTTGATTACATGTCCACTACCTTCCTCCACTACCTTCTCCCCACATTATCCCCAACTCGCAGATGACGCTACCCGTCTCTTGAGTTCATTTTAGTTGAAATATGATATATTAAAATTACCGCTAAGGAGTATGACGAATCCAAATAGCACAATTTTGAAAAGCAGGATTCGAGGTTGTTGTCTTTGAAGGTAGACATGATTAATGTCGGATCAGCTTCTACTAATACTCTTCCTTGCCGCATAGCACCAATCTAAGGAGAGTAAAAATATAATCTGAACTAAATATTGAGTCATAATTATGGTGGTTCGAAGAGCTTATTTCATCAGAAGGCGGTTTTCGAACCATCAAGCTTGTATAAGTTACCTACAAGGATTTCCCTCTGAAGCAAAAACCAAACGATTGCTATTATTCTTCTATAGTAAAAATTGACAACAAACGGAAACAGATAACCGCGCATGCGCGAAAAATGGGTCAGGGGGAAAGACACAGGCTGGTGATCATTGGATCATTGTATTAAATCGTTTGAACGCATCGTTTTAATGAATAACAGCCACACATGTTCTTATTCTTAGTTTTATTTCATTTGGTGCGCAACTTCACCCGCCTGGCGTTCCTTTTGACCCCATGTTAAAATTAGCCCCGATTGAAACTGGCCAATTAAAATACGCCACGAGTTGTGAGAGAAATAGTGTCAGAATTAGTTTTTAATTTTAAAAGATTGGGCGTCGCGAGAAATCTGGGTGTGATTTCTCGATGGTCCGAATAATTGATGACCGCCATCGTATTGCTCAAATTAATTCGAAGCGAAACGCCGAGCCCTAGCTACTTAGCAATTTGAATGATTTTAGGCATGAGCGTTGAGCCATATCAGTAGTTTGCAGAATTTCATCACTATAGCGGTATTATAGCAATGGTTTTTGCTAAAAATGGTGTATTCTATGGCAGTGAGAAATCGCTGTACTTAATTTAGTCAAGAATCAAGTAATCTGTGACTTTTGAGCATCCTACCACATTGGCTTCTCTAGCCTCTTCGATGTAATGAGTTGTAACGATAATTGTGGTATTTCTCGCAGCTGTTAGACTTATTAGATGAGACCATATTTGTTTTCGAAGTAACGGATCAACCCCAACCGTTGGCTCGTCAAGTATTAATAATGGAGGATCATGAATTAGGGCCGTTGCTAGAGATACCCTCCGCTGTTGCCCACCACTACAAAAAAAAAAAAAAAAAAAAAATTATAATGCAACAAGAAGGCATTATAATTGCAACTCCAAAGGGACAGAATATAATCGCGACTCCAAAGGGACAGAATATAATCGCGACTCCAAAGGGACAGAATATAATCGCGACTCCAAAGGGACAGAATATAATCGCGACTCCAAAGGGGCAGAATATAATCGCGACTCCAAAGGGACAGAATATAATCGCGACTCCAAAGGGACAGATTATAATCGCGACTCCAAAGGGACAGATTATAATCGCGACTCCAAAGGGACAGATTATAATCGCGACTCCAAAGGGACAGAATATAATCGCGACTCCAAAGGGACAGAATATAATCGCGACTCCAAAGGGACAGAATATAATCGCGACTTCAAAGGGACAGAATATAATCGCGACATCAAAGGGACAGAATATAATCGCGACATCAAAGGGACAGAATATAATCGCGACTTCAAAGGGACAGAATATAATCGCGACTTCAAAGGGACAGAATATAATCGCGACTTCAAAGGGACAGAATATAATCGCGACTTCAAAGGGACAGAATATAATCGCGACTTCAAAGGGACAGAATATAATCGCGACTTCAAAGGGACAGAATATAATCGCGACTTCAAAGGGACAGAATATAATCGCGACTTCAAAGGGACAGAATATAATCGCGACTTCAAAGGGACAGAATATAATCGCGACTTCAAAGGGACAGAATATAATCGCGACTTCAAAGGGACAGAATATAATCGCGACTTCAAAGGGACAGAATATAATCGCGACTTCAAAGGGACAGAATATAATCGCGACTTCAAAGGGACAGAATATAATCGCGCCTTCAAAGGGACAGAATATAATCGCGCCTTCAAAGGGACAGAATATAATCGCGCCTTCAAAGGGACAGAATATAATCGCGCCTTCAAAGGGACAGAATATAATCGCGCCTTCAAAGGGACAGAATATAATCGCGCCTTCAAAGGGACAGAATATAATCGCGCCTTCAAAGGGACAGAATATAATCGCGCCTTCAAAGGGACAGAATATAATCGCGCCTTCAAAGGGACAGAATATAATCGCGCCTTCAAAGGGACAGAATATAATCGCGCCTTCAAAGGGACAGAATATAATCGCGCCTTCAAAGGGACAGAATATAATCGCGCCTTCAAAGGGACAGAATATAATCGCGCCTTCAAAGGGACAGAATATAATCGCGCCTTCAAAGGGACAGAATATAATCGCGCCTTCAAAGGGACAGAATATAATCGCGCCTTCAAAGGGACAGAATATAATCGCGCCTTCAAAGGGACAGAATATAATCGCGCCTTCAAAGGGACAGAATATAATCGCGCCTTCAAAGGGACAGAATATAATCGCGCCTTCAAAGGGACAGAATATAATCGCGCCTTCAAAGGGACAGAATATAATCGCGCCTTCAAAGGGACAGAATATAATCGCGCCTTCAAAGGGACAGAATATAATCGCGACTTCAAAGGGACAGGATATAATTCCGACTCCAAAGACATCGTCTAAGGCAGTAATTAAAGTGGGCGAAATAAGTTCATCTGACTAATATTTCTAATTACCTTTAATCAACAGTTTGGCATATAATTTAAAAACAGATTAACGTACCTTAAGATTCCAACTTGTTTGTTCTTGAGTGGTAGCTCCAAAACTGCGGAAATTTTGATTATTCTTTCTCTGATAACAGCCGAATCGACTAGATTTAATTGGCCATAAAGCCATATCGTCTCTTCCGTGGTAAGGTTCTCGTATAAAGATAATTCCTGCAAAGTAAAATAAGTTATATTCAATTATTATATTTTAAAAAGTATTTCTTAAATTAACTTATTGTCTGGAATCCTACATTGTTATCAAATATTGGCGGAATATTTCCGCCATATCAGCCACGCGTTCAGAGTGACGTACCGTAGATATCTAAACTATAGAAGAACTTTGAGCGGAGTGTTGAACTGGACAGAAAATCCGAAACCCTTTGCAATAGACTTTGCATAGCTAGCTCAAAGTTTGACGACCACTGCAATACACCACTTTATTCCATATATGTAAACAATGCCCCGTAGCTTAATGCTATCAGTAAAGAACCAGTTTTAAGTTCATCACTTAAAAATAGCCAAAAAAGTCATCACCACTGTCTGGCTAGAGTGATTTGGACTCTTCCTCGATATTTTGAGTCGAGAAAGAGGGACGGAATTTAGGCGGGACGTGCTACTTTGTCTTCCCTCCCAATTCCGGAATTTCTCCAAAGAGTGGCGCTTCCGATTTCACTGTTTAGACCGACTGCGGCCGCTAGAGTGTCTCGAATCAGAATCGGCCAGTACATTTACCAGGACCTTTGCTGATAGTATTAAGCTTCGGGTCGTTAATTACTTTCATGGAATAAAGTGATAAACTTTTGGCATTACCTATATTGCCATAGCGGTCTAGCCTCAACCTATCTTGGATCTGTTCATCTGGAAAAAAACCCGCATGTGATGATGCGTGGGCAAGCCCAAGGTGTATAAGATCCCGCCCGCCTCGGTGAACTTTCTTTTCGCTTCGAACGGGGTCAAGCTATCATTGCAATAGGTAAATATATAAAAAGCTCAGTTCGGCTTGATCAACTTGTTAGTTTAGCGGCGGCGTCACTGTCGACGTCACTCATCCCCTAGAGTTCCGGATTTAAAAAGAACGCAGGCGCGGAGAAAGCAGCCATTAAGCTTGAGAGTAAAACTAGAGATCTTAAGTATTTTGTTATTCTGACTGCGGGCGCCGTCTTTCTGTACAAGAAACGTCACAGGTGTCGTCGACGCTCAACTTACGAAATAGGATTCCTCTCTTTCATATATTTACCTATTCTAAAATCGTGTATATCACTATTTATAAATGAATTTTTATACGGAGCACTTTTTGAATAGTTTTCCATTCCATAAAATTCCAAAAAAAAAAAAAAAAAAATAGTATTGTTGTTCTTCCTTTAAACCACCAAAGTGAATAACACTTCTAAGTAGATATATATTGTATAGGACTAGTGCTCCCAACTGCGGCCGGATATCTTTTCGGTAAACATATAAACTGATAGTTTTTTTAACTGGTTATAAATCGGATAAACAGATTTTTTAATCTAATCAAAAGAAACGGATACCGAAGAAGCGCTTATCTGAAGAAAAGTTATTTACAAAACATTTTTATCTGTCTTTTAACCGCACCTTCTATCTGCCAGCTTTTTTAAATGAATACTCGCTTAAAAGAGTGAATTAGAACTATTGTCAAGTAATTGCGCTTTATTTAGAAAATAATGAAATTAAAATTGACAGTTATCTGTTTGAGTGTCGGTTAACCCGTAGTTATCTGGACAAAAAAGTGAACAGTTTCGACAGATAACTTAGATTTTGATAGCTTGGAGATTGAATGGACGAATGGTCGGGTAAACCGTTTTTATCAATTATCTTATTTGCACAATATCTGATACGCGAAAAGTATGTTTGTTCTATAAAGGTAACAGTTGGGAGCAGTAACCGAACCGGAAATTCATAATTCATGGCCCCTACTTAAGGGTTTTAATTTACTAATGGTAATACTGTAATACTTTCACTGATATATGATAGAAAAACAAATAAAACACGAAATTAAGTCTTACTTGGGGCATATAACCAATCCCTGGTCCAGGTACTTGAGAATATTTAACATTAGGCTTAGATCCAAGTACCACAACTTCGCCGTTGTCTTTTAACCTTTTTCGTCCCGTTATTATTTTTAGAAGAGTCGTCTTTCCGCAACCACTTGGTCCAAGTAACGCGTATCTGCAAATAAAACCACCATCCATCATAATCAAATTTTTTAACACTCTTCAGACATCATGAAACCACTTAAAGGGGGATCAAAATCTTGTAAAAAGAACATGGTCCTTTAAGCCAACGTATCTACACGACGAGACAAGTTGAATCCGCGGCTTAAGTTTTTAAGTAAACAAGTGTTCGAAAAAATATTTTAAGATTTTCTAATTAAGTGGTTTTGGTAGTTTTCGCATTAAGTTGTTTTCCCTCTAAGTATGCGGAGAGCTTAATTAACGCCGCGGCCGATTTGGATCTCAATAATATGCACTGCATGATTTAATGTGTGATGGCTTCCCCTTTATTATTACTCCATACACCTGGCTCTCCCTTAAAGGGAAACTTTGAGCTAAACATTTCCCAGCTTTCGAATTTATTTTCGGAATCACCATACGTATTCGACAATTTTCAAGCAATTTTTAGACACGTTTTTCGTATTTAAATTAATTTCCAAAGATTGGTAAAATTTGAATAAAAGTAAATATAAATTCGGACCAATCATATTATTTCAGCCTTCAACAGTGCTTGTAATGTCCTAATATTAAAAGAATATGCCGGCGTTTGATGCCTAATACCTTGGCCATCAAACGCTGGCCTTTTCATTTAATGTTAGGACATTACAAGCGCTGTTTCAATCTGAAATTATATGATTGGCTCGAATTTGTACTTCATATTCAAACAATCAAACATTAGACATTAATTTAAACATCAAAAACGTGTCTAAAAATTGTTAGAAAATTCTCGAATATGAAAATGAAATCAAAAGGTTTTCCATTTTTAGCTCCATGTCTCCCTTTTAGTTACAAAGCGGTCGTAATCAATAACAAAGGATTTATTAAGTGCACGAAAGAAACATTTTTTTTACGACCATTTCACTTTAACCTTGGCCTATGCGAGTTCTTATAATTTGAGAATACTGGGGGTCGCGGAAGGAAAGGCGCCATAAACCGGAAGGAAAGGTGCCATAAACCGGAAGGAAAGGTGCAATAAACCGGAAGGAGAGGTCATTTAAGCCACGTTTGAAGTCGATTAAAAGCTTTTCAAATCGTTTCACTGCAGTCGTGCGAAGGGGAAACCGTTTTTTATTGAAGCATTTTCTCGAAACTGCTTCGGGAACCACCAGTTTCAAACCGATTCAACAACCTACAGATGAAACTATAATAAATAGGTTTATTTACGATAATACGTAGTGATTTAAATATCGGTGTGATTTTATCGAGTAATATCGATTTGGATACGCTAGTGTGAACGTAGGTTAAATGACTTTAGCAAGCTACTCCCACGATTCGAAGTTGAACGCTGCCAGGGACAACGCTCCTAAAGAATTTCCAGAGTAAAACCTCTTTCTTTCTTGTTAATATTAGAGTTGATTGCTTGTGTTCCCCTTACAGACTTATACATTCTTTTTCTTATATATGCACAGTTATGGAACGACATTTTTACCTTGACACGGGAAATCAGAACTCTCAATTTCTTAATATTATTTTAAATTATGCCATATACATATAGCTTGAATATTTATCTCACAAATCTCTCCCGGATTTAGCGCGCAGACGCGGCGGTAGGGAAGCGATTGAAGGCCGCCAATTCCTTTGAAATAAATGCGCTCATTTTTTATTGGCACTGACATATTTCGTACATGCCTTTACGTGGCGAGAATGAAAAGTGAACAAGTTTGCCAAATCCATAAAAGAGTCACACCTCGATAGGCTTCTGGCAAATAATCCAACTTTTCTAATTGATGAATTCGAAATTTAATACCAACTTCCAGGGGCTATGGGCATTGGGGTACAAATATAACGATGAATTATCACAATAGATGGCACGCCTGCGCCTCACTCTTATCTCTCCCGCCTCACTCGTACCTATCCACGTATTACACCCGTTGCTATAGGAAACGTGTCAAGTCTCGAAGCGCGAGGGAAGGGGTTACCACCTAGTTTGTCTCTCTCGTCAAAGCTTAGCCAATCAGAATAGGATCAGAATGGGAACTACTATAGCGACATCTCTTAACAGATCAGCGCGTAAAGAGGGTACCCCAATGGCGCGCTGCCCCTATAAGTTGATCTTCAATTTCGGATTCGTCTATAGCATTTGTACTTAAAGTATGAAAAAACAGAGGAGCATAATTTCACATAAGAAATCATTTCAGATAATGGTATCCCTATAAAATGTTTAAACAATTTTTGAGATTTCCCAATACTGCCAAAACCTAAGAAACAAATACTCGAAGAAAATAATTATTTTTATCTTGTTCCACATCACACAAACGACTACTACTACTACATCTCCCGACAATATAAGAGCCTACATCCACCCCCTTTGGAAGGGGTGGGTAATTAAAAACTAAAAGCATATAAGATACATACCATCCGACCGATTCATATTCAACCAAAACCCATTCGATCGAAATATATATTGTTTAATAAAAAGGTGTAAATAAATTCCTATGCAATATAAAAGACATTGAAAGTAATTAGACCGAAAGATATAAGTATAAGATAAACAGTTTTCTGTTAAGCAACCGTGGCGCAATGGATAGAAGAGTGCAGTAGCATCGAACAGAATTTGAGATCGAAGGGAGAAACGGCCGTTCATGTTAAAGCATGATTAATTAGTATCTAATAATGAAATTAAATATATTTATGTGACAGATTATTAAACCCAATTCCATTAACTGTATAATCCCACGGAAATCACACGCTTCGTAAACTTGAAGGGATCTTGATAATATTTTGAAATTTTGAACGAAATTTTAACGAAATATTTAAAAGAAATTTAATCAAAATGATAATTGAATTATAATTATATTTTGTTTGAATAAAGTTAAAATGATTAACCCCAATTTTTTTGTTAATTTTTACCGTTTTATAATTTCATACTTTAATAACAATTAATATAATATTAAAATTTTTCAGGTTTTATAACCATGGAATATTTAACTTGCGCAAAATTTATAGTTTTTAAAAACTACACCTTAAAAAATTGTTTACTTCAATAAAATTTAATTGATATTTACGAATTACGACTGTAAAATGTATTAATCTATTATCTAGTCCCAATTATTTGCGAGACTAATTATTTTGATAAACAAAGCACGTACTAATATGCAATCTCTAGAAGCCAAGGATTTCGAGTAATACAAATGGAAATCTACCCACCTACCCATCGGCACGATTATGCAAAAGACAATTATATTAGGGGCAGTTTTTATTAGAATATTTGAAAACGTTTCAAAATTTAGAATTACATTAGTTTTAAGCAAGAAGGATCAGACAAGGAGAGGAAAAGTAGGGCTGCGTTGAGTTAGAGAGAGAAGAGCCAACCTCCCACTCGGGTGGAAAGGGGGATAGGAAATTCTCGAGGTAAACTGTTGTCACGTGGTCAGTAGCGTCGTTGGCTACTACGAAGCTGATAAAGGATCCGTTTTACCCACGTGACAACATTTTACCACGTAACATCTCTACCCCCGTTCTCCCAGAGTGGGAGTTTAGGCCGACGCAGTAGGAACTGCGCCGTCCCCACTTTTCCTCTCCTTGTCTGATCCTTCTTGTTTTAAGTTACGCAAAAACTTTGTTTTTCGTTACTATAGAGATCATGTTCTGACCGCCCCCCCCCCCCGTCGGCACTGTCAAAGGCCCCTGCCTTACGAGAAAACAAAACAATAGGGTTCAGTTCGTTTACTGTAATGTTGTCGTTTGTCATAAAATACGCTTTCGCTAAGAAGAAAGCGTGCTAACTCTATTTCTGGCTTTAATGTGTACATATCTGCTAGAGAAAGCTCCCACTTATCTTTTTAGAACAAACTGTTGTACGTTTCGCGTATCAGATATTATACCAATAAACCTACGGTTACACTAACATTTCTTAATCGATTTAAAACGATAAAATCAAACCGATATTCAAATTGCCATGAATCGTTTTAAGCATCATGTGTTCACACATTTTTACGTGGAGTGATGACGTCAACACTACACGTTATAGAAAGATAGCTCGAAATATAGATGTAGTTCGGGGAAGGAACGTAGCTTTCAGCGCGTTTAATCCCCTTCGCGTCGCTCCTAAAAAAGGGCAAATTTTTCGTGTTACAGCCATGTTTTCGTCGACAGTTGAGAGTTTTCTCTCTCTCTGGCTGGAGTCCCTGGCCCCATCTGGCGCAAAGACTCCTTTCTCCATTTATTTTTTGATTTATTTTTTTACGCGGTTACCGAGTACTCGATTGACCATCACTCCACGTTTATCCAGACTGTCTGGATACCTCTTGTTTATAAATGGATTTACTGTAGCTTCGTCTATCGGTTGTTGAAACCGAATCGGTACGAAACTGGTTCCCGAATCAATTTCGAGAAATCGAATCTATTCGAGAAAAGACGGCTTCCTGTTCACACGAGTCCAGCGAAACGTTTGGAAACGGTTTAAATCGATTACAAGGCCTAGTATGAACGTGGCTTTAGTTAACTGATGAAAACTATTTACTCGACCATTTGTCTATTGAATCTCTTAATTTTAACAAATTTTTATATCTAATTATGTACGGGTTAACTGATACTCAAAAGGAAAACTGACTATTTAATTCTAATTTTATTATTATTACGCGCAATTACTGAACAATAGATTTATTTCATTCTTTAAGAGACTATTAATTTAAAAAAGCGATTCATAATTGGCTGGTAGATAGCTTTGCACAGTTAATAGACGAAAATACTATACACATAACTTTCCTTCAGATAAACGCTTATGCTGGTATCGGTTTCTTGGGGTTGTTTAATTAAAATATCCGTTTATCCGATTTAAAAAAAGTTAAAAAACTATCACTTTTTATTTGTGAACCGAAAAAGACATCTGGCCGCGTGCTGCGAACTCAAGAGGGAATTCAGTACATAGCGGTTTTGAAAGGTGGCTTGAAATATAAAATACACTGAAGAACCTCGCATTCTTGAAAATAGAATATCAATTATTTTGAAAGAAATATTTGTTAAATATGTATGTGAAATGAAAACACGAGTACCCTCAAAAGACACACCTAGAATTTTGACCCTTCCTGACCTTTCAGTCTATTAAATCGAGTCCAGTGGACGAAGCCGCCTTCAATTATTGAAACGACAATTTCAGTTATCATTCATACAGAGAAAGCCGTGCGTATATGAAGTTAACCTTAAGATTTCTAAAGGAAAGTAACTTCAAAATATACACGCCCTTCAGAGCTTGCATTAATTAAGTGTCAAGCTCACCCACTAATCTTTGCCTGTTTCGGGTGCGCGTCTCATTTTAAATATATCAATTTATATTTATAGTTACGTATCAACTAATATATATATATATAATTATATAAGCCAAACTACGTATAAATGGTTATATATCTATGATTACAAGAATTAAGCAACGATTAAGAATCTTCTAGTTGAAAAAAAGCATCACTGTATTCAAGTTTTAAAAAATTACGCTAAACAGGAAATTCGGATTGTTTCAAATTCGTGTATATAATTGTATTTGATTTTATTGAAGGGTTGCTAGTTTTTTAACGAGCCCAAACATCTGAACTTAGTGCTAGTATTTTGGTACGTTCAATTGGCCAAAATATAGGCATCGATAAGCATCGGATAAATCAAATTGGTTACTCTGCGACTTTTCGTATACCCGGTTTTATTTTTGTGAAGCACGCGTTAGGCTTAAACAAAATTTTGCTTGATCTTTTTTAATTTTATACCTCTGAATATTCATTCAATAATAGATTCAAAAATCTACCACGGTGTAATTTGGAACTACAGCTATCCATCTTTTGAATTTTGAATCACTAAGCGCATCACGACTGCCATTGACGTCTCGAAATGGCCTTCAAGTGAACTTGCCCATTATCTCTGCATGAAGATCGTCTCACGAAAAACCGGTTGCCTCCTCCCTTTAACTTTGGTTGTTGGGACTTGGGAATCAAAGTAAAATTTTGGCATCGGCAATACGTTTATATCGTACATCTAAAATCTAAACTAAACCTCAACTCTACGCGTTTCGCATAGATTTGAATTTAAATGATCCTCAGAAATGGATTTTCTTACGATTTTATGTTGTAAAAGAACAATTGCTTCTCAAATAAATATTAATTTGTTAAAAACAAATTAATAGATCCACAATGAATAGATAAATACTTTTTAATATTGGTAGATCCCTCTTCAAAAAAAAGCTCGACTACTTACAACGCCAAAGGGTGGTTAGCGGACAACCCAAGAACTACAGAATTGAAAATATGATAAATTATTCGTAAAACTTTAATAGTGATAAAGCTCTTTGAAATATCGTCTTTCTTAAGCAAAATATAATAGAAAAATCCCAAATCGTGAGTCTGAAAAAGGTTATAGCAATTTAGTTTTACTAGTATCTTTCGCGAGATATACATGGTGTTTGGAAAATGGTGGTAGGACCGAGCTACATAGGGTTCTATGGGTCATTTTAAGACCAAAATGTTCTATGGCGTTTTGTCGTACGGGACGTTGGTAATTGGTGGAAAAATTTGTTTTTGTCGCGAGTAACGACAGGGGGCGCAGCGGCATTATCAAAGGGGTGAAATCAGAAGTAGATGAAACCCTCCTTTGAAGTCTACTACTCTAATGTTCCATATAGCGCTCCTCTCTATATTGGTAAAATTCCCAATTTTACGAGATCGGAGGGGTCCTACTTCATATGCCCTGTCTACGGAAAATTGGAAATTCTCTCCCTCCACAAACGACGAATTTTTTTTGACGAACTCCAAGGCTGTAAGAGATATTCGCTCGACGAACTCCCGCTCCCAAAATATCTACCATCAGGAGGCGTACGAATCGCGCTTTTTGAAAATAACCCATACAGAGAGGGGTAGACAAGGCCAAGGAGTAATAGACTTCAAAGGAGGGTTTCATCGGCTTCTGTTATTATCCATAATATTTTAATGGGATTTTTTAAGTAACACTTCTTTACATGTACTCAAGCCACTTCACAAGTTTCTAGACAAAATATTCTCATGACGATGGTCCTTTATTCAACATATCTAAAATCAGTTTAAATATTGAAGAAAACGTTCAAGGCTAAAATAATTAACATTCTTATAAAGAGAGATCTTATTTCAAAACGATTAATATTTTCATTATATAAGTCATTAAAAAAAGGTTACAGGACTGGAGACAGCCATACTATAAAGAGCATTTCGAAGAATTTTTCGTCATAACTAAGGTAAAGAACAACAGCAACTCCCCATAAGAGTCTGGGTCCACGTAATGTTAAAAATTTTCGTCTCTTTTATGATAAATTCGTATTATATTATTAAAATAGGGTAGTTGGGGGATAATTTAAAGCTAAAATTCGAGCTCACAACTGTAAATTTTGGGAATTACAACGAATGGAAGGTTTCTTCCATAATGTAAAGAATAGGAAGAATCTATGACTTCCGTGCCGGATATGAAAGCCTTCCCCCACACGAAAATCTTGAACGGTTATTATTTTAGATTCATAATTATGTTAGGAAAATATTAGGAAAGAATTATTTTGTAACTGCCACGGGTATAGTGCTGGCGGCAAAATGAAATTGGTATATTTTTGGTCTACTATGCCTCGAAATCCTCGAAAACGCCTGTAGAAGTGTTCCACTTGTCAAGCATTCATGCAGTAGGCTTTTGCTTGCTTTACAGGGGCCGTGCAAAGACTATATAGCTTACTTGAATAGTCTTTGGTGTATAAGAAACTCGAAAAATAAATAGAGAAATCATACCAATTAGAAGATACTGGAGTAGTATCTTTAATTTTTATTTCATATTAAACAAAACACACTTGTATAAAACGGACAAATTATTCATTTAACGCTAAGGTTTTCTACGTTTAACGTATGTCTGGTAGTTCAAGCTCAGTGGCATCTTCACACACTACACGCAATTTTGACTGGTACCAACTGCCTCGATCTTCATGGCGACGATAACCAAGATATCAGATTACGCTGCTAACGTGAACACAAGTACCTATCGTCAAACTACCACCTTTGCAATTGCAATACCAGCCTTTAATGGCATTTGCACCTGTCCCGTTCGGTACATAACGAATTAGAGCTTGGTGAACAGCTGAGGTGGAAAATTGACCAGGCACGCGTATACGAATTAAGTCATGTTCAACTTTGGACACTTCGACGCTGAAAGAGCCGGATTTCTCTATAGTCAACGCCACATAAGATTCAGCGCGTTTCGTTTTAAAGTCGCTCATTACCACCTCACGTACATCACTTTCACGAAGTACAGGGAAGTCTTGAAATTCACTATCCTCAATTCGTTGCCATTTAGACGGTTTGCGAAGCAGATTATCGCGCTCGACTACTTCCTTAAGAGGATTTTCTTTCGTAGAGACTGCCAGCATTTTTTCGACGGAATCTTCCCAGGAACCTTTAAGATGTAACTCCGGGTGGTAGGCGTTCAACAGCGCAGCAGCAATTTGAAGAAGTTCTGGAACTAATGGTAACATATGCACAGGTATACGGTTTTGAAAAAAACGATACACCGTCTGCAAATGCCCATTCCTAACTTCAACCGGCCACCTGAGGTACGTTACTTGTCGGGAACGATTAACTTCTTGCGTGTTTACTTGCTTCTCGCCTTTAGACAAGAACGAAGGCATTTGTAAATCCACACCCAGTTCAGTCAGTACGCTGTTGGAGTCTCGAAAACCGCGGTCTGCCAGTACAACGTCACCAACTTGAAAGAAAGACTGGAGTTCTTCTCTCTTTTTGATAGAATGGTTTAAAATGCGCGCGTCGTTATTGCGGCCATTAGCAAAGTAGGGTCCGATTATATCTATTATGTAACCCGTAGTTGTTACCATTAACATTGGCTAGAGGATATGCTGGCCTTTGTGCACACAGGATTTGTGAAGAACGGTATAGTCCTTGGATCTTCCAACCTTGATATAGGTGCCATCTACAATGGTAATAAGACAATTAGGCTTGTTGTTAGCAAAGAGTTTTACTGCTGCTCCAGATTGATGGTTTGTTATCAGATTGTCACGTGATAAGTGTTGCAGGCCAAAATTATGTGGCACGAAATGCTCCGATAAAGCCATAATAACCGCTTTTACCGTGTTTGATACCGATCTTTCAGTTAAATGAAATAAAGTTGATAACACCTTATTGGAGATACCCAATCGTAATTTCACCAATAATGCTGCTAGAGCTGTCTTCGACGAACAGCATCTGATGGTACGAATAATGTCCTCAATAGTCGAATGCAACTCTAGGAACTCGTGCAGGGACAATGAAGTTAATACTTTACAGTCTTCATCACTTTGTATGAAGTTGTCAAAGCTCGGCGTCCGTAGGTCGTTAACACATTTCCTGAGGTCCTGTAATAGTTGCTCAATGTCCGTGGCAGTCATAATGGTTGATCTAGCGGAAACCTGAATTCCAGCAATTATTTCGGTGGGAAGCTCTCCGTTAACGAGATGCGTGGAGCACATTCGGTTGTCCCGATGAATAAATATGGCTCTTTCCACAAATATACTTGTTCTCACTTCGGCTTTTACCCTGGTTCGTGTACTAACACCGCAAATGAAGCAAGTCTTTGGCAGGGGCCGAACACAACTGTGCTTTATGGCAATAGTGTTTGATGACGTACGCTTTCGTGGTAATTGCGACGTTGATGGCTGAGGTATTGGTGACGGTAATGGATTAGATACTGTGGACTTTGTTGGTTCAGGTACTGTGGACTTTGATGGCTCAGGTACTGTTGACGTTGATGGATTAGATACTTGCGTCATTTGTCTTCGTTTTTGTGGTGGAGACGATGACGTTGAAGAGCCATGATCACTACTGAAGGACGATTTGCTAGCATTTAAGAACGTTTGAAACTTTCGTGACAGACCCGAGCACTTTAAACAAATCTTCGTTGTTTTGCTATTAATTACAAGTGGTAATAACCCTTCACTAAAACGAAGAAAACGAGCAAAGCCAGCCTTTACGTGAGTGCCTATACCTCTACTTGTACTATTGGTAACTTTCCGATTGCACGCGTAACATGTATTTGGAGCCATCTCCAAATTCCAAGTGACTCTCACATTGATGTTATTGATAAGGAAAGTTCTTAAGATCATGGTTCAAACCAGATATTACAATTTTTTTAATGTTTATAAAAACAGGTTTAATTATTTTTCGCCAACCTGGCTGGCAAAAAATATTAAAGACGTCTTTAATATATGTAGATGGCACCTATATCAAGGTTGGAAGATCCAAGGACTATACCGTTCTTCACAAATCCTTCTGTGTGCACAAAGGCCAGCATATCTTCAAGCCAATGTTAATGGTAACAACTACGGGTTACATAATAGATATAATCGGACCCTACTTTGCTAATGGCCGCAATAACGACGCGCGCATTTTAAACCATTCTATCAAATAAAGAGAAGAACTCCAGTCTTTCTTTCAAGTTGGTGATGTTGTACTGGCGGACCGCGGTTTCCGAGACTCGAACAGCGTACTGACTGAACTGGGTGTGGATTTACAAATGCCTTCGTTCTTGTCTAAAGGCGAGAAGCAAGTAAACACGCAAGAAGTTAATCGTTCCCGACAAGTAACGTACTTCAGGTGGCCGGTTGAAGTTAGGAATGGGCATTTGCAGACGGTGTATCGTTTTTTTCAAAACCGTATACCTGTGCATATGTTACCATTAGTTCCGGAACTTCTTCAAATTTCTGCTGCGCTGTTGAACGCCTACCACCCGGAGTTACATCTTAAAGGTTCCTGGGAAGACTCCGTCGAAAAAATGCTGGCAGTCTCTACGAAAGAAAATCCTCAATGGCAACGAATTGAGGATAGTGAATTTCAAGACTTCCCTGTACTTCGTGAAAGTGATGTACGTGAGGTGGTAATGAGCGACTTTAAAACGAAACGCGCTGAATCTTATGTGGCGTTGACTATAGAGAAATCCGGCTCTTTCAGCGTCGAAGTGTCCAAAGTTGAACATGACTTAATTCGTATACGCGTGCCTGGTCAATTTTCCACCTCAGCTGTTCACCAAGCTCTAATTCGTTATGTACCGAACGGGACAGGTGCAAATGCCATTAAAAGCTGGTATTGCAATTGCAAAGGTGGTAGTTTGACGATAGGTACTTGTGTTCACGTTAGCAGCGTAATCTGGTATCTTGGTTATCGTCGCCATGAAGATCGAGGCAGTTGGTACCAGTCAAAATTGCGTGTAGTGTGTGAAGATGCCACTGAGCTTGAACTACCAGACATACGTTAAACGTAGAAAACCTTAGCGTTAAATGAATAATTTGTCCGTTTTATACAAGTGTGTTTTGTTTAATATGAAATAAAAATTAAAGATACTACTCCAGTATCTTCTAATTGGTATGATTTCTCTATTTATTTTTCGAGTTTCTTATACACCAAAGACTATTCAAGTAAGCTATATAGTCTTTGCACGGCCCCTGTAAAGCTAGCAAAAGCCTACTGCATGAATGCTTGACAAGTGGAACACTTCTACAGGCGTTTTCGAGGATTTCGAGGCATAGTAGACCAAAAATATACGAATTTCATTTTGCCGCCAGCACTATACCCGTGGCAGTTACAAAATAATTCTTTCCTAATATTTTCCTAACATAATTATGAATCTAAAATAATAACCGTTCAAGATTTTCGTGTGGGGAAAGGCTTTCATATCCGGCACGGAAGTCATAGATTCTTCCTATTCTTTACATTATGGAAGAAACCTTCCATTCGTTGTAATTCCCAAAATTTACAGTTGTGAGCTCGAATTTTAGCTTTAAATTATCCCCCAACTACCCTATTTTAATAATATAATACGAATTTATCATAAAAGAGACGAAAAGTTTTAACATTACGTGGACCCAGACTCTTATGGGGAGTTGCTGTTGTTCTTTTAATTTTTGGGCCAAAAACCCGTAAAGCAGGGAACGACTAAGGGGGCACCTGCCCCCGGGCGCTATCTAAATGGATGCGCCCAAAACATCTGGTAATACCAAAATACGAGCGATTACTTAACTAAAATTTGGAAAAACTTTACTTAATTATTGAATTTGAAATGATTTCTGGGCGCGAAGATATTGATGCGTGATGAATATGGTATTTTCAAATTAGGGGGGGGGGGGCGTGTATAAATTGTCAAATTAATCTGCTAATTAAATATGAATTCATCCGAAGTGGAACAAGAAGGCAATTATTTCCAATTTTAGTGCTATTTTAACCACTTCATTTTTATTCATTTATATCTATTTGAATTAGATGGGTATAATTTTGCAAATTGGACTATTTCTGAAACACATTTAAATATTTTTCCTCATTGTTTGAGCCGATTTCTTTGGATACATATTGAAATGAAACGAAAAACTTAAATCACACTTATTTTTACAATTCATAAAGATAAAATTCGCTAGCTTGGGGTGAGATCAATTTGACAAGGTCCGAAACGAGTCTGAATTATTAAATATACAGGGTGTTTCTGAAAGGTCTGGAAAAAATGAAGGGGGTTTTTCGTGGGGTCAGACTGAGTGAAAAAGGTTTATGAACCTTTAGTCTCACGCGCTGCGTTGCGTAGTTATGAGCCCTTGAAAATAGTCTTCAAAAATACGAAAAACGACCGAAAGGTGTAGGTAAGACTGTGCCTTTGACCATTATTGTTTTCAATTTAATTGTGCATAAGCTAATTATCGAGAGATAAGTGAAACAAGGTGTTTATTAACTAAAAAAAGTGTATCAACATGTTTAGGAGTGTGCAATCATTAACTTTGGTCAGAAGTACTTGAACTCAAAGTGTGGTTTATTACGTGTGTTTCGGGTGTTGAAAAGGGAATTTTACAAGAAACCATTATTAATTACCATAATTATCAATTAAATAATAATCGGAATCAGAAGTATTTACAAAAATTGTTCGAAATGCATTCCGTCAGCGTTGATACACACTTGAGCCCGTCTAATAAATGATTGTCTAACTCGTTCGAAGATCCCTGGTGTGTTGCGTATGGTTTCACAGGCATCAATAATTCTTTGACGTAGATCTGCCACGTCACGCTCTTCACTAACATGAACTAAGTCCTTAAGGTGGCCCCAAAGAAAGAAATCACAAGGGTTTAGGTCCGGAGATCTGGCTGGCCACGCAACCGTTCCGCCACGACCAATCCACCTCAAAGGGAATGTTTCATTAAAGAAGGCCCTAACTAGGAGAGAAACATGAGGTGGTGCACCGTCGTGCGCATACCACATGTCTCGTCTCAAGGCCAATGGTACGTCTTCAAGAAGCTCGAACAGATTGTCTTGAAGAAATCGGAGATATGCCTCACCATTAAGCCTTGGCTGCAAAAAGAATGGTCCAATTGGTTACCAACAATTCCGCACCAGACGTTTAAGCTGAATTGAACTTGGTGAGCCCTAACACTTGTAGCGGGGGGGTTTTGTTGCGCCCACTGATGCCTGTTGTGCATGTTCAATATGCCATCACGGAAAAAATTGGCCTCATCTGTAACTAAAAGGTTTTGGGGTAAGTTGATGTCTTGATGTTAACCTAACCACTGACAAGACATCAACTTACCCCAAAACCTTTTAGTTACGGATGAGGCCAATTTTTCCCGTGATGGCATATTGAACGACGGTACACCACCTCATTTTTCTCTCCTAGTTAGGGCCTTCCTTAATGAAACATTCCCTTTGAGGTGGATTGGTCGTGGCGGAACGGTTGCGTGGCCAGCCATATCTCCGGACCTAAACCCTTGTAACTTCTTTCTTTGGGGCCACCTTAAGGACTTAGTTTATGTTAGTGAAGCGCGTAACGTGGAAGATCTACGTCAAAGGATTATTGATGCCTGCGAAACCATACGCAACACACCAGGGATCTTCGAACGAGTTAGACAATCATTTATTAGACAGGCTCAAGTGTGTATCAACGTTTTTTTAGTTAATAAACACCTTGTTTCACTTATCTCTCGATAATTAGCTTATGCACCATTAAATTGAAAAACAATAATGGTCAAAGGCACAACCTTACCTACACCTTTCGGTCGTTTTTCGTATTTTTGAGGAATATTTTCAAGGGCTCATAACTACGCAACGCAGCGCGTGAGACTAAAGGTTCATAAAACTTTTTCACTCAGTCTGACCCCACGAAAAACCCCCTTCATTTTTTCCAGACCTTTCAGAAACACCCTGTATATTGTTTCCCCAGTAACAGATTGGAAAAAAAAAAAAAAAAAAAAAAAAAAAAATGGCCTTGGTAAAACTTGAATTTTAACTTCTTTCATAATTACCGAAGAAACGTAAATTCAACCGCATACGTGATTTGAATGGATTTTAATCTAATATAAAAATTTAAAATCAAGATTCAATATTCCCAGAATTTGCGCAACATCGGTTTAGGAATAATTTTATTCTCCCGTATGGTTAGTCCTAAATCTGAACGCTTCTAATTATGAACACTTTCATTTAAAAATGTATAACTTAACTTTGGTTGAGTCTATTTAAAGATGGAAGGGTTCATTTTGTAGATTAAGAATGGGGCTATTCGCGGAACGCGGCTTCAACACTCTAGGAAAAGACCCGATGAGGATACGACCAAATTAGCCAACCGCGATAATTAGCCTAATTAATTAGACCACTTGTAAGGGAATGTTTTCCTTTACGGTTCGGGAAATAA
Source organism: Odiellus spinosus (assembly GCA_963920705.1). NCBI lineage: Eukaryota > Metazoa > Arthropoda > Arachnida > Opiliones > Phalangiidae > Odiellus > Odiellus spinosus. The sequence continues at coordinate 18,375,599 of OY987225.1, read as the reverse complement.
GGTTTTACGAGCTTCGGAAAAGTCGGGGACTTACGCGCTTGATTTCGTCGTGAAGTTTAATTTCTCAGCTAAAAAATAAACTTCTCAAACCCAGAATCTAGCCACACTCTTCGCGAAAACGTAATTTCAAAATATTTCAAGAATTTCTAATTTTGAAGGGTGCGAAATCAAACACATGTTAAAATATATGAAAAAAATTCCCAAAATTTGAAAAATGAACCACTCGCGCACCTCGAACCGAGAAATGAGCGTTACCAATTGATTCCTTGCCCAAATTAAGCAGGGGTTTAACGGAATTAGCGCGCTCGAGTTAGTATTTGCTATCGACGATTTCCTTTGAAATGAGGATTTCTTTATGGGTTCTTCGGTTTAAATCGTCGATTCGAGGTGCGCGAGTGGTTCCGGTTGCAAATTTGGGATTTTTATATGTTATAAGATAGTTCAGATTTAGAAGCAGGGTGGTGTTCAGAATTGGAATCAGGGCGGTCAGAATTAGAATCGTTCGTTCAGAATTAGAAGCCGCTTCTGCCGTCTTTAAAACCGCGTCTACGTCAAAAGTACGCGTCATGGAATGATGAAAACTAGCAACGGGTCCGCGACTATTCAAACTTGATATTAGATAGGTAACTTCGTCGCTAAAAATTCCATAGCAGTCGAGAGCTCAGATTTCTTAAAAAGCGTTCAGAGATAGGCGACTCTACCCTAATAGCTTTTGCCACTTTGCCAACTCTGGGAACTAAAACAGTCATTAGAAAGTTTTTTCCAAAATACGATTCGAGTATCTAATTTTTCTCTTTGTTTCTCAATTAAATATCAATCCATATAATGATTACTCTCGTATTCCTATTATTTTGCAGACAATATTTATTATTATTATTAAAAGGTACAGATTTCCCTACTTTCCTTGTCGAAAGATACTTATAATCTTTCGATAAGGAAACCCAGCACTTTTTTTTAATAAATAAAAATTTTATGACTATAGATATAGATACTTCTTTTAATGACAACTTAGTTGCGTTTGATATTCTTTAAGGGGCAACATAACAAAATTAATTCCATCCAAACCTATAGTTGATATTATAAAAGAACTTGTGGGTTGTGCACCTTGTTCGAATGTTACTAACTACGTCACGAAATCACGTGGCGTTAAGGTTATACGGGGCAGTTATTTTCGTTTTCATAAAACGCTAGGGGTCAGGCGGCTCAGAAGTCACTCGCGAGAGACCGGACCTTGAGAGCTGACACGGATATAGGAAAAAATAAACTGAAGAAATGCTCTCGGTGCTCACGAGCGCTATGAGCTTTACAAGCTATTACGTAGCTGATGACGTCGACGGCAACATTCCCTAAGTAAGCTCCTCCTCTTTTATGATATCAACTGAATAGATAATATTATAAAAGAGGAGGAGCTTATGGCATGTTGCCGTCGACGTCATCAGCTACGTAATAGCTCATAGAGCTCTAGCGCTCGTCAGCACCGAGCATTGCTTAAGCTTATTTTTTCTATATATCCAGGTGTCAGCTCTCAAGGTTGGGTCTCTCTCGAGTGACTTCTGAGCTCTTCGACCCCTAGCGTCTTATGAAAACAAAAAAAAAAAAAAAAATGCCCTATATAACATTAACGCCACGTGATTTCGTGACGTAGTTAGCAACATTTGAACTAGGTGTCGCACCCACAACTTCTTCCCAGATCCACTTTTCACATCACCAAGAAGGATAGAAGTTAAACTGCTATTTTTTTAAGGGTCGCGGGGTGGCAGCGTTCAACTTGGAATTGTGGGAGTCTGGGAAAGTCGTCAAAAGGCTGCGTCATAACTGGTGCCACCCTCCCCCACGTCCCCCCCCCCCCGTAATCTCAAATTATAACGACTCGTAGTGGCCAAGGTTTAACGAAAAATAGATCGAGACGGATACCAGAGATCTTATAACATTATTACTGTTGTCGAAAAACCGTAGCGCCATTTCTGATTTGGGGATGGTTGACTTCACCTCGAGAACGGAGCACACGTGTCTGACGTTACGTATTTGGTTTCAAAAAATATGGAAATTGAGCTAATTTGCTAATATTAAAAAGGCGCGTATTTGAAATCTCTGAAGTCTTGAAAAAGATGTATTTGCGGTCGATTATTCATTTTAGTGAAACAAGTTCATCACCTCACAACTCTGATAATAACAAAGTATCTGCCTCATGTTGGGAAAAAAAATGTTCCTAGAATTGGGTCCATGGGCACAAAAAATCCAAAAAAATGGGTCAGCACGTATGGGCGGCAATTCGCTACTCTTTCTTGAAAAAAATGGTATTTGACATAGCAATATATTCCTATGCTCCACTTTTAATTAGACAATAGGTTCGATTAGAGTAAAATTATCGTAATTTTGGAAATTCGAAAAATACGCGGTAAATTACGCAATTTCTGCATAATTTTATGGTAATTCACAAAATTCTTATTGCTCACTTTATAAACAACCCATGCACTCGTGAAAAAGTCAATGTTGTTATTGATATGCTTGACCTTTTGACTTTGCAGGCGTGATACTCATAGTTTGCCTTAATTTTAGTGAAATAGTAACCAAATGCTTTGAACAAAAGTAACGGAAAAGCAACTAAAATAAGCCGTTTTGCGTAAATATTATGAAATAAATTTAATTAACTGGGACGGTTTAATAACAGAATTGCATTATTATATATGCAACCCACATATATCCAATTTTTCTGGCAAGGCTAAATGATGAATCCCACCCAAAACGTCATGATTTTTCAGTTAAAATGTATTCTCGGTAATCCTTAATGTTAAATTGTGGCATTGGGAAACAAATAATTATGATAGAAAAAATATTTTTCTGATCAAGTCTCACATTAAAACCACGAGAATTATTATCTTTATGTAGTTGCCTAACTATCAAAATAGTAACTTAAAGAACCAAATTACAAAAAATTGTAACTTATGTTAACCAAATTACAAAAAATAGTAACTTATGTTAACCAAATTACAAAAATGAGTAACTTATGGTAACCAAATTACAAAAATGAGTAACTTATGGTAACCAAATTACAAAAATTAGTAACTTATGGTAACCAAATTACAAAAATTAGTAACTTATGGTAACCAAATTACAAAAATTAGTAACTTATGGTAACCAAATTACAGAAATTGTAACTTTTAGTGGAAATAATAACTTAGTATCAGCCCTGTTTTGCATTGATTGTTTGGACTTGTGCATGAAAAATTACATTAACTAGGCGAAAAACTAATAACAATTGAAAATATAGACTTATAGACGACCTATTTTAGTAATTTGTTCACTTCATTTCAAAAAGTTTTCAATTATAAATTACAAATTTCTAAATTTCGGAAACCTTCCAGAGCAAACCCTAAATTGTCATTACCCTGAAAATTTGTTGTACTTTACGTAATCTTATAAACGGTTTGAAAAATTCTTTAGTTGATATAATTTTAATTTTTTTGTTAATCTAAATTAGTTTATTAAATTGCAATTACCCGGATAAATTACCATGGTACATTAACGATTTAATACTCTAGGTTGTATTTTACGTTGATATAATTTTTATTAATCTAAATTAGTTTCGTAACTATTTAATATTTTGTCCAGAAACTGCGATTGTTAGTTACAAAATAATATCATTATCTTTATGAACTTAAGTTAAATTACTGTTCAAAAAGTGTTTAGTGTAAAACGTAAAAACACTTATCAAAATAAGACTTTTTCTTTGATTCGTGTTTTCATTTCGGGCTCAAAATTAGTCGTCACACACTTAGGTTAATATTATTTGAAGCTTTAATTTATATTACAATCAAATTTGTTCGATTGATATTGGCGATTAGATGAAGATTAATCTTAATGAATGGAGATTAAATTATATAAATATATTTAAAATATTTTGAAAAACAATTCTTTTAAATTCAGTAACTTATCTAGCTTCTAAAATTTTATTTGTATAAATACCACCAAGTTTGTCTTTGGTTTCAGCCTTAATTAAACATTTAAATATATTATAATAATTAGCCCAAATAGTCTCAGTACATGTACTTTAAATTTTGAGTCTAAATCTCCATTTACTGCAGATTTAAGTTTCCTTTCAGATTTGTGAATTACACGAATAATTGAAGAAAAATATCAAGTCATTGACTTACATGACACCGGCGGGAACTGTTACGTCAATACCATCCAGGATTTTCTTAGCATTTTTTCCTTTATCGTACGAATAAGACACATTTCGAAGTTTCACGGCTAAATCCATCTTATGGCACGCGAACTACACCCGAAGATATTTATTAACGCTCTCGTGGAGAAAATCTGGCTTCGCAAAATAAACCTGGGTTTCTCCGATATTGTATGAACGCCTCTAAGATCCCATGACATCATAATTCTTCCCCCTCTCCTCCACCTTTCCGTTTTTTTCTTCACTCGAGAAGAAAGTGAGAATTCGTAAGGTCAACCGGTTTTTTTATTGTGTTGTTTTGTAAGTAAACCTTCCCTTGATTTTTTTTTTTGATTTTTTTTTTTTCGTTTTGAAAGTTAAAAAATCCCCCGTTTCTTCAGAAATTCAGTATTACATATTTGAAAGCAATAAAACTTTTTTATCTACGGGGTCAAAGAAATCAAGATATTAAGTTAAATAAGAGTCAGGCTTGTAAAACGTTTTCTCGATGTAGGCTTGGGGGTGTTAATTGGAAAGTGTGTGTGCAAATCGATACCGATTGACAAACTTCTGTAAACTTCAAAGGAATAGTCAAGAAGAAAATGGATTGATATTTTTTATCGAATCTACAATTGGAAATTTCTCTTAATTGTGCAAAAAATTGGCACAATTATTCAGATTTTGGCATTCGATTAAAAGGAGAACCTAGCTATAATTAATCAAAAGACACTCAGACCTATGGCAGGGCTCAGACCAAAATTTAAAAAAGATATAGGGAAATAGGATGAAATAGGAACAAAAATTTTAAAATAGGGAGCAAACAGGAACCAATTTAAGAAGAAATGAGATCTTTAATTTTCACAAACTGACTTTTAAAGTAGGTTTTTTTGTAAAAATATTTTATTACAAATCTAACTTTAAATTTCTCCTATTTTTTTCGTGATAATTATATCACCCTGAATTAATCAGTTTTAAAAGGTGGAAATTTAAAATTAGTAAATTCGACATGGCGTAAAATTTGGATTCAATATTATAGGCCGACGATATTTTTAACCAAATTTTCTAGAAATATGATTTAGGGACCAAATTACGATTTTATGGTGGTTTAGGGACCTCAAAAAAAAGTAGGGGTTTTTAGGTATTTTAGGGACCTGGGGAGCCCTGCTATGGCTCAATAAAATCCCCAAAACACGCTCGTAACTAATGTGACGAAGACAATGTCAGCTTCCACCGCGAAAGTGTCAGAAGCACTTAAAGTCACGTGATGTGCCGTCATCACGCTAGCTAGAATGTTATTCGAAATATCGGCATGAGTTAAACGCCTGTCTACGGGGGGGGGGGGGGGGCTAATTTTCTATAAGCTATTTTGCATACACGAAAAAATAATTTAGTTTTGTAAAATATTAATATCGCTAGATTAGACGATTTTTTTTGCTGCAAAAACTGTTTGGTGAAAAGTAGCGCCTCTAATCATTTAAGTCAAATGGCGAGCAATCAAACGCGATTGTAAGTCTCGTCTAGATCTCGCGTGAATGATGGGCCTTTTCTCATTGGTCGTTCGACGTTACACGGAGGCAATTCTGGATCTTCATGAATCCCGCTAAGCCTATTAATTCCGGGTAAGTTTTAAATTATTGGATTAGGCCTATTTAAACGATAAGGAATCGATAAAAAAACACTTGTTATTAGGTTACATTCTCCCTTTGAGCTAATATAATTAACCACGCCAAGAACTAAATATTTGAAAACCGCGGACTGGAACTATTTGGTATTACGCTATTGTACTGTTCCGCGCAGAGTTGGCTTACAACTCTTGAGGAGGAGTAAAAAGTTATCCTTTCAAAGGGTTAATACCACTATAGAGATAATTCTTATATACCTACCATGTAGTGTTTTAGATAAGGTTTGGCTACTGTTAAACAACGAATTTGCGGTCGTTAAGTTGAATGTTTTTTTCTTAACGGTTTAAATTTAATCAACTCGCATTATTATGGATGTTACCGACGTGATTGGACCATTCGGTATATTGCAAAAACGTATATTTATGGTGGTTTTATTCAGATCCATATCATGGAGTTTCTTGAAAATGAACTACTACTTTTCGGTTCAACCGAGAAAACATATTTGTACTGATGGAGACATATTGGACAATTATACGGAGTTCAAAGATAATATAACGAACATTTTTAAGAACGCTAATGCTACCAATCAGTGTTATTTTAACGCCAGTGATGGGTCAAGTGAATTGAAATATTGCACTAATTGGATTTACGATCATTCGGATAATAAGGAGTCTTTGATCGAAGAGGTAATTAAGAATTTTGTAAAAACATATTTGGAAAGCATTTGTAAGGAAAAAAATTGTGGAAACATTTAGAGAAAAAAAGATGAGAAAAAAATATGGAAAAATTTTATATAGGTAAATATATAAAATGGTTTGCTAGAATTGTTTTTTTAGACGTTAAACCACAAGAGTTACGAATTCTGCTAGATCAACAAATTGAACGAGTCAAAAACACATTTCATATTTACCTATTTTACAATTTTCCACAGTTTTACATTAAGTTTCGAAGTTACGGTTAGGTTATTGACCATTTTGTTTGACTTTGATACCATAAACTACACTCTTACCACTATTACAGTGGGATTTGGTTTGCGACAGCGCTTGGACTGTATCTTTCGGATATATGGTTTATTCAGTTGGCAATTTTATCGCTTACATGCCTGCTGGACAAATAGCGGACAAGTATGATTATGATTAATAATTTTAAATGATAAATATTAACAAAGCAACGCCTCTTATATTTTATCAAAGCCAGTGCAAGCGAGAATTTTTTTCCCAAAGTAGGAAATTTAGTTGCAAATTTTTCACTATAGGTGGCGGGATCATTCAGCGATTTTGGAGACTCGTCTTTCTCACGTTACCGTGGCAACGTCTCCTACGTCGGTTGCCACGGTAACGCGAGAGACACTTTGGCAAGACCTTCGAATGGCCTTGAAACCTATCGAGAAAATATGACGATCCGATACAAGCTTAAGTCCCCCAAGGCTCCAGAAGCGTGCTGACTTTGATAAAATATAGAATTAGCTGAACAGAGATATTCCTAAGTACCTTAATTATATTATGACGCGTAGGTTTGGTAGAAAACCCATCACTTTGGTTGCTCAAGCATTGGTATTGCTGACATCCATCATAGTGCCATTGTGCAACAGTACGTCATTGTTTCTGGTCATAAGAGCTCTTACTGGATTTTTTCAAGCTTTAGCTCACAATGCCCTGTTATGCTCGTGTAAGTATACCGTTGACATTTGTATTACTAAGGGTTTTATGCGTACTTAAAGCATTATAGGTCACCACGCCAATATCAAACCCTGCCAAAACCAAGGTCGTTTGCTTTGGCCCTATAAATATTACTGGTAATTAGTTCCAGAATCGAAACATACGTCACCAATCGGGGAAAAAAAAATCTATCCAGAGATAAACCATGCGCCTTTGAATAAAACTTTTACAGTCCTTCATTTATATTAATTTCAGTTTTAGAAGCAGTTGGTCCGAAATACAGAGACTACTTAATGTACAGCTTTTCCGGAACTTCGGGATTGGGCGTCGTTATACTTTCCGGACTAACATGGTTGGTTTCCAGTTGGAGGACTCTCGCTTGGATTAGCTCAATACCCGCTCAATTACCTTTACTCCTCGGTATTTGGTGGTAAGTCAATAGACAAATGGAAATAAACGACAATGTGATATTCTAACGATAAGCTGGAAACGTGGAATTAGGTTTGTTCCAGAATCTACAAAATGGTTAGTAGCCTCGAAACATTACGAAAGGGCGGAGAATCAATAAGTGGATCACGCTAAAGTTAATGGTACCAAAATCGAAGATATTGGTAAAGTCATGACAGGACTCAAGAGCAAAATTGAAGAGGTTAGTTGATTTATGTCAATTTTAGAATCTTAATACGGTGAGAGAAAATTTCAGAAAGTAACAAAAAATATAAGCGTCGTCTGCCGTGTCGTAGAAAGTACCCTAGGCGTAGAAACCTAGTGTTAATGAAGACCACTAGGGAATGATACTACAAGGTTATAAGAAGGCATATTAAGAATAATCTGTGTTTCTGAAGAGCTTTCGCGCGAGGTAAGAGGAAAATCCATAGGGTCAGGGTGAAACAGAAAATTGGGCTCAGCGTTTGTTTAAAATTTTAACGTTTAACAAGGTAGTTTAAAAATTAAAAAAACAACGTCAGTAATAGATGGTAATCGTACCGCAGTTGCGATAAAAAATAACTATTTTCGATTAATTTGAAATGAAAGTGGTCAATATAAAGGTTATCACGAAAAAAATCAAATCAATTTATCAAAAGGAATATATGCGTCTAGCCATTTAAAGTTTGTTTATAAGTAATTTTAGTTCAAATTAATCGATTATCCACAATTAACGGATTTTCTTGTTTGTCAGTGGTTAAATATCATATTTCTACGAGTTATTTCCTTGATATCACGCTCTTTTTTAATCAAGAACTGTGTATGTCTATCCCAAGCTCGTAAATCTGGCTTCTTTCCAATTCACGGCAGACACGCGGGATAGTTTTTGTTAGTGATTATCGTAGCCTATGGTTGCCGCTAGAGGACGCTTGTTGTGTGGGAATTTTAACGAACCCTGCCTTAAACAACAGAAATTCCCTATGTTACTTTCTTGTAACAAATCGTTTTCGAAATCTATAAGAGCAGGAGGTGGATTAAGGAAAGTTCTGAATAAGACCGAATTTCTATTTAGGCATTTTATCTCTCGAGTGAATAGACGATAACATAAATTCAGACCTCGTCTCAACCTTGAAAAAAGGCAACATCTTCCGTAGAAACGGGTTCTATTTAACGGTTCTTTTAGTTAGTTTCAAGGCTGGCAAAAGTATAGAAAATCCTATACTTTGAACCAATCTTGGAAAAAGGGAACATCTTCAATGCAAACGGAAGGTTTTTAACGGCTGTTTTATCCGTTTTCAAGGTTATTTTATAATAAGGCCTATTGTAAATCCTCTGAACAACTAGAGACTTTTAAGGAACGCTGCATAATGCCATCTAAGGAATGGGAAAGGGCTGTGCAAGTGTTAGATAGAGAGATACATTTTATATAGCCGACCCGCCTCGTTCACACTTGAAGGCAAAATCTGTTCCAAAACCAGTTCGAAGCGTTTTCCCTGGTTCACACGCTGACATGACGGTTCGCGGCCGTTCGCCCCGGTTCGACCTAGGCCAAGGCTTAGGGTCGTTTTAAAAAATGCCCAGAATTTAAAATTTTTAAATAGTTATCTCAAACTAATTAGTAAATCGTGTTTGTAACTCGTTGGTTGATAGTTTTTGACAGAAAGTATAATTTTAATCGCGTTATTTTAAGATTTATCAGCAAATTTGTCTCCCCGCCTCGTTATTTTCAAAGCGGATTGAACCGAAGCGACTTGGCCAAGCTGCTTCCCGAACCAACACGAACTGATTTCTCACGTTGGTTTGATAACCAGTTATAGAAATCGAACCGCAACGAAGCGCATTTAGGCCTATGTATGAACGAGGCTTTTGCCTATGCAGCGATATATCCACCAATGAGTAGCTTGGTTGTAGACGAGAAAGTTTCGGTTTACATTTATCCGTGAATCTTTTAACTTATACGAGGTGTAGAGACCGCTTTCTTACTCCGTTATACCCTCTGCAGACTAGGCATAATTAACCGAGGTTTAATCATATTTAACTGAGGCTAATTGAACTGAGAAGGCTATAGCCCCGTTCACACTAGGCCTCGGAATCGACTTATTTAAACCGTTTCAGAACGTTTCGCTAGAGTCCTGTGAACAGGAAACCGTTTTTTTTCTCGTCTCTATTTGATTTGATTTGTCGAAACTGCTTCGGGAACCATGCAGTTTAATACCGATTCGGTTTCAACAACCGATAGTTGAAGTTACAATAAATCGATTTATAACGATAATGTGTGAACGCATGACGCTTAAAACAATTCCTGGCGATTTGAATATCGGTTTGGTTTTACCGTTTCAAATCGATTAAGAAATGCTAGAGTGACCATAGCTTATGTAAATCTCGGCTAAATATCATTAAACCAGCTAATTACTCCTCGTCTGAAGAGGGTATTAATAGCCGGGAGAGCTAAATGTAAACCCAATTAGTATAATGCCAATTTTTTTTTAATAATTTTGATTAGAGTTTATTTTCCGCTCCTTTCAATTTATTAGGACAATAATGCGGACAAAGCTACCTTCGTGCAAGTATTGACGAATAAGCATCTTAGAAAAACGGCCTTACTCCTCTACGCCACTTTGTAAGACCATTTTAATTGTGAGACTAAATCCATATGGTTATAAACATCTACGAATTAAACATTCATATTCATATAATCAAAGATACTGAATGTAGAAGTATCAGAAGTTTATCACTTTATTCCATAAGAATAGCTTAATACTATTTGCAAGAATCCATTCAGGTTCCATAAGAACATGGGAGCATAGATTTAGCCTCTGGTACCATCCTCCCAAACTTTGTAACAAAAGTTCGTCGCAACATTTTGTACGCTTAAGGGCCTTTCACACCAGCCAATTTTTAGCTCCAACTAGTTGTGGCAACTCAAATTGCCCCAACTAGTTGCTCCGTGTGAATAAAAATTGGTGGAGTTGGCAAAATTAAAATTGTCCTGAAAAAATTGGGTTGCTGACCCAATTTTATGGCAACTTGTCGCGCCAACTTTAAGACTTTGACCAATCAGAGGCCTCTCCGTCACGTGATAGGAATTAGTTTACGGTCATAAAAATAATCCTGGTCTTCTGGCATAGATTGGTAGCCATTTTCTTTTTGATTGGGCTGGTTGGTGGACATATCGTTTGACTTTTTCTCTATTCTGGAACCGATTGGCAATGAATTCGAAAACTAATTCTAAATTGAAGGTACGTTAACACATAAAGCCCCGTTTTCATGGTCGCGTGTACGCTAAAACTAGCGTGGAGAAAATACTAGCGTATTTTTTTCGCTCGTAATTTAGCAGCGCTTGAAGCTATGGCGTCCGCGTGAAATATCCGTTTCGTTTAGATATTCGCGTGTTGCGTGTAAAAATTTAGCTTACAAGCCACCATGAAAATGAGGCTTTAAAGTGTGAAATTAAACTCCTATTTATCCTCAAGTGCAATTAAATAAACGATAACTGTGTAGCGAAACCCAGGAGTCTCTCTAGTTCTTCACTCGATCTCTGCTAGGTGGCGCCCGCGCATAATTTTTAAAAATAAGCCGCAAAAATTCGGCCGCGATTATTTAAAAAGTACCAAAAAAAAAAAAAAAAAGGGGGGAGTGGCGAAAATTATAACATCAGATTAACCCTTAATGATTGGATGTTCATGAAAATTGAAGGAAAATGTTTATAAATTTTTTTAAGTGTGTGAACGGTGGAGTTGGACCAACTAATTGCTCCGATTAGTTGGACCAACTAGTTGGAGATAAAGATTGGCTGGTGTGAAAGGCCCTTTAGATCTTTTTTCGGTCGGCTCCATTTTTATTACCCAAAATATTATGTCAAGGTCGTTAGTGGCGCGGGTTAATAATAGATGTCAGGAGCGATTTACTTGAAAAATCGATTCGAAGCAAACGAACTTTTTCTACAAAGTTTGGGAGGATGGTTATTGAATCTCGGCCCTCCCATGAATTCTTGCTATCACCAAAGGCCGAGATAAATGTCCGGCAGATTCTGATTCGAGACACTCTAGCGGCTGCAGTCGCTGTGTAATTGCGCAGTTGTCATTTCCGCAGTTTTCCGTAAGCGCAGTTCTTCTTTGTGCCGAATCCCATTGGAACTCGTAGACCGAAGCACACGAGGGTTACGATTTATTGGTACAGTAAAACTGCTCCTGTATCATAAGGTCATTTTTCAATTAGTCGAAACCCATCGACCGATTTCTCATTCAACCGCCGAATATCATTCGACTGAAAAACCCGCACTTTGGCAAGTTTTGGATTCGGCCCAATGGGATTCGAAACTTTGCTTAAATATCCCCGATGGAATTTAAAAAAAAAATTAAATTCCCGAGGACGCAAAGATTTTATCGTTATTAGCGGAAGGTCTTGCGAAATTTATAACAATTTAGCGGTTAGAAAATGAGCACTACACCCAAAACATATGGAAAACTGCGGAAATGGAAAACTGCGCAAAAGGAAATGCGCTTGTGGGAACTGTGCAAAAGGAAATGCGCTTGTGGGAACGTTACCGACCAAACCACTCGAGCCAGACCGGGATGATGACTTTTTTCACTATTTTTAAATGATGGGCTACGACGAAAACTGGCCCTTTACTGATATTATTAAGCTACGGGGCGTTATTTACTTTAATGGAACGAAGTGATAGACTTTTGGTATTCTATACAGGCCTGGCAACCACTCTTTATAGGCTTTGCCTTCGTGGTTGCCGGCAACTTTATTGCGAAATAAATATTATTATGTCCGAGAGAGATTCTATATTCAACTTCCTTACGAGACAGCTTCAATTTTTGAACGAAAAAATCGTGGGCTAATAATTAAGGGCCGCGGTATTAATTAACTCGCCACCTACTCAGAATGAAAAAGCACTTAACCCGAAAAATGTAAAGCGAAAACCGTGAAGTTGATAGCTTTGGGCGTGGCCAAATATAGCTTAAAAATCTCAGTTTGAATGATTTTACTTCGTTTAATTTCGTCGTTGTCGTTACAGCGTTTTCACTGTGTTCGTCGGTAACGGTTTCGCGATCACAATAGGGACACTAGGTGGATCCATATATTTCAACATGTTCTTAGGCGGACTATCCGATGCGGGCGTGCTGTTGCTGTATCACATCATAGTCAGAAACTTAAAGGTACATTAGTATTCCCCAAAACTACCAAATTCCTCCTTACATAATCATATAGTTATTAAAAAAATGAACGTTGACACGAGAGAATTAAAACTTCTAATTAGCCAAATTTGTACGCGGCCCTGAATGTCCGGTTAAACGTTTGTATCATCTAAATTCGTTAGTAAAACTATAACAGCGCACTACCGTCTAGAATACCCTTTCCATGAGATACACCGCCTCTAAGCAAACCAGAAAAATTGTAGTTTCTTCTTTGGCCACCAGAAACCGGTGGCGCCAATAGAGAAAAATAGAAGCTTTCTACCACGCGCAGTTTTTGCGACCGAAACCTGTATATAAAAGTGTTGCAGTCACGAAACATGGAAGATCAAGTATCGTAGGAATGCGATGCTCCATTTGGTTATCTAAAGGTTTTAATTACTTATGACGTTAGAAGGATATGGCAATAATGTAAGGATTATTGTCATCGAAAGAAATAACCTTTAGTGATATCACAAGTGAATAATCCTTCAAGTTTATAAGACGACATACTGCGGATGACGATGAAGTGTGTCCAATTTTCTCAGTACATGGTTTCACCCTAAGTATTCCAAAATTGTACGGAAAGGCGGCCAGTATATTCATACTAGAGTAAATAAGACTCGAAGTCGCGACGCCCGGGCGAGACACGCTCCTTCGTTTCACGAGAGAGAGAGGGGAGAACCATTTCCGTCGATACATTTTCACCCCCGTAAACGTCTACAAAGTTCAGTGCAGTATTAGCATCACCTGTAGTTCCAATCTCAACCGCTAAAGAGGGCAATTTCGAATTCCGTATCTCGACCGTTTAGAGTTTTTGGATATTTCCTCTCTCCTCGGGCGAAAAGTGTGACAACAAAACTTTCAGAACCACAAGCCAATCATTTTGTAAACTTGAAGAATGATTTACCTGTGGTGGGATCTATCGTTGTGCTCTCCCTGACAAGCGAACGCTAAATACGAATACGATGCAGGGGCGGGGGTTTTGCCCGCCTCTTTCAAGTTCACAGGGTGACCACAAAAAAACACCCCAAAAATATAGGAAATCTATCATAGATTCATAGGAACTTATAAGAATAATGTTTTAAGAAATAAGAAAATTATTGAAATTATTGGAAAATGTAGGTTTCAAATAGGATGTTATATTACATACGCTTTTCAAAGGAATTTGGTTCAAATTCAATTGCAACATGAAAATATATGAAAAATGATTAAATATAAGAAATGGGGTCAATCTGGATTTTTGCTCGACTTCTATACGTGGCGGAATAATCTTTAACGAGTGGCTCATGTCCATTTTATTATTTTAAATTAATCTAGGGAATGTCTTCTTCCTAAATGTGCTATTGGTTTATGCCTTATAGAGTAGAGAGGGGTTACGGCCATTTTAAAATATGGGCCCTTTTTTGGAAATTTTGCTCTATTTCTATTAGTGGTATCTTTTTTGAGTGGCGAGGCAGAATTTTATTATTTAAAAATAATCTACTGATGCAATCTAATGATGCCTAGGAGATTGTCGAGAAATGTTAGGAAACGTGGTCGCCCTGAGTTCAGTTCAATATTTTCCTTAATTACATGATAAACTCAAGGGTTTCTATTGTTTTTAAATAAATCTGTCATATAAACTACCAGAAGCCGATGAAACCCTCCTTTGAAGTCTACTACTCTAATGTTCCATATAGCGCGCCTCTCTGTATGGGTAAAATTCCCAATTTTACGAGATCGGAGGGGTCCTACTTCATCCCCCCCTGTCTACGGAAAATTGGAAATTATCTCTCTCCACAAACGACGACGTTTTTGGACGAACTCCAAGGCTTAGAGATATTCGCTCGACGAACTCCCGCTCCGAAAACATCTACCATTAGGAGGCGTACGAATCGCGCCTTTTGAGAATAACCCATACAGAGAGGGGTAGACAAGGCCCGGGAGTAATAGACTTCAAAGGAGGGTTTCATCGGCTTCTGAAACTACAAATGTCATTCCCATTAAAGAGACGACAAGGCTTATGTCTGACATACATCGTGTCTGGAATAGCATTTCTACTCGTCGCACCAATCCCTCCAGGTATAAATCTAACACAATTTACTTTGATTTTTTATCTAATGGAACGCAATAATATTGTAGAATTGCATTGGTTGAAATTAATTTTTGCCATGACTGGTAATCTTACAAACTCATTAGCCTACGTCATTATCTACATATTTTCGGCAGAATTATTTCCTACCAACGTTCGTACAGTCGCTGTCAGTGGAGCCATGACAGCGGGGAGCATTGGAGCTATTTTGGCTCCATTTGCCGATGTACTAGTAAGTAATTCATCTCTGCTCGATCCCCGAATTAAAATACGCTGGCTATTTCTTTATTTTTATGTTCGACGCCGCGTTTCTACGGAATTTATTATTATTTTTTTTAAATTAAAAAAAAAAAAAAAAAAAAAAAAAAAAAAAAAAAATGAAAATTCCGTAGAAACGTGGCGTCGAACATAAAATTAAGAAATAACCAGCGTATTTTAATTCGGGGATCAAGCCAAGATGAATTTTTGATTGGAATATCTTATATACAGCCTAAGTAATAAATTATTTTTCGAAAAAAAGGGAAATATGTTGCCGAGATTCTGTGTAATTTAAAACTAAAGGTACACCATAACTCCATATTATATTAATCGATTGATATAATCTCTTATTATAAATAATGTGGGTTGCTTCGCCCCCTTTCAAAGGATCTTTATCTGATTCGGGTCATGCAAATCCTTAAAGGAACAGAAATAAATGTTTAGAGAAATTGCAATGCATGAATCATTTTTAAATTATAGTTAGTGGTTTTAGTCTACTATACTCGAAAGATTTTTATTATGAATAAATATTTTTCCAAAAAATGGATGAAGTCTTTGAGGTACATCTACTCTTTAATATGATGAAGACGTGATGTGGTCTGCTTAAGCGCGAAATTCAAGTTTTCGATCGAAAAATGTGACATTAAATAAATATTAGCTCAATATTATAGGACTTCATAGGATATTTCAATGAAATACAGGATAATATAGGATTATATAGGAATTATAGACCAACTGATAGACACTCTGATCCAAGGAGGCAATTGCCCCGTTGCCGCTCCTCCTTATCCATGCTATCAGCTTTCTAATCTCAAAAGAGAAAATAAGAGAGTACAGGGAAACTGTGGGTGGGCGGGACATCATGGCATCAGGACAACACTGAGTAATTCTATTTCACGACGTTCTTTGGTTATAAAATTTTGTGCTTGGTAATGGTATAAACATAAAATTCATATTGGTAAAAGTTACCCTGATTACAGACTATATATTACGGTAAAATCCTGCCTGTAATTCTGTACGGATGTTTATCTTTGATGACTGCTGGAATATTTTTCTTTTTACCCGAGACAAGAAACATTCATCTACCAGATACGGTATTGCAGAGTGAAAAGTAAGTTTAAATCAAAATCAATTGCCTGGCAACGTATTATTTTCTATCGAATCCTTAAGTATTTGTAATTTGTACAACTATTATGTGAAAATTACACAGCTCGATTATATTTACATTGTTTCGTGGTAATTAAATATAATTTCGTTAGGCTTAGCAATTAGTTTGACTTTTTAAAGGTTACCAAAGGGCCAATCAAAGCCAAGAGTCAATCAATCGAGGTTCAAATAAAGAAGCTAGAGACTCTACAGTTGTACCAAGAATCCATTCAGGTTCCATAAGAATATGGGAGCATAGCTTTAGCCTCTGGTACCATCCTCCCAAACTTTGTAACAAAAGTTCGTCTGCAATTTTCGCAACATTTGTACGCTTAGATCTTTTTTCGGTCGGCTCCATTTTTATTACCCAAAATATTATGTCAAGGTCGTTAGTGGCGCGGGTTAATAATATAATGTCAGGAGCGATTTACTTGAAAAATCGATTCGAAGCGGACGAACGTTTGCTACAAAGTTTGGGAGGATGGTTATTGAATCGCGGCCCTCCCATATTCTTATGGAACCTGAATGGATTCTTGGTTTAGATGAATATGACACAGCAACAAAAAAAGAGCAAACTACATCTACGAAACGCCAAATTCATTTTACGACAAATAGCGTCTAAAGTGCCAAGGCCTACGAAGTAAGCTAATTCATATTTTTTTAAACCGTGGCTCCATCAAAATATTCGTTAGAAGACGACGTCTCATATAAAAAATTGCGTACACCCTAACCTAGGCTGATGTGTGCATAAGGAAAGATGTTTTTGAAGGCCCATTTTATAAAGCTGATATAAGGCCTTGTGGTAAAATTTTCTATGGATTAAGGTTCACCCTACTGTCCAAGAAGTTAAGATTAAAAAAAATGATTATTAAATTTACGCTAAGAAATCTACAACTGAAATTTAATCGTTGCCGGACAATAGAATTCTAGCTTTAAAGTACTATATTACAAATATATAATTAAACATTACCTGTACATTAATTAATTTATGTATTACAGGATTAATATGACACGAGTAATCAAAAGCCCGGCGCTGTAGTTATCTAGTCAAGACGACAAAAAATTCTAAACAAATCTATACTAAAATTATATAATAGTTATGTGCCATAATCGCGTATTCTTAATTTATTAAAATTCCTCTTACTTTGTTTCAGTAGGTTACAAAATCACCATTGATTGCAACCACGATTGTTCGACACGATGTTTTAATTCACTTTAAAGGAGGGTGAAGAGAAAAATCTTCTACTAATTATAAGACTAATTATAATCACTCAGAAAAGATATCCCAATGATTTTAAAAATCAAAATAGATCCAAATTTCACTCCCCCTACAACCAATCGTGTAACGCCTTGCCTTTCACTTTCAGCGTACAAAATACTCGTGGCATCATAGAGGATAGAAAGAAGAGGAGTAGAAGGCTTGGCTTGGAGGATTCTCGCTCAACTTCCGGTATGCGCGCGACTTTTTCTATTACATCATACAATGAGGCTCTTATTGGTTCATTGGCGATGAACCGGATGTAAAGAGACAAATTTTTCAAATGAATAACACAAAAAAAGCGAGAACTCTAAAATTGCCTTGCCAAAGCCAAGCCTTCTACTCCTCTTCTTTCTACCCTCTATGGTGGCATAGAGTATGCCATGAGTATTTTGTATAAGCACTAGAAGGCAACGCGTTAGTCGTTAAATGATTGGTTGGAGGGGGTGAATTTAAAATTTCATTATCATTAATCCTTTTAATTTAAGGGTAAACGAAAACTGGTGTATTACTTTCTTGATACTACGATATCGAAAACTAAGTAAAATATCAACTCTTATTTTTCCGCGTCTCCAAAATATGGTAGAAAACGTTTTAAATATGGGACTTAAGACGTCCGCTACGAAAAAGCAGACATAGTGAGAGCTCTGGGCCTGTGTCCATTCACGTGTTTGAATTTCTCATTTTATTTGAAGTGCGAAGCAAAACAAGTTGAAGTTGCTGTTTGTGTTATTAACCAACCTTTTGAGCGTAAAATCTGTTTAATTTTGCCGCGTGTTTTCCTTTAAAATCAATTAAACTATGGGGATGATTATTACTTCCTAGCGATGGAATATTGCTATAAGAAAGGTAGAATCAGTAACTTCAAGAATCCATTCCGGTTCCATAAGAATATGGGAGGGCCGCGATTCAATAACCATCCTCCCAAACTTTGTAGCAAAAGTTCGTCTGCTTCGAATCGATTTTTCAAGTAAATCGCTCCTGAAATCTATTATTAACCCGCGCCACTAACGACCTTGACATAATATTTTGGGTAATAAAAATGGAGCCGACCGAAAAAAGATCTAACCGTACAAATTGCAGACGAACTTGTTACAAAGTTTGGGAGGATGGTACCAGAGGCTAAACCTATGCCCCCATATTCTTATGGAACCTGAATGGATTCTTGGTAACTTGGTGTTAAGTAAAATATTTCAAATTTTTTTCCCCGTATACTGGTTAAAAGGTCTAAAGTTATTTAACTGGAAAAGGGATAAAAGGGATAAAAGATCACGTTATGTACTAACGTCACATAGCTTACACTCTTTACGCGCCGATCTGTTAAAAGATGTCGCTATCGTAGTTCCCATTCTGATCCTATTCTGATTGGCTAAGCTATGACAAGAGAGACAAACTAGGCGGTAGCCCTCCTCCTCGCGCTTCTAGACTCAAGGGGTGTAATACACGGATAGGTACGAGAGCGAGAGAGAGAGAGAGAGAGAGTTGTAGGCGCGCCATCTATTGTGATAATTCATAATAGTATTTGTACCCCCCTGGTACAAATAGCCCCTGGAAGTTGGTTTATGAATATGGATATTTATGTTAGATTTGAATGCGCTTCAATAAAAAATATTCATTTGAATGTGTATGACGATTTAATGACAACTTGCTTTGTTTACATTTTATTCGCGAGTGAGACTACGAGAGAGAAGCTCTCGCTAAAAACTACGATAGTTAAAATGATCTTTTACATATATAGGTGTCTCCACTGTTTGTAAGTTCGAGATAGTGACACCAAATTTAAATGTCAATTTCTGTATCAACTCCTAACACTCCTCCTGGATCTATGATCCCCATATTTCGAAGGTGTTGATGCATTCTTGGACTAGGTATAGTTTTGGTTAATGGATCGGCTACATTCAGTTCAGAGTTCACGTATTTTAATTGTATTTGTTTTGCTTCGATTAAATCGCGGATGTGGAAATATCGTAGGTCTATATGTTTTGACCTGTCTGATGTAGTGGGATTTTCGGCCAGTTTCATCGCCCCCTGATTGTCGATGTTTACAACTATGACGTTTCCTAAGAATTCGCCCTGGTATATTTCTTCCAAGAAATGTCTAATCCACGTACATTCTTTTCCACATTCGCTTAAGGCGACAAACTCTGATTCGACGGTGCTTAGTGCAGTGCATCTTTGTTTTCTGCTACACCAACTAACTGCTGCTCCTCCTATTTTAATGATATAACCGCTAAATGAACGTCGATCTTCAACATCGGAACCCCAATCCGCATCCGTAAAAACTTCCATTTTCCCTTTACTTTTCTGGTAATGTAGAGCTATGGTTTTTGTCCCGTTCAGATATCTTAATACATGTTGTAGTCCTGTCCAGTGTTCATTTGAAGGTTTCTGGTTAAACTGGCTTAAATACCCAGCAGAAAAAGCCAAATCCGGTCTTGTATGTGTAGTTAAATACAACAAGCTACCAATAGCGTGTCTATATAATGTTGCTTTTTCTTCACTCAATTCTTCTCCTTCTACGCAGCTTTTGTATTTCACGCCCAGACAAAGTGGAGTCGCAACACTTTTTGAATTTTGCATACCCATATATTCGAGAAGTTCGTTAATATATAAAGTTTGGTCCAATATGATTGAATTGTTCTGTCTTCTTACTCGTATAGACAAAATGTGGCTTGCCTCTCCCAGATCCTTAACTTCAAATTTACCTTTCAGAATGCTCTTCATTTTCTCTATTTCTTCCACGGTTCCATACAAAACGAGATCATCTACATAGGTAGTGATTATTAATTCTCTGTTTTTGCAGTAGTATACACAAGGATACGCTCTGCTTCTTTTTAGGCCTTGTGATTTAAGGAATTGATCTAAATGAATGTTCCGTATATACTCTTCTTTAATTTTAAAACATTATCTTCTTCCTTTAGCTTTGAGATTAATGGAATGTGTGGGAATGAGTTTCTTAGTTCTTCGCATAGTTCAGGGAAATGTTCGGGTATTTCGACGTAAATATCTTCATCTATTTCTGCATTTAGATACGCCGCTTTGATGTCTAAATGGTGTACTGACCAATTCTTTTCCGCAGCAATACCAAATAAAATTCTAGTTGTCTTCATTTGAACTACTGGGGAGTACGTCTGATCAAAGTCTAATCCTGGTCGTTGGGAATTTCCAAGTGCTACTAATCTAGCTCTATGCCTAGCTAAGTTTCCCCGTTCATCATATTTTGTTTTAAATATCCACTTGCTTCTTATGGTTTTCTTTTTAGGTCGTTTCGTAAATTCGAACGTTTCATTCCGTAAAAGATTAGTGGTTTCTTCAAGCATGGCTTCTTTCCAGCTAGCGCTATCTTCCCTGTTCATCGCTTCTATTGGAGATAGAGGATCTTTCCTTTTGATCAACGTGGCTGTTTGACATTGTGGGTCTTCATCTTTATCTTCTTCGACAATGTAATCCTTCATCCAGTTTGGCCTTCTAAGCGGTCTACCTGTTCTTGATCTTTCTTCTTGATGCTCTGGGCTTTCTTCTCTTCTTTCGACCTGAACAGCTTCATCTTCAGTTCGATCTGTCTCCTCCTCCTCATGATCTGAGTCTTCATCGCTACTACTTTTGTTTTCATCATTTTGATCAGAGTCGGCTTCCGAGTCACTCGTGGAATGAGTCTCTTCTGGATGAACAATTTCCGGTATGACCATTGGTGTATGTTCTACATGTAAAGTACACCACATAGTACCATCGAGCGCTTTACTTTCGGTTGCAGTTTCTAGTTTCTGAATCTTCAAAGGAAAAATGGTTTCCTCAAACGTTACATCACGACTAATAAATACATTATCAGTAGTTGGATTCCAAAGTCTATATGCCTTGGCATGATTGTCATAACCGATGAAAATACAAGCGATGCCTTTGTCAGTGAATTTGTTTGTTCTTCGTTTGTTAACCGCCCATGCTCGACATCCAAACACTCTCAGGTGTGATAAGTTAATAGTCTTTTTCTTCCAAAGCTCTAAAGGAGTGGCTCCCTCATTTGCCTTGGTTGGGCAACGATTTCTTACGTATGTCGCAGTGTTTACAGCATCTGCCCAGAATGAAGTTGGCATCCCTGATTCGATCAACATACATCGAGCTGTATCCATAATTGTTTGATTGGCTCTCTCGGCGACACCATTTTGCTGCGGTGTGCCCGGGATAGTCAACTGTCTATCAATCCCTAGATCAGTCAATTTCGTCTTGAAAGAGTTTCCTAAATACTCGCCCCCGTTGTCACTTCTTAATGTTATAATTTTCTTGCCTTGAAAGTTTTCTACCCGTCGTCTGTACTCGTCAAATTTATCTTCCACTTGACTCTTTAATTTTAACATATGGACTTCCGTATATCTTGTGTAGTCATCAATGAAGGTGACGAAATATTTACTACCTCCCTTAGAAATCGGTGTTATGGGACCCACTACATCTGAGTGTATTAGTCTTAGAGATTCTGTCTCTCTCGTTAAGCTTCTTCTTGGAAAAGGTTTTGCTCTAAGTTTGCCCTTCATACAAACTTCGCAGTGACCTTTATTTTCATCTTCACCAATCTCTATCGTAATTGAGTCTTTGTTCACAAGCTCTTGAACAGCAGCGATGTTTAGGTGACCTAAACGTTTGTGCCATAGCTCCTCTGCTTTTGCTTTGGTTAACAACGTTTTTACGAAAGGGTCATTTTTCTCTTCAAAATGATATAGACTGTCATCTTTCTTTCCAATAGCAATGACAGTTCCATTATTTGTAATTGTCGCTGCTTCCTTGTTTAATGAAACCTCAAGTCCATGTCCAGTAATTTTTGATGCAGATAGGAGATTGCCTCTTAAGTCAGGCACATATAGGGTGTCTCGTAATGTTAACATCCACCCTCCACATTCTTTTGATAGTGTAATACGTACAGTTCCTCTTCCTATACCCTTTAAATTACCTCCACCCGCTACTTCAATGGTAGTTTCGCAAGCGAAGAAAGACACAAATTTATCACGGCAAGAAGTCATGTGATCAGTTGCGCCACTATCCATGACCCAAATGTTATTAGCATTTGCCTCCTTGTTTTTCTGTCTTGTAGCCTTTAAGGCAAGATGATGTATGACTGATTTTGCATTTGCAGCTGAATGCATTTTGATAGTAATATTTTCTTCAGATTTCTTTTTGCTTTCTTTATCACCATAAGGGCAGTCTACAGCAATATGACCAAATTCTAAACATTTGTAACATCGTCTTTCTGAATAATCTGGCGTTTGACCTTTCGGGTAAACCTTTCTGTTTGTACCGGATGCTTCGCTGCCTTCACTGTACTTTCTGAACGTACCTCTTTTATTTCTTCCACGATAGGCTCCTTGACTTCTACCTTTATAACACGCTTGCGTTGCCAATGCTTTAGTGTCACTGGAGCTTTCCCTTTCGTTGTCTTTTTCTTGTGAAAACTTCAATCTTCTTTCTTCCTCCAATAACTTTGCCTTTAATTTCGTCATATTTAAATCGTCGTTATCTATTTTTAAGCTCCTTGACAAGAATTCAAATTCTTTGGGTAATCCTAAAACTGCGAATCCAGCCAAAGCCACGTCTTCAAATTCGAAACCAGCATGTTTCACTGTATAGGCTATTTCTTCTTGTTAGGTAATCGCCAATGGATTCATTTTCTTTCTTCTCTGTCGTTACGAAATCCTTTAATAGTAACAGTCCGTGCCAAGTGTCGTAAACCGTATGGATGCTTTTAAAAGTATCCCAGATATCTTTAGCTGTTTCGCATTCGGCAATATCGTCTTAACTCTCATTATTAACTATCATATAGAAAATTGCCTTAGCCTTATGATCGGTAGCCTTTTGCGCTGTAGTCATGGTAGTAGGATCGTAACCTGGATCTATCGCAGTCCAACAGCTTTTCGCTTCTAAAAGCCCTTGGGATCGCATGGACCAATGTCTATAATTGTCCGCATTTAGTTTCTCAATTTTATATTCGTCGCCCATTTTGACTTTACAGGTTTATTTATAGCCGTACATAAAGGTACACCCTTTGGTTTACTTCGATGGAATATCGTTTCTTCTTTATACGATCGGCTTACTTTTTAGTTTTGTTCACAAAGATTTATCTAAACTCGTTCGGACTCATCACATGTCCTTGTTATTAATGCTCGCGGCTTCTTTGTTTATCTGAGATTGACCCTACTTCACTTGTCAGTCTTTGTTAAACCTTGTCTCATTTTTCACCAAATGTTTACATTCAAAGAATTAAATATTTTTCCTTCTTACTTTCGTAGCGCAGTGGAAGCGTGCTGGGCCCATAACCTGTTAGATTTGAATGCGCTTCAATAAAAAATATTCATTTGAATGTGTATGACGATTTAATGACAACTTGCTTTGTTTACATTTTATTCGCGAGTGAGACTACGAGAGAGAAGCTCTCGCTAAAAACTACGTCTTAGATAGTTAAAATGATCTTTTACATATATAGGTGTCTCCACTGTTTGTAAGTTCGAGATAGTGACACCAAATTTAAATGTCAATTTCTGTATCAACTCCTAACAATTTAGATTTCGTCAATACAGGGAAGGTTAAGTGGAAACTAAAGAATTTTTACCTCCCTGAGTGTACTAGTTCACGCGGAGGTTTAACAGTGACCAGTCTTTGTGGGTATACGGGTGGGTGATGCCCAACTTGTAACTTTGGCCGCGGTTTTAAATAACAACTTAACTATGCCCGAGAAAACAAGTCGTCACGTCGCGTAACTACGTGGTGATACCAACCATCTTGTTTCATTTTACAACTAAGTTCTTTCACATATCAATGATCAGTATTCATCAGAAATTAATAATTATAACAAGAAGTGTATTGCTTTGAATTTTCCCGCTCCATCAAATTTTCATTGCTCTCCCCCCCTAGGCGCGGAGGCGAATATTAATGTAACGCGGTTTTGAAGCCCACGTGATTTGGACGGCCGCTTCACTTGGTACATAGAGAAAGAGTGGCACTGCGCCAAAAAACCAGTTCCTCTAAAACTTGTTTTATGGAGATTATGGAGGATGTCAAATCAAAACTAGGCATAGGCATAATATTTTCGATAAATTTAATTAAGTAGATTATTTTTGCAAAAATAAAATCCGTAGATGAATCATTAGTGTCAATTATATTTTTAATAATTACCGCATTTGTTTGAGTCGATGCGTTAAACATAAAATCACAGTTGTCACGCTGAATTTGTTTTGTTACTGAAGGTTTTAAATAAAGATCACACTGTATATTGTTGTTTTGGCAGAGACAGAAGGTGAGCCGCAATTTAAAATTGAGCTCGGTTTATTTAAGTAACCGTTAATGGATCAAGTTGCGAGCGATATAGACTCAGACGCCGTGAAAAAAAAAAAAAAAAAAAACCCGGCAGCGGCATGACCATGTTTCGGCTGCGGCTCGCCGAGATTTTTCCATACCGCGGCCGCGCCAAAAATATTGTTGAACGTAGCGCCGGGCCAGGAGCCGGGCCGTAATGGGCGGCGTCGGAGTCTAGAGCGATAGTTTAATATCCAAGTTTCCACCAACTGAACTAACCAAGGCTTAGACCAATTCGAGCTTAAAGACTTTGGACTAACAAATACGTGGTATTAAATTGAATTTAAAACTTATAATGTGAAACTGAGAAAGGTTAAAATGTAATTTGCGACTAAAATTCGATTATTTATGTAGGATTACAAAATATAATTGTTTATATCCGGTAATCGTAAAACCTTCAGTCTCGGGCGACGCGCGGGCGCCATTTTACTTGTTTACTATGGCATCTGTGAGACTGTGACGCGCGAGTATGACGGGCGCCCCACGTGATCTTAAAGAACTATTTTCAACATTTCCTCTCTCTCATTGGTCAATGCAAAAAGTGCTTTCGTCTGCTCAAGAAATTTGATGGAATACATGGTGAAAGTTGAAAATTCAATGAAGTAGTACACTTCTTGATATAATTATTAACTTCTGTATTCATTGTTATTTCATTTGATAATTGAACGGCTAATAATTGAAGTCAAACCAGAAGTTGCTCGACAGAGACTTTCCCGATAAAAGAGCAAAAAAAAAAACTAAAACTGAGCTGGCGACTTATCGTTAAAGGCTAGGATTGAATAGTGGCTAAATTCTGAAAGAGAACCGTCAAAGCTATAAAATCAGCGTGGTGCAAATTCTAAGCCCCATCAAAACGAGTGAAAAAAATATTTAAAAGGGAAGCCATACAGCCTAGTGTGCCTTGCTAAAAAAATAAATTTCTTCATTTGGAACTAAAACCGAGCTGGCGACTTAACGTTAAAGGCTAGGATTAAACCGTGGCTAAATTCTTAAAGAGTACCGTCGAAGCTACAAAATCAGCATGTTGCAAATTCTAAGCCCCATCAAAAAGATCGAAAAAAAATTTTTTAAAGGGTAAATGAAGATCCTAGTGTGACTTGCCAAAAAATTAATTTCTTCATTTTTAACTAAAACTGAGCTGGCGACGTATCGTTAAAGGCTAGGATTGAATAGTGGCTAAATTCTGAAAGAGAACCGTCAAAGCTATAAAATCAGCATGGTGCAAATTCTAAGCCCCATCAAAAAGATCGAAAAAGACTGATTTAAAGGGTAAATGAAGAGCCTAGTGTGACCTGCCAAAAAATTAATTTCTTCATTTGGAACTAAAACTGATCTGGCGACTTATCGTTAAAGGCTAGGATTGAATAGTGGCTAAGTTCTTAAAGAGAACTGTCTAAGCTACAAAATCCGCGTGGTGCAAATTCTAAGCCACATCAAAACGAGCGAAAAAAATTTATTTAAAGAGAAGCTATAGAGCCAAGGGTGCCTTGAAAAAAAATTAATTTGTTCATTTGGAACTAAAACTGAGCTGGCGACTTATAGTTAAAGGCTAGGATTGAATCGTGGCTAAATTCATAAAGAGAACCGTCTACGCTACAAAATCAGCATGGTGCAAATTCTAAGCACCATCAAAAAGATCGAAAAAAATTGTTTTAAAGGGTAAATGAAGAGCCTAGTGTGACTTGCCAAAAAATTAATTTCTTCATTTTTAACTAAAACTGAGCTGGCGACTTATCGTTAAAGAATAGGATTGAATAGTGGCTAAATTCTTAAAGAGAACCGTCTAAGCTATAAAATCAGCGTGGTGCAAATTCTGAGCACCATAAAAACGAGTGAAAAAAATATTTAAAGGGAAGCCATACAGCCTAGTGTGCCTTGCCAAAAAAATAAATTTCTTCATTTGGAACTAAAACCGAGCAGGCGACTTATCGTTAAAGGCTAGGATTGAATAGTGGCTAAATTCTTAAAGAGTACCGTCGAAGCTACAAAATCAGCATGGTGCAAATTCTAAGCCCCATCAAAAAGATCGAAAAAAATTGATTTAAAGGGTAAATGAAGAGCCTAGTGTGACTTGCCAAAAAATTAATTTCTTCATTTTTAACTAAAACTGAGCTGGCGACTTATCGTTAAAGGCTAGGATTTAATCGTGGCTAAATTCATAAAGAGAACTGTCTAAGCTACAAAATCCGCGTGGTGCAAATTCTAAGCCACATCAAAACGAGCGAAAAAAAATTATTTAAAGAGAAGCTATAGAGCCAAGGGTGCCTTGAAAAAAAATTAATTTGTTCATTTGGAACTAAAACTGAGCTGGCGACTTATCGTTAAAGGCTAGGATTGAATCGTGGCTAAATTCATAAAGAGAACCGTCTACGCTACAAAATCAGCATGGTGCAAATTCTAAGCACCATCAAAAAGATCGAAAAAAATTGTTTTAAAGGGTAAATGAAGATCCTAGTGTGACTTGCCAAAAAATTAATTTCTTCATTTTTAACTAAAACTGAGCTGGCGACTAATCGTTAAAGGCTAGGATTGAATTGTTGCTAAATTCTTAAAGAGAACCGTCTAAGCTACAAAATCAACGTGATGCAAATTCTAAGCACTATCAAAACAAGCGAAAAAATTGAATGAAAGGGAAGCCATAGAGCTTGCCTTGCCAAAAAATGAATTTCTTCATTTGGAACTAAAACTGAGCTGGCGACTGCACAAATGTTTCCTTTTGCAAATTTGGGATTTTTTTATTTGTTTTGTAGGTTATAAGATAGTTCAGATTTAGAAGCAGGGGGTGTTCAGAATTGGAAACGGGGCGTTCAGAATTAGAATCGTTCGTTCAGAAATAAAAGCCGGTACTGTCGTCTTTAAAACCGCGTTTGCGTTAAAAGTACGCGTCATGGAATGATGAAAACTAGTGCAACGGGTTCGCAACTATTCAAACTTGATATTAGATACTTAACCTCGTCGCTAAAAATTCCATAGAAATCGAGATCTCGGATTTCTTCAGAAATAGGCGACCTTACCCTAGTATTTTTCTATCTATCTTTTGAGCATAAGAAGTCGTTTTTTATTTTATTTAATCGCGTGTGACCCTTTAATTGTATTAATTGATGAAAGATATTCATGGGTGAACCGGAAATTTCTTTGTTCGACCTTTCCAAAACGTTTAAAAATGGTTGCAAAGTCCCTAGAGTGAACTCGGCTTATATTTCTATAGTTAAAAAATTCTAGGTTAAATACCCACAAAGGTCTGGAAGTTCTTGAATTAAAGGATCATCTTTAAATATAGCCATGGCGTGGAAACATGATGATCATTGAATCAAAGTAAAACAGTAGATTAATCAGGCAAATCATCCGGATTAGTGGGGCTTTCAGGAACCAATGCTTGGCAACCTGTTTATATTTGAAATTTCAGTTAAGCAAATTATGGAACGAAGACTCAGATTAAAGGGAGTATAATTTAACCAAATATAGAAATTCGCCTGCTAACGGTTGCTGATATATAGCACCGATTTTAGTGAACATTTGCTAGACGTAGTGGCAGGAATGACAACTTGGGCCATATTGTTATACTCCCTTTAAGTTATACCAGGAAGCTTATACCTTTGGACGTGGTGAAATCTTGAACTTATTTGAATTGAAGATGATCTTCCTATTTTCAGCCCCGAAAACTCAAATTAATAAGAAAAACAAGCCTAGAATAAAAGCATCATTAGATAAGCGATAAAAACGTGAAAATTAACAAAACGAAAATTAACAATGTAATACCAACCTTTCAAACTATGATATACGGTCCATTTTCTTCATATCTTGTATAGTGATTATTTTGAGCGCGAATCTACGCGTTTAACCCCGAAAATGAATTAGTTAATTACTCGACCCCGCCGTCATAATTATGTGACCACGAGTTCAAGGGTTAGTCAACTTTACACATTAACCCTAACGTATGCAGGCGAAAGGGGCTAACCGCGACCTGGGTAGTGCCGCCTGGTAAGCTTAAATCTAGGGTGTAGTTAGTAAACTTAATTATTGAAGCCAAAAAAACCTTCCGAGTTCCCTCAACATAAAGTCAAATTTGACGGTGATTGTTAGAATTATCGCTACGAGCAACGTCCACGTTAGGGACGCTACTCGACCTCGGAAGTAAAAAAACCCGACCAATTTGGGGGTTATTTTTAAGTCCCACGAAGAACTAGAATTAAGCACTTGGAAAAGAAAATGATACCGCTCGCTCAAGTCATCCGTGACCAACGCGTCGCGACCCTAGTTTGGTATCCTAATGAGCGGGCCTACTTAGGGCAGTCTCGAGGTGTACAATCTCCCACGCAATCGATTGAACTCAAGCGTTGCGCCCTTTCTCTCGGATCCCCCGCGGCAGTCACCTTGAGAACACGAAACATTACAAGGAAGCTAGCCTCGACCGCGCTTCGCCCAAAAACGGCGGACTCTTCGCCTGCCATTAGTGGACGAACCCCCAAACCACGGTTAAACAGTTCTACGCCTGACCGAAAATAGGAATTAACCTATTCGGCAAAAAGACCACTGAAGAATCCAGCGACGGTTGAAAATCTTGATGAGAAAGGGCGAGAATGAACTTTTATATTGAACCTTAAAAAATATATATCCTCAAGACTGCCATTGATAAAACAATTAGAGGGAAGCCCTACATAAAACTAAAACAGAAAAAGGTGACTCTACAAGTACCTTATCACTAATCCCAAGAGGCTCGTATTAATTTTAAATTTAATTTACGTTAATTTAATGCCAAGTTTATATCTAGGTCTATGAGCCCCAAAAGTAGGATATATTTCGTCGCTGCCGACGTTAAATTTAAGCTCCAGAGTCACTAAGAAATCCAGTGCTACCAACTGTTATATATTTAGGACAAACTCTTATACGTTTCGCGTATTCAGTAATGCGCGAATAAGTTAACAGATAAAAACAGATTAGCCGGCCATTTGTCTATTCAATCTCTTTACCTGATTTTTATATATCCGAATTATTAGTTTTAGAGCAGATATCCAATGGTTAACCGAAACTCAAACAGATAACTGTAAATTTAATTCTAATTGCGAAATAATGCGCAATTACAATAGCTCTATTTCATTCTTTAAGCGAGTATTCATTTAAAAAGCGTTTCCCGGTTGGCTGGTGTAGAAGGCGCGGTTAAAAGATGGATAAAAACATTATGTAAAGAACTTTACTTCGAATATCGTTTTCTCGGGGTTAGATTAAAAGATCCCGTTTATCCAATTTAGAACCAGTTAAAATAAATAACGGTTTTATCTGTTGACTACTATCTGTGGCCGCAGTTGAGAGCACTAGAGAAAACAAATTTGACCTTTAGGTCTAAAACTCTAGCTTACCCGCGAAGATCTGGAAGTTCTCGTTGCACGGGCGTATATATCCAATTAACCAGGACGTAGAAAAATGATGTATATTGAAGCAAAGTAAAACTGTAGATAGTTCAGGCGTATTATCCGGATTAGCTGTGGCTAAGAATCAGGCAACCTGTTTTCCAATAAAAAATAACGAAATTCAGATTTAGAATAGGTAATCAAATTATGGAACGAAGAATCAGATTAATGAAGGTAAACCAAAACGAAATGTCGTCAGCTAGATATAGTGGCAGGAATGCCAATTGCAGGGTTGATACTCAAAAGCTGCGTTCATACTAGGCCTTGGATTCGATTTAAACCGTTTCAAAACGTTTCTCTAGAGTCGTGTGAACGGATAACCGTCTTTTCTCTAATCGATTTGATTCGATTTCTCGAAACTGCTTCGGGAACCAATTTCATACCGATTAGGTTTCATCAACCGATAGATGAAGTTACAATAAATCGATTTATAACGATGTGTGAACGCATGACGCTTAAAACAATTCTTGGCGATTTGAAAATCGGTTCGTAGCTAAAGTTTGCCTTAATTTTAGTGAAAATAGTAACCAAAAAGTAAATAAATAGTAACAAAAATGAGCCTTTTTGCGCAAATTTTATAAAATAAATTTAATAAACAGGGACGGTTTAATCCTAGAATTGAAATAATATATATTGACTTTAGCTTCGGTCACACTAGCATTTCTTAATCGGATTGAAACAACCCCCGTTCATGCTAGTTCTTGGAATCGATTTAAACCGTTTCGCTAGAGTCGTGTGAACAGGAAACTGTCTTTTCTCGAATCGATTTGATTCGATTTCTCGAAACCGCTTCCATAACCAGTTTCATAGCGATTCGGTTTCAGAAATCGATAGATGAAGCTACAATAAATTGATTTATAAAGATAATGCGTGAACAGATGCCGCTTAAAACGATTCATGGCGATTTGAATATTGGTTTGATTTTACCGTTTCAAACCGATTAAGAAGTGACCGTAGCTACAGTAAAATCAAACCGATATTCAAATCACTAGTAATCGTTTTAAGCGTCACGTGTTCACGCATTATTTTCATAAATCGATTGATCGTAGCTTCATCTATCGGTTGTTGAAACCGAATCGGTGCGAAACTGGTTCCTGAAGCGGTTTCGACAAATCGAATCAAATCGATTCGAGAAAAGATGGTTTCTCGTTCGCACGACTCCCGCGAAACCTTCTGAAACGGATTAAATCGATTCCAAGGCCTAGAATAATCGCAGCATGGTGTTTAGAATGCAACCCACTATACATCCAATTTTTCTGGCAAGGCTAATGAGAAGTTCCGCCCAAAATGTAGTGATTTTTCAGTTAAAATTTATTCTCGGTAATACTCAACGTTAAATGTAAGTGGCATCGGGAAACAAATTATGCTAGAAAATATATTATTCCGCTCAAGTTTCACATGGAAACCACGAGAATGATGTAAAAAATATAGTTAACTTGTCTAATTACGAAAATAGTAACCTTTTTCTAAAATAATAACTTTTAGTCGAGCTTTTAGTGGAAATAGTAACTTAGTATCTTAGCCCTGCAATTGATACCATCCAACTTAGGCCGGAACGTTATACTATATGAATTTCTTGATTAAAGTTGTACCATAAGATTATAGCTTATCTTCTATAAGTATGTCACTTCTATTGTTTTACATGCATTTTTTAATGACACCTTGTCGCCAGATCGACCACAGAATTAGGACCACCAAAACCCAGACAAAAATGATTATTCTTTGTGTAGATTTTTATTGGCTATATATATATATATATATTTCGGGGTCACCTGAGGTCTTTACGCACGGTTGCCACAGTTTTTTCAGATTCAAATTCCTTGATTTTTCCCTGACCATTTCCAACGCTTTTCCCTGACCGTTTCAGCTAATACTACCCAATTTTTAACCTTTTATGTTATATATAATTGCGGTCGTCAAACTTCTTGCTCGCGTATCTTTGTTCTAAACTATACAACTGACATGGTCAGCTTCGAATCTTTTCCGCAGATAATGATTGCAATTTCCTAGCTTCTTGAAAGATCTTTAAATTCCCTGATTTTTCAAAATATCTTAAAATTACCTGCCTTTTTTTATTCATTTTCAAATTCCCTGACTTTTCCCTGACCTGTGGCAACCATGCCAATAGAATAAATTCGAATATTAATAAGGGTCTCAACCACTTCCTAGGTGATCTACTTTTTGAAATTTGATAGCAAATGTAATTGCCGTTTCCCGATAGCTACTCTCGTCTCAAGTTGAGCATAATTTAATTTAATTTAGAAATATAAAATCACAAATCTTAAAATAGTAAATATAAGGTCGTAGTAAAAATCCACGCAATTTACGGTTCTAAATAAATAATAACCCAACAACCGAGTTGAAATCGTTCAAATTCAAATTTATATAACTAATACCTAGAACCAGGACTTATTTTTGTAATTTTGTCAATTTTTTGCTAAAGATAAAACTATATTTAAAGGTTTTAGATAACAGGAAAATTTGTGAATAAATGGATTAAAATTTCGCGTAATTATTCTTATCTCAAAATTATATCCAATAAAGCAAAGTTTGAAACACTTAAATTTGTAATCACTTACGGCCAGATGAAATAGAAACAGATATTTTAAATCGAATTCACTCGACATGAAATCCGAGCCCACGCATTTACAATTACCTCGTTTTAGGTTAAAATAAGTGAATTACAGGAACAATATAAAAACGATTAAATTTGAACTTGAAATACCTAAACACTGTAAAACTAAAGACGGCAATCAACATGAGAATTCACGTTACCTATACATTTTTCCCGCGCGTTAAGCTTAACTTTAGCCCTAACATCCGGTTTGAGCTAAGTTGTATTTGATCGTACGCTACCTCAAGATATAGTCCTATTATTATACGCGATTAGCTAAGTTACAAAATACAAATAGCCTAATTTCAATCTGCATTAAAAATTAAAACTGATATCCGAAAGATTGTCTTAATTTACTCACTGTGTTTTGGTATAGTAAAATGGCACAAGTAACTGACCCCCACGAACTAAAATAGAAGCGGACAGCCGGACACGTTCATCCAATGATAGGCCATTCCCGATTCCAGCTCATCCTTATAATATAATCATTTACTCCTCCACTAGAAATATTCAGCTTCTTGCGGCTCTTGCCCACCATTGCTTTCGTCACATCGATCACGTGTCGTACAGGCCATTTTCTATATACTACCAAAATCTCCATAAAATTATTTTCCCGTCGGAGTCTCCATTTTGGCCTACCCTAATAAAATAAGGCCGAATTGAAGGGCATCGAGGCCGTAAGCTACATGGCTATAGTTATACGAGGCTTCCCATATTTTAAATTTTCGGACATTTTCCCCTCTCGTTCATTACAGATTTCTGAATAATAGCATATTCAGGCATTCCTTGCATTTGTATTTTTTGTAGTTGGCAATTGTATTATAATTATAATTTACACTAACTCTCATGCAAAATATTTGGCAGCTTTTATGTTAGCGATGCCATGCCACCTTTGGGCCATTGTTAAGCTTACTCTCATCGTAAGACCCATTCAACTTAAATTTTCATATTTAAACAATAAATAGAGATAAAAACTTACCGAAAACATTTGCTGGTGGGTTTATACATTGTTAACGCCTTTAATTAAACTTAATTTCAACAACTAAACACCACGAAATGCGACAACAAATCCGATCCGATTTTTCTTTTCATCATACCGTCAACAGATTTCCAGCCAGCGTTGCCAGAACAAAAGTCTAAATTTATAGTATCTGGTTCCAAAAATTATCGATTTTTCTAGAAAATTATAGTACACTATATTTTTGGCGCGAATTTTGAATTCAAATGCAAATATATATGACGTCGCCCACGAAAATGCTATTTTGTTATGAACAAACTCTTGAGCAGCCTAAACTTCACTGGTAGTGGCACGCGGGGAACCTAGCGGCAGTTAAAACACAACTTATATCCCTATTGCCAAGGCAACTCGGAGCTCTCGGGCTAGCCTATCACACGCTTTGCCTCTACGGAAATACAAAAGCAGTAGGCTGTGGATCCCTAAAAGGGGAGTAATACTAAGAGTGGGCCATGTGACGAAGTACAAAGTTGACTAAAATTAAAGTTTTCGATATAAAATCTACCATTTAAAAATTATCGCACAGTTATCGGAAAAATGCACAAATTATCGCAAAAAGCGTACTATATAGTACGCCGTTGAAATTATAGTACGCCCAGAAATTTTTCTTGAAATTATCGAAATGTACTATAATTATAGTACGTCTGGCAACGCTGTTTCCAGCGATTTCTAGCGAACAATTAAACACGCGTTTTGACTGCGTTCAGGGCAAATAACCGATATGACCAGTTCGAATTATTATGAACGATAGAATTAAAGCGGACAAATATCTCCGACGTTACGTTAAATTATTTTTCTTAATACCCTACTTGCTGGATTTCGCCACAAGTTAATGTTCCTCGTTAAGAGTTTCTGCCCAAACCAGGGGCCCTATTAAGTATCCATTTGAGATCTAGTTTTCGATGCTCACTCTCTACAGTACTAAGAAGAATTTATTCGTCTAACGTTAAAGAGTACTCGTAAACCTACAGTAAGACCGTAGAGGGCTGGCACCATTTGGTTGTGTTAACTCCAAATTCTAAAAACATAGTGAACCAATCGCCTATTAGATTACACCGACGAAAAAGAACTGTTGTCTACCATTTAAAATATACTTGTTAATAGGGGAAGCCAATGTATCTATGACTCCCAAATAAATCCACATGATCGAGGAGGCTATGGTATACGGCTATACGCGACAGGCTGGGAAATAAGGCGGTTTTACTGGACAAAAGTCCAGTTTAAAAATTAGCTGGGCCAGTTTAAAAATTAAATGCTTGGGGGTCTACTGGCCACAAGGCCAGTTAATTAATTCCAAAATTTAGTTTTGTTTCTTAGCCTACGTCATAGGCCTACGTCATAATGACAGATTGTCAAGCTCGTGAAAATTGTAACTGGCCAATGTCCAGTTTTTTAATTAAACTGCTTGGGCTCTACCAAGAAGGATCAGATAAGGAGAGGAAAAGTGGGAACGGCGCGGCTCCTACTGCGTCGGCCTAAACTCCCACTCTGGGAGAACGGGGGACAGACGGGGGTAGAGATGCTTCGTGGTAAATTGTTGTCACGTGGGTAAAACGAATCCTTTATGAGACGCGCTAGCTAGCGACAGCGTGACAACAGTTTACCTCGAAAATTTCCTATCCCGAGTGGGAGGTTGGCTCTTCTCTCTCTAACTCAACGCAGCCCCACTTTTCCTCTCCTTATCTGATCCTTCTTGGCTCTACTGGCCACAAGTCCAGTTTAAAAATTATCCTTATTTCCCAGCCTGATACGCGATAGAAACAAGTCTAGGTGGCGCCAAGGAGGATTAGACAAGGAGAGGAAATGTGGGGTTGCGTTGAGTTAGAGAGAGAAGAGCCAACCTCCCACTCGGGTGGAAAGGGGGGATAGGAAATTCTCGAGGTAAACTGTTGTCACGTGGTCGCGAGCTAGCGCGTCTCATAAAGGATTCGTTTTACCCACGCGACAACATTTTACCACGAAACGTCTCTACCCCCGTTCTCCCAGAGTGGGAGTTTAGGCCGACGCAGTAGGAACCGCGCCGTCCCCACATTTCTTCTCCATGTCTAATCCTCCTTGGTGGCGCTGATGCTTTTATCGTCTGCTAAGAGGTTGATCTATGGACCAAGAATTTAGCCATATTTTTAAACTCAACTTCTCGTATTTTCGACAGTGAAAGACGAATTGTAGTTCTAACATTAGTGAGCAGCCGATAGATATACATACCTCAACCGAAAAAGAAATCGGGCGTCTCGGAGGCAAAGTTTTGCTGTTGTACCGTTGGACCCACAGGTCTCTTTACCCGAGAGATCACCATAATGGGTGATTCTCCCTGAATGCTACTCCAATCTCCACCCGTTGCGAGACAATTTCTTGTACTTACCTGTGTTGTCACATAGCAAGGTTACTAGACTACAAATACACTATAGGGTCACATAGCACTGAGTAATAGCTGCCTCTAAAAGGCCCGAATGGGATGGGTTAGCGTGTACAACTAAAAAAATAAAAAATACACTAAAAGTTTTCATTTAAAACTCAGAAGTCTCAATCGTTACCATTCGTTAGAAAAAAGCCTAAATACATTAAACTTGAGTGATTTGTTCTGTAGGGCATAGGGTGAGACTAGGGTACGACAGTAACAAGATAACCACAATTTGTCTTATTGTTTGTGTTCATTTACTTTAAATTCTAGTTTCTTATTAAACTTAATAGTCCAAATTATGTAATTTAATTATTGCAATTGAATTTTGGTTTATTGAAAAAATTTGGGGTGGCTAATTTAGATTTTCGGTGGCTAAAGCCTCCACCTTCAAAAAACTTGGTGTTAAACGAATTCAAGAGATAAACGGGACATGTGTTTGTGCGTGCTGATTTCAAATTAAGTTGGCAGGGATGCCAACTTAATTTGAAATCAGCGTTGCCAGATCAAAAGTCTAAAATTATAGTACCTGGTTCCAATAATTATCGATTTTTCTAGAAAATTATAGTACGCTATATTTTTGGCGCGAATTTTGAATTCAAATGCAAATATATATGACGTCGCCCACGAAAATGTTATTTTGTTATGAACAAACTCTTGAGCAGCCTAAACTTCACTGGTAGTGGCACGCGGGGAACCTAGCGGCAGTTAAAACACAACTTATATCCCTATTGCCAAGGCAACTCGGAGCTCTCGGGCTAGCCTATCACACGCTTTGCCTCTATGGAAATACAAAAGCAGTAGGCTGTGTATCCCTAAGAGAGGAGTAATACTAAGAGTGGGCCATGTGACGAAGTACAAAGTTGACTAAAATTAAAGTTTTCGATATAAAATCTACTAATTAAAAATTATCGCACAATTATCGGAAAAATGCACAAATTATCGCAAAAAGCGTACTATATAGTACGCCGTTGAAATTATAGTACGCCCAGAATTTTTTCTTGAAATTATCGAAATGTACTTTAATTATAGTACGTCTGGCAACGCTGTTTGAAATAGACTATTTATTTTCATATTTTTTTTTATAATTTCCATAAAATATACCTCAGGGTAACTACATTTCCTACATTTTTATTGTGTTCCTATAAGTTTCTACAGGGTTTCTATAATTTCAAATATTTTTCCCATGTTTTCATGATTTCTTTCCTATTTACGCGTTTCCATAGCTGAGGTTTTAAAACTACAATAAAATGAAGTTAATATTTATTAGAGATGTCGTTCAATAACTACAAAAATGAAGTGAATATTTTTTTTCTAAAATTGGGTCAGCTTCACTGTGTTTAGTTATAGAATGAGGAATAACGCGGTTTTCACTCGATAGAAGATATTAAATCAAAATTGATTTGAAAAGCATAACTTCTTTTAAGAAACCTATATTTTCCTTTAATTTCAGAAGTAATTCTTCTATATTTTCCTTTAATTTCAGAAGTAATTCTTCTATATTTTCCTTTAATTTCAGAAGTAATTCTTCTATATTATCCTTTAATTTCAGAAATAATTCTTCTATATTTTCCTTTAATTTAAGGAGTAATTCTACTATATTATCCTACAATTTCAGAAGTAATTCTAATATATTTTCCTTTAATTTCAGGCGCAATTCTTCTATATTTTCCTTTAATGTCGGGAGCAATTCTCCTATATTTTCCTACAATTTCATGACAAGCAACTCTCCTATATTTTCCTATAATTTCATGAAAAGCAACTCTCCTATATTTTCCAACAATTATATCAAAAGAAATTCTCCTATATTTTCCTACAATTTCAAAAGTAATTCTCCTATATTTTCCTACAATTTCAAAAGTAATTTTCCTATATTTTCCTTTAATTTCAGGAGTAATTCTCCTATATTTTCTTATATTTTACTTTAAATCAATATAATATTTTGGGATTTTGTTGTGGTCACCCTTCAATCTTCTAGTTTCTTTTATGAATGGTGAAAAAAAAAAAAAAAAAAAAAAAAAAAACGGAATATATATGAAATGAAATGTTTATAAGATTTGGCTTAGAGTAATCAAGGCTAAGTCTTTTCAACATTCCGTTGAAGGGCTGGGTCTTCCCATATTTTATGTATTTTTTGGAGGTCTTGGCTATGGAAGGTATAAAAAGACGCCGTTTCAAATAATCGACATCATATCCTATTTGATTCTCATTGAAAGATTCTAACTCTGCAAGCCTAACAAGTCTCGAGATGAACTCCTTGGTAAATTATTACGTTTTTTAAAATCATTATTTATTATTGTATTGATTGGCTTGCAAATGATCGACATGGGGTTTAGTCAGTTTGATAGAAGTTTTCAATTGATCGACAATGGCGTAGGATAGTTTTTTAACTAAATTCATTACCGTCGATTATATCAAAGATCACTCCGTTATCGCCAGACTGAACAGGCTTTTTAATTCTAAGTTTACAAACCAATGACAAATTTCGAAATATATTTTTAATTTACTAGGGAATTAAGTTTAACATGGATTTATGGAGAATTAGATTTCTCGTCATTAACGAGTCTCTGGCGAATCACGAGAGAGCAGAACGCCAGTAGAACAATTATATAAAAGCTGCGTTTATACTACGCCTTGGATTCGTAGTCTTGTAAACGTTAAACCGTTTTTTTTCTCGAATCAATTTGATTCAATTTCTCGAAACTGCTTCGGGAACCAGTTTCATACTGATTTGGTTTAAACAACCGATAGATAAATCTACAATAAATCTACTTATAAAGATAAAGTGTGAACACAAGACGCTTAAAACGATTCCTGGCGACTCGAATATCGATTTGATTTTACCGTTTCTAATCGATTAAGAAATGCTACTGTGACCGTCGCTATAATGAAATAATAAACCTAAAGGTTAATAGGTTTCTTAAAGGGACTATCTGTGATTTTCAAATCCCCTTTAAAGTCGCCTTCTTTTCTAGCTTAGCAGACGACGTTGTACAAAATAAATTGAACAGTCAAAGCTAGGCTGCGTGAGTAAAGGAAGAGCATTTTAAAGGGGCCAGTTTCAGAGCAGATAGGGCCTTTAAAGGGGTTTTGCCGTTATAATTTGAGATTACGGCGAGTTACGGAATAAATGTCGTCATAATGTCACTAATGATTGACGCCACTAAATAACGTTTCAAAGGGGTTTCAAACCACTCATACAATTTCGAGTTTGAACACTGCCACCCCGCGACCTTTTAAGAATTCCCAGTGTACCTTCTGTGCTTTCTAGATCTTAATATTTGTAAAAATATTAATGGGCTTCACAGCCCGTCTTAGCGAAAACTTTAAAAAAGCAAAACCAGTTGTATACGAAATTTTTTACTCTAAAGAACATTATACCCCGCTATACTAGCAAAAAGGGTCCAAGGGATACTTTCTATCCCCTTTTGATACTAGTGAGTTAAGCTAATTATGATGAAGTGGCTATTTTCACTCCCAATCGTATAATTTGTTGTAAATCTTGACAGAAGCGGTACAAACCAGAACTGCTAATCTTCCAAGGTCTTTCAAATTTGAAATTTTCTTCTTTCTTTAAATAGGCTTATTACATTACGTAAAGCACTTGATTTAATTATATTCGCCAATGAAACGCCCAATATAATTTTTATTTCAGATAATCGAAAATAATTTGAGCAATTATCTCCTTTTATAAAACCTTTTAAATGACCTTGTTCATTTCATCGCGATATAAAAGTACAGGGTGTGGTAGTTGTCTAGTTGATGTTTTACTATAACACACCTTTTGAAATAAAATATTATAACCTTGGACTCACAATTATAAATTAGTGCAAAGCCTTGCAACCTAATGATACTTTGCGTTCATGAATATCCGGAATTGAACAAGTTCGTTAAGTCCATAAAAAGTCAGTGTCCCGCGATGACAATTTAGATTTTAACCAGCACGCCTAGTGAAATAACCCGAATTCAACAAAATTTCACCTAAATTTGAATTTCCTTTGGTCCACATTTGTTGAATTCAGGTTTTTTATTTTACTAAACTCATGAATGATGAAAACAAGGATAGATAATGAAGGATGGGGCGTTGCAAGATGAGGTTCAAAACAAAGTTGTTGCTCAGGCAAATATAATAGAGAGAAATCGTAAGGTTGCTTGCATCTATTGTCCGATTAGTTCAAGACAGTTGCTGAATCCAAAAATCCTATTCGTTTTTTCGGGTTCAATTCGATACCCACTGTTTCTGAATTGTTTGGCGCTTTCTCTTGTTATATAATAACTAGTGTTTCTTTTCCTATTTACAGGTCGTTATTACCTTTCTCGGTCTTGCCGCCTACGCTAGCGCCGGAGTAGTCACTACTCTCGGCTTGGCCGCGGCTCCGATTGCCATCGGTTCAACGGACCTGACTGGTGCCATTGGTATCGCTCAAGGCCAACGCGACGCCTATTTGGGACGCGTCTCCGCCGCTCACGCCGCCGCCGTTAACGTCGCCAACCGAGTAGCTGTCGCCAGCCCCAACGGTATCACAGTCACTGACTTGAACGGAGCTATTGGAATCGCTCAAGGAAACCGTGACGCCTACTTGGGACGCGTCGCCGCTGCTCAAGCTCAAATCAACAACATTGCCCATCGTGTCGCCGTACCAATCGCCGCTGGAATCCCTATCGCTCACGCCGGAATCATTGGTGGACAAATTATTATTTAAAAAGATACCGCGATATTCTGATTCATCACCGGTTTTTAAATTGTAACGAGAAAGATCTTGTAAATAACATAAAATAAAGGTGAAGCGCTTTTGAAATGTTTTGTGTCAATCAACATATAGTATATATAATTCTCTTACGCTATTAAACAAATGCTGGATTCATTCCTACATTCTCCCAATCCCATTAAAATCACCATAACCTTAGATTTATTATATCTAAACCTATATAGTAAACCTAGTAATTATTATATCTCTTTCGGAATTTTAATTCTATTAGAATTAAAATTCCGACTAATGACAGAAAACATGATGAGATCAAGAATCCATTCAGGTTCCATATGGAACCTGAATGGATTCTTGATGAGATACAATGAAAGTTTCACTCATTATTTTAACGCAAATTATTCTCACACCTTTCCGAGAAAATTGACACGAAAGTTGACGAAACTCTTAATTTCAATTAAACGCATCATGACACAAGAATTCCGCGTGGATTTATTTAGCCCCTGGTGGTAATTTTGGAAAGTATGGATATTTTAAACCCAAATCATAGAGACACGCACGAATATGTCTATATTCATTTCCTCTTAGTCTTATTTAATAAACTCGATTTGCCCTGAGAGTTATCATTTAAATACTTACTGACAAACCATGGATGATGAAAGAAGAAATAAGTTGTGTTGTATTTTTGTCTTCCATGATCCATCTAATAAACTAATAGATTTTCAATGAACTTTTTAATCGTCGCATTGCAAACTTCAAGTCTAAGGCTCCAACTTCCACCCCGAGTAAACGGGCGACATGGAGTAGTAATACCGTAGCCTGGTGTCTCAGTGGCAGAGTCCAGGTGATAACTTGTATGAATCGCAGGTCTCTTGTCACCAGGGAGTTTTGCGGATGATCCGCTGCGAGTTTCTCCTTCATATTTCCCTCCCCGATCGCCATCCGCTGCGTGCACAATTCCCAGTATCCCAGTAGTCAATCTGTGTAGTCACATCTAGGAATATAATACTCGTGCCTCTGGAACAGAAAATTGTATTCACCCAACACGAGCTGCGCGATTCATCTATGGCTGACTCGGCCGAGCCAAAATCGACGGACATAGTAGGTAGCGCCATCATATGATAGGCGTAAGAAGCTCGAAATATAAAATAAAATATATAATATGTAATAAAATTAGTCTGCTATATAGTATTTCAAATTAAAATGAGGGTATATTGCTGTTTCGATAATTGTCGTAGCGATTTTAGCTGCCAGAAGAATTTAACTTTTCATAAAGTTTAAAAACCTGTACGAAAATAGTAATATAGTTTCTAAAGTTTTCCGTTAGGTGGCAGTCTATAGTTATGTCACGCACATTTCAGTATGCCGTTCATGCAACGCTTGCTTTCTTCTCCCATAGCCTCCTCGATCACGCGCTTCGGCTGCGCGCGAGCGCAGCCGAAGCGCGTGATCGAGGAGGCTATGCTTCTCCAGAGGTCCCCCTTCATCCTCCTAGGTCTCATGATCTGACTGATCAGAGGCCTTTCCCTCCGGACCCTCCCCAACCTTGCAGTTATTTGGTCCACTCTCTTCAGATCTGCCATTATTACTTGCAATATCCTCCAAGAACCAAGATTACTTGAGGGTGTCAAAATTATTTTAGAATCTCATGGCGCGTGGTCGCATGTAATTTTTCTCGCGCTATTTTTGAAGTTCAATTTCAAACTACTTATTGGGCTTAGCTTTTATTTTTGCAAAATTTTAGGGTTAGCGTTAATTTTCTTGTATAATTTTATCTAAATTTAGCTGAGTGGTTTGGTTTTTTGGAAATGCAGCCTGGTAACTTTGTTGCGGGCTTAGTGGCGCCAAATTCCAGTACTGGGCGTAGTTCTCCATTTCAATTTATTGGGCTTTTCTCGTTTTTGGCTCTTATCTGCGCGTCTTTTACCATCATCGATGATATAGCGTTCCCTAGTTCCGGTTTACATGATTGCAACGTCGCGAACTACTACTCTCCCGATTCGGAATTCTCACCGGCACAATATGTGGATCTCCTTTCCTCTCGCAGACGTTTTAGACCAATACCTTCCACTGTTGTCTTTGACAAGGATTTGGATTCCTCTACTTTGATCGCCGTACGCTTTAATGGCCTTGCTTCCTGCGGGGATGTTGAAGTTAACCCTGGACCTGCTCTTAACGTTACTTGGCCTTGCGGACATTGCGGTAGACCGGTAAGGACAAACCAGATGGGAATTTTTTGCGAAGGCCCTTTATGCCAGAAGTGGTTTCATACAAAATGCCTCAGCATGAAAAGAGATGAATACCACCGTTATAGCGCTTCAAATGAGCCAACGTGCTCCTTGCCGGCTTTCAGCGATTCTTTTTTCGCTCTCAACAATTCTTCGCTACCAGATGAGACTATTGTGAATGTTACACATACAACACTAAGATCAGCGAAACGCTCAAGAAGTGTGACATTTGCTCTTTCCAATGTTCGTAGCGTGCGAAATAGAATCATGGACTTGTGTGTTTTTAACTCGGACAATTTTGACGTTTTCGGACTTACGGAAACATGGCTTGACCCTTCGGTTCTCGACTCAGAACTGTTTCCGCCGGACTACGTTACGTTTCGCAACGACCGTCCGACTCGTGCAGGGGGTGTCCTTTTAGCCATACATGATTCGCTCCAACCTCTTCCGGTTGAGATTCCTGACGACTTACTGGCCACCGAGGACGG
This sequence comes from Odiellus spinosus, assembly GCA_963920705.1. NCBI lineage: Eukaryota > Metazoa > Arthropoda > Arachnida > Opiliones > Phalangiidae > Odiellus > Odiellus spinosus. The sequence continues at coordinate 18,331,620 of OY987225.1, read as the reverse complement.
AGTTCATGTTGAAATTGTTTTTTCGAAATTTACTTGTAAAAACCGTACCGTCGTGGTTGGTTGTGTCTATCGCCCACCAAAATCCTCTCTTGATTACATGTTACAACTAAGTGACGTTCTGGGAAATTTACACGAAAATCTTCCACCTCACGACGTTTTCCTATTGATGGGAGATTTTAACGCGCACATTGACTGGTCAAACCCTAATCCGAAATCTGCTGTGGAGCAACTCTTTTGCGACACCGTTTTTGGTCTCGGGCTCCAACAGATGGTCACCGCTCCTACTCGTGGGCCAAATTTTTTGGACTTGGTGTTCATAAATGACCAGTGTTTCTTGTCTAAGGTTGAAGTTATAGACAACCTACCAGGTTTGGATCATTCTGCGGTTGCTGGCGTTCTCAACCTACCACGCCCTTTCGTTCAGCGAGTACAACGTACTATACTTAATTACAAAGACATATCTCAAGCTGATTTTCTCGATACCTTACGGTACGCTCCGTGGGATATTGCTTTCGATAACGGTAACATTGACAAGACTTGGGAACTTTGGCTAGACATCTTTTGGGGCTGTGTAAAAGATAACGTTCCTTCTATCCCTTTTCGCGGTAAAAAGCGTTCGCCCTGGATTACGGGTGACCTCGTACACGGAAGCCATGTCAAAGGTGCTCTCTTCAACAAGGCCAAAAAAAGCTCTAAAGATACTGATTGGATGAAATATAAGAACTTTAGTAATGCCTTACGGCGGAAGACTCGTACCGCTTATGACCACTTCGTCTCGAGTTTACATGATACTCTGGCTACGCAACCCAAACGCTTTTGGAGCTTCGTCCGTTCCAAGTCCCAGATACCTCCGCCATCCTCGTTTGAGACTCTTGGTGGGCCGTTGTCTTGCCCGTCAGCTATAGCATCCGCGTTCGGTAATTTCTTCTATGGGAGCTTCACGACACCTGATCCGGATCTGACTTTACCTTTATTGAGATCGTCAGGGAAGGCTTTCACCATGGATTCGGTTACCTCGACAGACCCGATAGTATAACTCCGAGGTTGCTGAAACTAATGGCTGCGGCAATAATAGACCCGTTGGTAAAACTTTTCAACTTTTCGTTATTGACGTCTTCACTCGATTCGGGCTGGAAACTCGCGAATGTCATCCCGGTTTTTAAGGGCTCTGGTAGGCGAAACAATCTCGAGAATTACCGCCCCATTTCGCTGACCTCCATTATTGGCAAGTTACTTGAATCGATCATATATGAGAAGTTGAATCGTTTTCTGGACAATAACTCAGTCATACCCATTTCGCAATTTGGGTTCAGAGAAGGAAGATCTTGTACTCACCAGCTTTTGAAGTCCTTCAACGAATGGTCATCTATTCTCGACGAGCGTACTCCACCTGATATTCACGTTGTCTCGTTTGACTGGTCAAAGGCGTTTGATTCGGTTTGCCACAAGCGGTTGGTTTTTAAACTAGAGAAAGCTGGAGTTCATGGACACGTTTTGCGCTGGCTTCGTGACTTTTTGAGTGACCGCTTCCAACGCGTTATCTACCGTGGAGAATTCAGTTCTTATTTGCCCGTGTGTTCCCCAGGGCTCAATTTTGGGACCGTAGCTTTTCAATCTGTTCGTGTCTGACCTGCCATCCGAGTTAACATCTAACTGTTCGTTATATCAATACGCGGATGATAGCTACATATCTATCGCGATTCGCTCTGTGGCGGATAGCTTGACTCTACAAGATAACATAAATCGAGTTTTTGCGTGGGGAAACACGAATCGCATTTCACTTAACATAAAGAAATACAATTTCATGGTTATAACGAGACGGCGGAACCTGGACGAAGTACATTACCATATCGACGGTGAGCCCTTAACCCGTATTTCGTCCATGAAGATTCTTGGAGTCATTATTTCAAGCGACTTAAAGTGGGCGTCTCACGTCATTTACGCTGGTAATCGCGCCAGACGCTTATGCGGGTTGATTCGCCGGACTACAGGACATACTAAGGCGTCCCTGACTCTCTATCGGTCAATGTGTTTACCAATTCTCGAGTATGCGTCTCCGGTTTGGAACCCGTATCTGAAGAAAGATGTTACCTCTTTGGAGCGAATTCAGCGCAATTTTACCAGATTTTACACGAAGTCTCCGAAAACGAATTCGCCGGGTCATATTCCCTACCATAAGCGGCTACTTGACCTTCACCTCTTGCCATTGTCGGTGCGCCGTGATGTGTGTGACGTGGTTACTCTTCAACGCCTGATTCGATCTCCGTTTTTCGATGTAACCGCTTACGCAGTCATAAATTCGCGACATTCTTGCCCAACTTACTTCATCAAGTTCGCTAGATGCTTGGCTTTGGAACATTCGTTTTTTATCAGATGTGCTATAGTCGCCCCAACGAAAGAAGAGCCCTGAGAAAAACGTCCGAAATGGGGTCGCCACCATCGACCCCATAGTTATTAATCAACTTGTTTTTCTCTTGCGATGTCTGTCTGCAATATCGTCTGCTAACGAGATTGAGTGGATAAGTTCGGTGTTATAGAACGTCGGGTTTTTGCAGTGTATATGCTGTTATATTTTGTTTAATGCGATCAAGTATTCTGTATAATTCATATCATAGCGAAACAACATTAGAAAGTACACCAGTAGTAGTTTTTTTATTACGATTAACCTCTGAATTTAAAAACATTGAATATTTAAGGAAAGACACCATTAGTGAAAAAACATAAATATAATCAAAAATTAATGTAATTGTCTTAGAATTCAAGCACTCTTTGCCCGTTTAGTTCGAATATTCATCGGAGTCTTCGCTGTCATCTTGCATGTTGATAATAAGAGGTTCAATCGCGGTTTCGATGATGGGATCTTTTTCCCAGTACTCTTCAAGTACCTTTTCCACATGCATAATCGCGTTGATCCAATTTTCCGGTGTAAGACGTTCTATGGCCCTTACGGTGACCGTATCTTTGACCGTCGATAGTTTGAAACCAGAAATCTCCTTGGCAACTTCACTTGTGCCCATATCAACTCAATTGGGTTAAACTGGCCATGGTACGGTGGAAGCCTCACCACTTTGTGACCTCTACTTTCAGCAATCTCGTCAATTTCGTATCTCAGGGTTCTTGACTTGTGAAGTTTAATTATTTCATAGAGTTTCGCTTTGAGTGAGGTTTTGTCATAGGGAAAATGTTGGTCGTCGAGCCATTTCTGCATGTCGCCTTTACGAGTTGCTGTGGTAGGTGCTTTGTCTACAATAATAACCGAGTGATATGACGCGTTGTCCATGAAGATGGTGGCATTTTCAATGTTAGGAAGAAGTTGTTTTATAAACCACTCTTTGAAGCATTTGGCATTCATGTCGGCATGATAGTCTGCAAGGCCCGATTTAGATGGGAATATCAAGAGTCCATTCTTCACAAAACGTTTCGAGGAACCCGCGTGAAGTACAATAAGTCTCTTTCCTTTACCAGAAGGGACTTTCGGACCAGATATATCGTCCAACTGCCAACATTGCGATACCGTATGGTTTTCATTCACCCACGTCTCGTCAATAAAAATAACGTTGTCCTTCAAATCGATACCTTTTTACAGTTTTTAGAAATTGCCGACGGCGAGAAACGACGTCAGTTCTTTCCATAAGATGCTTGCGACTATCGACCTTTTTATACTCGAAACCAAGTTGATTTTTAAGTACTTGTCGTAATGATTCACGACCACCACTGAAATTGGCTTCTTGCGTCACATCGTCGACTTGTCGAAGGGATTCCAGTAACTTCACTACAGTGGGGAGCTCTTTGTCTAAGTAGAATTGATGTACTCGACGTCTAATAGCTTCAAGCTGGGGATGAACGGCTTCTAGACTTCCCGGGACTCTGGGCAACCTCGGCGTATGACTTTCCTATCTGTTCGGCATCTTTCACTTCCTTCTGAATCCTTTTAACCGTTGTACAACTTACACCAGTTGCTTCTGCCGTGCGAACTTGAACCTGTTCAACCGGATGCAAGACACGTTTTTCGTTGCGCTCTCGTTCAAAATAAGTGGCCATATTAGATATAATTATTCGTGCCTGGCGATGGATAGTTGAGCCTCTACTACATTTCGGCATGGTTAACTAACTATGAGCTGCACACTCCCATTGATTAATACCATGCGCGATAAAATTGTCCAACGTTTTAAATATTTATTTTAGATAAAATAGTCAATTTAAACAAGAAAAGTGCTCTTAATTAAAATGTGCAGTTCCTTCCGCTTAACTAAAAAAACAAACGAAACCACGGGTAATTGAATATTTTTTAAATTGAAAAGGTACTTGAAGAGTACTGGGAAAAAGATGCCATCATCGAAACCGCGATTGAACCTCTTATTATCAACATGCAAGATGACAGCGAAGACTCCGATGAATATTCGAACTAAACGGGCAAAGAGTGCTTGAATTCTAAGACAATTACATTAATTTTTGATTATATTTGTTTTTTCACTAATTGTGTCTTTCCTTAAATATTCAATGTTTTTAAATTCAGAGGTTAATCGTAATAAAAAAACTAGTACTAGTGTACTTTCTAATATTGTTTCGTTATGTTATGAGTTATACAGAATACTTGATCGCATTAAACAAAATATAACAGCATATACACTGCAAAAAGCCGACGTTCTATAACACCGAACTTATCCACTCAATCTCGTTAGCAGACGATATTGCAGACAGACATCGCAAGAGAAAAACAAGTTGATTAATAACTATGGGGTCGATGGTGGCGACCAGGGACGGAAATAAGAAATTTTTCTTATTGGACAAATGTCCAGTAACCCCCCCTTAAAAATTCAAAAGTTATCGGACATTTAACAAAATTATCGGACAATGCTACATTTCTTGTATTGAAAAGTACTTTTTTTTTATCGGACATTTGTCCAGTGACCCCCTCTTAAAAATAAAAAGTTATCGGACATTTGGAAAATTTATCGGACAATGACCAGTGACTTGTGCTTATTTCCGTCCCTGGTGGCGACCCCATTTCGGACTTTTTTCTCAGGGTTCTTCTTTCGTTGGGGCAACTATAAGTCCTGGAACTTGTTGCCTATGGATATTCGGGAGAATTGCGCCGAGTCCTCAATTCCGTTATTTCGGTCCTCGGTTTCAAAATTTTTTTTCGATGATTGGCTTCGTCTAAATTCTTAATTTAATTTACCTAAATTTTTGTCTAATCTAATCTAATTTCTCAATAATTTTAACTTAATTGATATGTTAATTGTTGAATTCACTAATTATTTTTAATGATTAATTGTATATGTATTTTTTTTGTTATTTGTCTGTGTTGTCTGGTGACCGTCACTAATAGGCCTTGCCTCTGTGGTCGCCTGCAATTTGATTTGCGAAATAAATATTATTATTATAATTATTATTATTATTACCAGGGACGGAAATAAGCACAAGTCACTGGTCATTGTCCGATAAATTTTCCAAATGTCCGATAACTTTTTATTTTTAAGAGGGGGTCACTGGACAAATGTCCGATAAAAAAAAGTACTTTTCAATACAAGAAATGTAGCATTGTCCGATAATTTTGTTAAATGTCCGATAACTTTTGAATTTTTAGGGGGGGTTACTGGACATTTGTCCAATAAGAAAAATTTCTTATTTCCGTCCCTGATTATTACACTTGTTAGCAGGGACGGAAATAAGAAATTTTTCTTATTGGACAAATGTCCAGTAACCTCCATTAAAATTCAAAAGTTATCGGACATTTAACAAAATTACCGGACAATGCTACATTTCCTGTATTGAAAAGTACTTTTTATTTAACGGACATTTGTCCAGTGACCCCCTCTTAAAAATAAAAAGTTATCGGACATTTGGAAAATTTATCGGACAATGACCAGTGACTTGTGCTTATGTCCGTCCCTGCTTGTTAGGCACCGGAAAGAAAAAAAGTAAATGGACCGTAGCTTCGAATAGTAGTTTATGTACTACTCTGTTTACCACCTTAACAATCCAACTTATCCAAGAAGAAAATGCTATATATAGTCTTTGGACATATTTTTCATTAATATGATTTAATTTGTCTATTTAAATTTTTTTAGTTAAATTAATTACTTAATAGTAGTAATTATTCTTCTTAAGAATTTAATCTAATGTAACATCGATTTGGCAGAATTTTTGATGAAATCGAAATGAAAGAGGACCCAAAAGCCCTTCCTAGTTCCTTGGCAAGTTGGACTTGGCTGCCTAATTTGTGCATCATGGCCAAGGGTTTACGATAAACCTGACTAAGCCCTAAAGAGTAAAGACTAAAGAACTAAGGAGCCCAAATCTTTGTCGAATAGTGTAACTAAGAACATCTATTTCACTAGTTCATTTTCGATTATCATAATAAAATTTAACTCCTTGCTGTACGAAACGATGTTTTGATATCTTTGGATATCTCGCTTATAAGATTACATTGTACGAACTGATTTGAAGAGACCGTTGTTGTTAATGTTGGCTCTTGAAAGTGGTTTCGGAGTAATGTTTTATTCAGCACAAATAGCATTAGACTCGGGTAGAATAATCGTTGTTATCTCTTTCGGAAAATTGGATGTGAAAAATGAGATGTAAATGTTGCGTTGATAGGTTAGTACGTGGTAAATGGCCTTATCACTCAATCGAGCCTTACATAACTGCGCTGGCAAAAAGTGATAAAATTGCTATGGCAGAAGAAAAACCACGCGATGTCCAGTTCAGTTTCATGACTGTAAGTAACATCAAAGGTTACAACAACCTCTCTGAAAGTGAGGGAAAAAACAACGCCGTTGATAAGTTTACGAGCGACCAAAAAGTCCTTCAAAATCCTGAGTGGTTTAACGGTGATATCGGACCAATCGGCCTGGAAATGGATGAACCATCTAGGCCTAGTAGTCCGTGTAGTTTGCCTAACAATGAAAACTGCCGCTCATCGCAGTGTGACAAATTAAAATGTGCAACGGACCGTAGTGTAAATAGTAAATCTAACCACTCCGAGATAGAACTTCAAAATTGTAATTGCGAAATCCCGTCCATTTTCCTACATAATGATAATAGTATCTCCATTGAAACCACCCTAAATCCAAACCTCTCGACTAATAACATTGAAACTTCTCCCAGCACTTTGAAAGAGGAAAATATATCTACCACTACTGAAGACTATTTAAGCGACGATTGCTCATCAAGCTCTTACTACGTTCCATCAACCATGTCGGTGGCTTTAAGCGATTGTGAGGTTTTGAAATCAGCCGCACCTCCCATACGACCGCCGAGAATGGCTCGAATTCGTAGAGAAAAAACTCAAAGTGAAGCCGACGCTAATCTTAGTCTCAGTGCTGCAGTTTCTTACAAATCATTGCGATCTCAAAGTGATCCGTCGGCTCATTTCACTACCGTTGTTAAACCAAGAGCGCTTAGACCCAGTTGCGGGACGATTAACATTGGCCCTAATAACGTCGAGGTGGAATCAAGCGTTGAAGTCTCTTCTGGAAGACAAAATGTTTTACAAGAAGTCCAACCTGAACATTCCTCAGCTTTCAAAGAGCGTAGCGAAAATGGAACAACTGAAGCGAGAGACAGGCCTTTGTTGTGTAGCAAGTCTTTAGAAATATCTTCCCCCAGCTCTGATGATCCAGTTTTTTCGAGAAACGGATCCGTCATAGTGAACTCTCAATTTGGTGAGAATCTCAGTCACAACGCTTCTCGTAGTTGGGCTAAAAGTATGAATGATGTTCTGGCAAGTAGAATGACAAGCAGCCCGCGAGACCCTACTGATGAAGGAAACGTAGCTTTCCATCGTATCGCAAACTCTAGTCAATCTACTTCCAAGCTATGCGAAGATAAACCCATAACGAGCCAACCGAATGGACACGCAAGATGCATAAAAAGTTGGGGTGATTCCGAAGAGCTAAACTCAGAACCTATTCACATGACGCTAGAAGAAGTTAAAGCAAATTCATCATCACGTTTTAGCGACGAAGGCAAAGATTTGGAACAGTCTAGTCCTGAAGATGAGCTGAAAAAGTCGCCGTGTCGCCAATTTTTTCGGGTTTATTTCCGACCACGAAAGTCAAAGAAATGCGCTACGAGTAAAGGTAAAGAAAATGGTGGTAATGGCGATGTGCACTACCACCGACACAGCTTTCCCATTAACGTGAAGGTCGCGATTTCGAGTTTGTTCGGTTTGAAACGGAACTCTCCGAAAAAAAAACATTATGCGAACAACAAAATGGAAGCTTCCGCATCTTCTGAACCCAGCAGCTCTGAAGCTGCTGAAACCTTGCGCAAGGAACCTTCTGCGTCGGAAGCTTTTGAAGGTGATGATGCGGAGAAGCCTAGTCCCAATACGAGTCCTTTCACCAATAGGGCTTTACCGCCTCTACCGGTTGATGAAAATGGTTTACTTCAAGAACCAACCATTTGCGTCAGGGATGACGATGACTCAAGTTCCTTAAGCGCTCTCTCCACATTATCCGATAATTATATCAGCACTCATAGCAGAACGCGAAGCGTGGATTATGCCGCTAGCATAGAGAAAGTTAAAGATGTAAGATCCCTTTTACGTTTAATTAACGCGAGTGTGAAGGTTTTAAGGTTCATTTTCTTCATTTCAGTGTGGCTGGTATTGGGGTCCAATCAGCGGCGAGACGGCTGAAAAACTGCTCTCTAATGAACCAGATGGGGCTTTTGTGGTCCGAGACAGCTCGGATGAACACTACATTTTCAGTCTTACTTTTAAGCTGAATGGTTGGGTTAGACACGTTCGCATTGAACACGACCATGGTAAGAAGCAAATTTATTCTTATCTGACAGTAAGGCCAAATCCTGAAACTGTACCAAAAGAACAGGGAACTTAAATTATGGCCAAATGTCAGAGAAAAGTCTGTCAATATTTGAAAATTATGACAAAAGGTCTGGTAAAAGTTTGGAAATTGTTACAATTTGGTGTACTAGTAAAAGTGGTTTGTACCAAATGTGTCTGAAGAAAGGGAAATAGTTAAATGCTCAAAGATGTTCAGGGATAATTTGTAAAAAATACAGATCTGAAAATACCAATCTAGATATAGTTTGAGATCGTTGAACTATATCAAGGAAAACAGTCACAAGGGGTCATAATATACCTTTTAAATAACACTAACATTGACTAGTCGAGTCGATTTAGGGTTCGACATAGAACAAATTGCAAAGTGGCAGTATTTATGTGAGTGCCATCTATTCAATTGTCAGTAAAACTTAAAACGGAATCAGGCCCAGATTCCAAACAGCCAAGTGCCAAGACAGAATCTGCTTACCCTTGGTTTGACGAACAAAAAATATATAACACTGTTAGTGGGTGAGGAAAACTTAGTGATGCAGGTGTGAGGGGAGGGTGCATCATAAAGCATTTGTAATGCGTCCTTAAAGGGAACATAACCTTAGCCTACCATCTTTAACAATTTTTAATTTTAAATCGACTACCATCAAAGTCAATTATTACAAACTTTTTTGTCTAATTTATAGAAAATTTGTTCTTAATGTTTGAAATCTTTTATTTAATCGTTCAGGCAACTTCAGCTTTGGATGTCAACAGAAATTTCGAAGTAACACGATAGTGGATTTCATTGAAAACGCTGTTGAGCATTCAAGAAGTGGCAGATATCTATTCTTCCTGCATCGCCGACCTGTATTGGGTCCAATGAGAGTACAACTTTTACACCCTGTCTCAAGATTTAAACAAGTGCAATCCTTACAACACATGTGCAGGTACGAAATTATTGGCCCATCCAGATAATGATAGTTATGAAGAAAAATTTCTCGTAGCATTGGTGATTTTAGGGGATTTGGTTATCACTGAGGGGTAAGCTTAAATATGGGGCGCCTCATTCGATTTGGTTATCACTGAAGGAAAGAAGAAATTCTTAAATCTGAGGGGCCACAATTGGCTTGGTTATCACAGAGGGAAAGGCGTAAAACAGTGGATCTAAATTTGGCTAGGTTCAAAACTGAGGGAAAGGCTTAAAAAGGGGGAGCCCCTTTTGATCTGGTTTTTACTCAGTTGAAAGGTTCAAAACTGACGCTAGTTGCAAACTAATAAAAAATAAATTTTTGACCATTATTTAAAAATATGTTCCATAAAGTGTAAGATAGGCAGAATCGTGCACTTTGCAGCCAGAGAAACTGTCCTTCCCAATCTGAAAACACTTGCTTTTTGCTTTATTTTACATAAACTGTTCCTGAAAAATTAAATCTCATATTTAAAAACCAAAAAATTGATTTGAAATTACGGCTTGGAATAATCTTAAAAATGTCTTATTTCTAGATTCGTTATCCTAAAGTCGGTTCGAAGAGATTTGATTGATTCTCTACCGTTACCGAGATCTCTTAGAGATTACCTTAACACGCCGCATTACTACTCTGAGGAGTTGTCACATCTATCAACTATGGCAACGGCAGCCCTAACTGCATCGGCAAATAGCGCGGCGCCTTCGGTGGTTTCTAGTCTAAGCAATGTTGGAACGGAACCTTCTTGAAAAGGCTACCTTCGTTACAACATTCTGGGGTTTTTTGTTTCTTCAACATAAATTCTTGTAAATCGGTGGTCCTCGAAACATTCATTCATTTTTAGGTAGCCAATTTATGAATTATTGCCTCCTTAATGACCACGTTGCCATTTTGGGTGCAAAAATGACTTTCTACAGATTAATTTTTGTATTTAAATTTGTTCCTAAGACTTGATCAAAGTAGTTTAATCTGCTTAATGCCGTGTTTCCAATGTAAGTGGTCAAAATTTGAAGAAAGTAACAATTTTTTATTATTGACCAGTATATAAAGGGACCAGGAAACTTGGGTTAGAGTAGTTTTTCAAGTAGAAATTAACGTGAAAAGCGATGAAACACAGTTATAGTCGTAAATGCACCTTCCAAATAAAGCTAGATTTTGTAATTTTGAAAAGCAATTCAATAGCCAATCCTGAAACACTTAGCTACATGAGCTTAAAAAGTTACAAGACCACAGAGCCGAACAGGTGAAACAGCAGGTTTTTGCTTCATCTCTAGCAAAAGAATAGGATGATAAATCCGAAGTGATAAACTTTTAACTCTTCAAATTCGCCTATTGTGAACAGAATACGTTAAAGGTACAACTGCTAGTTTGACTTTTAAGTCTGCTACTATTTTAAAAACTATCATAAACGCCGATTTCTCTTTATTATCTATTATCTTCTATAATTTGATATTACAATCATGTAACAGTTTCAATTTTTAACTTTAATTGATGCAACCACATATTATAGGCTAAATTGTAGCAAACTATTTTTAATTTCTAGTAAATTATAAAATACTATCATGTATTTTTGGACTGAAGAAAAAACTACATAACTATCATAACTCATTTTACACTAAGTATATTTCTGGACTAATTCTATTTGAAAGTAAAGAACATTGTGTTGTGAGCGTTGCCAAAGTTTACACTCTGGTGATTGGCCATTGAACTGCTTTGAAAGTTTTTTTTATTAGTGCTGGATAAATATTGATATATTGAACTAACAAATAATTGGAGCTTTGTTTTAAAAAAATGGTTTAAATTAAGAACTAGCTATACTCAATGGATTCTTATCATATCAAAGAGTTAGCTAACTACATCAACTTATAATCACTTGTAATGGCAATTACCCCAAGATTAATAACGAATTTAAATTTGAAAACAATCGGTAGAAAGTCAGTTGTTCCAGTTGAAAAATTGTCACATTCATTACGGCGTGACAGTCTATTTTTACTCGGCGAAACGTCGTAAGATGACCTGTATACTGAGAAATTAAATAGGGTGAGCGCGCATCCCGGTAGTCTGAATGAGAAATGGTACGTGTGGATTATATATCAGTGTTGCTAGTATTAAATTCTTTTTCACTATTTCTTTAGAATGATAAAAATCTATTTTTACGCGCTTTGAGTGTAATATAAATTTATAATGAAAAAAGCCACTATTTATGTGTAACCTTCAATATGTACAAGTTTTAGAGAAAATAAATGATTCATACGCGTTTACAACGTTCACCTTAGTTAACAAGCAAACTTTTACTTCCGATTTGAGACTGAAAGAGTTATTTTTGATTGATTCACAATTCAGGGAAATGCCCCGAATTGTTTCATACGAAAAATAATTCAGTGGTATATTATAGGAATATTGGGAATTCAGAGGCAAATTACAAATATGCGAGATAAGAAAAATACATATAGCAATCGTCTGCTTGGTTTAGTTTCTCAACTAAAGGATTTATTTTTTGGATTTTAAAACCATTTAAAAAGGAATTTTTCATCTTAAGGCCCATTCAGACTAGGATTTTTGCTGAAAAACTCTGGTTACAACTTTTGTTGTACAACTAATCGCAAAAGTTGTACTTTTGCTGATTCAAAATTGTGATTTTTATCGCACCATCGATAGATTTCTGCTGTACAATTTCTGTCTACTTTCAAAGTGACCAATAGGAAAGCGATGTATTTAGCAGATAAATTGTTAGCGCCATTTTCACTAGTAGTATCCAATCTTGGAAGGGGTAACTTTTTACGCCTCCGCTAGAATTGTAAGCCTACTCCGCACGGATTCGTACAATAGCTTAATACTAAAAAGTTCCAGCCCGCGGTTTTCAAATATTTAGTTCTTGGCGTGGAAGAATTATATTATCTTAAGGGCGTTTACTGGGGGTACAAGGACGAGTTAAACATTTTTCACCATGGGGTTTGAACAACAAACCTATACTCGTATCACCTGACACCACTACCAAAGTCTAGGGGACTCTTACTCTCTCCTTCTCCGAGAGACTTACACTCTGATGACATCACATGGTGATGGATTTAGTTTACAGTTTAAAAGAGCAAACAAACGCCTCTTTACCACGTTTCCATTCTTTATATCTATTTTCTTCAGTGAAGTAGCACCTGTTTTTATCACTATCAATGGCGTCGCGGCGGGCTTTCTCACTCCCCTCCCGCAAGCTAACCCCTTTGTTGCTCGAGGTTTTAACAGTTCATATTAAAGTAGTATAGGCGCTATTTGTCTTGATGTTATCATGTCGTTCTGCGCCTGGTAGACAAGTAGGTTTGCAATTCTGTGAAGGCGTATAAAGTTACCCTTCTAAGGGTGGTTACTACTATAGCCTAGGCTCAACGCTTCGAGCAAATCCTCCTCTTCTTACTGTTCGACATATTTTTGGTTTTAAGAAAACCTCTGATAGGAGTAGTTAACGCAGCTACAAAAAACATTAGGTGATTTACTCATCAGCAAGGCCAGCCATGCAGAGAGGATAGTTCCCTTAACTAATTAAATAGAAGTGCCCATCTAATTGACAACGTCCAGTTAATCGTCCACTGACCAACCTAATGCTAGGCCTAGATTAAACAAGTTAATTATGCCTTGTCTGAAGAGGGTATTATAAGTGTGCTATAAAAATGAGTTTTATATGTAAAAAATGTTTTATTTTTTCAAACTCTAAATTCATTTAAGTTTTTACAAGCTCGTTAAGCGTGATATAATTCTAATCACTTTCAACAGGAGCTTTTTTTTTCTTCTTCTTTTTCTTTTTTTCGCTACCAACTATGGGAAACCAATAAAAATTAATAAGAAAAGGTAGTAGAAACACATTCTAAACATATAAGCCAAATAAACTCTTCATAGTTCTTCTATAAGCCTACTTTACGATTAAGTTAAATTTGATTTCTTGCTTAATATTGCTTTGTAATTATTAGGCCTATTTAAGCCTATAAAGGTACAAGACTTACCAGATTCATCAGCAGCACCAGCTTCCTCTTGCGGTGGTTCAGGTTCAGCAACAGATTCCGACTGTTTACGTTTCTTTTTCTTTTTTTTCTCAGATGTACTGGGTTGCGGTTCATCTTCTCCAGGCTCTTCTTTCGGTTCCACTTTAACTTTCTTGGATTTAGTCTCTACTTCTTCCGTTTCTTCTTCATCAAATTTCCTTTTCTTTGATGACGGTAGGGTTGAATCGGCAGAAGCCGAGTATTCAAATACTTCACTGCCAAATTACATTTTCATTGAAGTTAAAACTAATTTTGATTAAGGTTGAAAATTGTTCCACGCACCTTTTAGATTCATATTTTTCCCATTTAGCTTTTGCCTTTCCTGTTCCACTAATTCTTCGAGTCTGAAAATTCAGAATAAGTTAATTAATAGATAAACCACAGAAAACGTGTTAATTCTTCAAAGGAAATAGTTCGTTAACTAAATAAGCTAAAACTGAAAAATAATATATATAAAGTCCTTAATGTAAGAAGTTGGTGTACCGTAGCCAGTACTTCAATGTCATTCATTTTGTATTAATTTACTAACGTGTATTTTTAAATTTAACAGTCTTCAAAATGCCACAGATAAAAGTCTAATCACCTTTACACGTGTCATAGTAACAAGAACTAAACGCTTAAATACTATGGACATTTAGAGACTACCTTTTCACCCCTTAAGATATTAATTTAATCTTCATTGAGCAATGAGTATAGTCTTGAAAATTGGTCGTTGGATGCATTAAAATTTTTACAGACTAGTTAATCTCTTAAGCAGAAAAAAATCTTCAGTGAAAATTAGCGTGGGAGACCAAAAATCATATGGAATTTTACAAGCTATCTTAGTCTTAAGGGGAAAATGTAATTTTCATTAAAAATTAGCAAAGCCTTCCATATTTCATAGGAAATCTCCTCACCACTAGTTCATAATCTAAGCGATTAAATATTATGGAGTTTTACAGACCATTTGAAACTTGAAAAAGACAAGTAACTTGAGTGTCTTACTTATTTTAGGCCTTGTCCATTTGAACTTGCGCCAAACAAACTTTTTCAGGAATTGAAAAAATTCAAGGGTTTCGTAACTTTCGTGACGTCGGTTTTACTTTTAAGTTTAGTTATGTTTTTGATGAAATAACTTATATTCATTACTAAGATCGTTAAAGATTCTTCATCTAAAATCATAAAGAGAGACGTGATAGCCATGTAGCCTAGTCACGTTTTGTAGTTTCTTGAGCTTTAATGTTTCTTTAAGAATTTATCCCAAATTAAATGTTTTTAAATGAGTTTTCTGTGGCGTGAGGCGCAAGACTAAAATGAAAAGTAAACTGACGTCATGAAACCCTTAGGGAATTTTTGTTTTGTGCATTGAGTTTTACTAATTAAACCAATAAGTTTATAACGGAATGAATAAAATCACATAAGAAAAAGGAAAATTCACGTCTATGACACAAGTTCAATTAGAAGAGGCCCGAAATGAGTTTGGTTTAGTGGGGAAAGCTAATCTCCATTGAAAAATTTGAATTACTCGACTCTAGTTGAAGTACATGAGCTTGTGCTATATATCAATCTGATCATTTCCTTGGCTTTCACCAAAAATTTCAATTAAAGCTACACAATACCCTTATTATACTCAGTTAAAAAAGAACTTACTCCGCCTTCTTCTAGGAACTTCATCCTTTTCTCTAGTTTAGCTCTATGCTCTATTCCAAGTTCATTATTTGTTTCTTCACCTAAAGCGTCAACGCGACACGCGAGTGAAGATTTGGCTGCTAACATTCTAGACACCTAATTAAGGACAATGAAACAAAAAATTAATTTCAGATCAACTTTTAAAGAGATGGTGAATAGGAAAATGAAGTGATTTTTCAGCAATTATACAGTTAAACATTAGACTTGTTAGAAGGATTACACATCGATGTCTCTGAACTTTGTTAAAAAATTGGAAAGATTCCGATTTTAAACAGAGAACCTCTGAAAAATCAAAAGACTCCCCACCAATGTCTTCATAAAATATTAGCGGCATGCGTTGCTGTACGCATAATTCCCTGAAAATATCCAAAAACATGTTGTGCGCATGTCGCTGTAATTTTACTAAGCCAAAGCTACAATAAAAAAAAAAAATCACTTCATTTTTCTCTTTAAATAAAATTAAGTTTAATAGCTTACTTTTCCTTTCAGTTTGGCACTAGATTGCCCAACCAAAGCTGCGTGGTAAATTAAACCGTACTTTGGAGTGTCATGCTTGGCTTTTAATGCTCTAAAGAGAGCTTTTTCAGCACCAAGTATTTGAACCGTCGATGCTGGATGTTTAGCTAAATTTATGAGTGATCCTGAAAATGGGGCAAGTTTCTTTTTGATAAGGTCCTCTACCTGCGTATTTATTAATCTCAAAACCATTTCAATAGCTAAAATTTCAAATACTTTATACCCTAATTGAGCCTCAGAGGTAGTGACGAAACAGAATTTATACATCATTTACTCAGTTTAAACTTTGTTATCCATCATTGGCTCAATTGCAGTTCAATGCCATGAATTAAATGTATACTAAAATACAGGGCGTATTCAAATAGTGAAATTTCAACTCATTTAAATAGGACATTTTAAACCAGTTGTAATCCTTCCAATGCGGAGAGCGCAGCTGTGACTTTTTCACAAGTGTCTATCTAGTCTAAATTTTTGGGCCTAAATACCACCCTGAAAAGGATTATGATCTACTGGATCTCCTAAAGAATTCCCCGTATAGTTTTGCACCGTAAGAACCCGAGATTTACACTGATTTTCTATTTGCTTCAGGTATAATTAAAAATATATATATTTTACCCGCATGAGAAATGAGACGAGCACCAACAAGTTCCCCAACTAAAATGGTAAGATTAGGCGCAACAGCCATCATACGATTTTTCAGATATTCGCTTAGTTGATTGCGGTATTTGCTCATTTCAAGAATCTAAGAAAAAAAGGAAAAAAATTATACTAGAAATAAGTTTGAATTTAAATCTTCGTTAGTCTTTATAAATTATAATGAAAGCCTCAGAGGTAGTGACGAAAGAAGAAATTCATCAAAAATTCAGTAAGAACTTCTAATAATCATTGGCAATTTTGAGGATCATCAATATTATTGAGAGAGAAACAACTAGCAGCCAACAAGCTAAACTACGCAACAAACAAAAACGTCACCCTCGTGTCTGCCAGCCAAAGGCTAGAAAGCAGCCTATTTGACAATCTCTGTTCTATATATATAGCTTTAAAAGGGATTCTATACTCTGGAAACAAGTTATTTTTAATAGATTTAGACTTAAAATAGAAATAAATTATTAAAGGGTAAATGAAAACTGATGTCACTTTATTGATTTTACGTTTTTCTGAATCTATGTTATCGAAACCTAAGAAAAATATCAACTCTTATTTTTAAGCATATCCTTAATAAGATAGAAAAGGTTTTAAAGATCGGACTTCGTTGTCTGCTAGAAAAAAAGCATGGAGTCCCTGTGTTTCAATTTCCCAGAAAAACATCTGACCAATAGGAGCTCTCGCAAAATCCAGTGTGCTCGTGTAGAGTATAGTTTATATTACAATATAGTGAGCACCGCCGAAGTCGGTGATTTGAAAATAAATTTATTTTGGTGAATTAATGTATTTTTATTTAAGGAAAACATCGTTTGGAACAGTTTTGGTCTGTATCAAAGGTATTTAGCTTCATTACATAAATGATATCTGGTTTCTCTGGGGTCACAAGGTCTAAACTGCACCTATTGGTCGGATGGTTTTCTCGGATATTGAAACACAGGGACTCCATGCATTTTTTTTTTTAGCAGTCAACGAAGTCCGATCTTTAAAACCTTTTCTATCATATTTAGGAGATGCTTAAAAATAAGAGTTGATGTTTTTCTTAGGTTTTCAATAACGTAGATTCAGAAAAACGTAAAATCAAGAAAGTGATACAACAGTTCTCATTTACCCTTTAACTCTCCAAAGGTTTCATTATAATTGGTGGTTAATTACAAAAGTTTTGAAACTACTAGGCTTGAACAAGTTTCAGAATTGTTCCTGATGCCAATGAGAGTTTGTCATTGAAACGAAAGAGAGATATGGCGCATGCTTTAGAAAATTGGTTCAGGAGTCAGTTTTAAGCAATATTTCATTTGCATCAGCAACTCAATTTTCTTGAGTTTTTCCGGTGCTTCTAGACTTTCATAATAAACTGTAAATTACAGTTAGACCGGAGATTTGATGTCTTTTTATGCATATTTTAAAACATTTAAGTGCAAATTTCAGAAGTATTTTCATAAATAATATTATTTTCCGGTTCTAAACCATTTTTAAACCATCTCGCCCTCATTTAAGTGCAAATTTCAGTAGAAGTATTTTCAAAAATAATATTATTTTCCAGTTCTAAACCATTTTTAAATCATCTCGCCCTCTTAGGATGCTTCCGCCAAAATAGTCCAAAGCTAGTAAGGTTTGCTTATCCGCAAAGTTTAAGTTCTTGAAGGGGTGGCAAAATTTTTGGATGCGAAATATGCCTTATAATAAATATTTTACAAAAATAAACCCATAACTAACACTTTATAAGATATTTCAATAAAATACAGGATAATATATTAGAGGTTTTAAAGCACAGGATATTATGGGAATTATAGGACCACTGGGCTGCCTGTCATTAGGAGAGGGGTTATAATTTCATCCCTATAATTTTAATGGTCCTACCTAAAATTTTGGGCTCAAGACTGCCTTAAGTCAGACACGCATGTGATTTGTTAGCTATTGCTTTAGTCACATCTGTCACTAGACTTAAAACATCATTTTTCGTTCTTTTTCTCTCATTAATGAGATAAGTCTATGTGTTAATGGCCTAGGTCAAAGACAATGAAAAACTAACCTCTGTACACAAGTAGAGAATATTATTCATATCATCATCGGAAATTTCAGTTCCCATGGATATTTCTGCTAGTTCTTTCAATTTGGCTTCATCGTCAGGTTGTAACAAATCAGAAAAATCTAATTCGGCGGCACTGGTTCTCATTTTCATCAGCTTGATGACGGATATGTACAAATGGTTGTCCGGAATTAATTTAGATAATTCTGGGAAATGCCAGCCGTACCATTCTTTACATCTCATGATGTAATTGTTCAATTCTTTGTCTAAATCATCCAATAAAGCTGAGGCAAAAATTAACTCAATTAGGGTAATACCAGAGTAAGTTTTTACATAAAAGTTTATTAATTAATAAAAAATGCCTCAGTGGTAGTGACGAAAACAAATGAATCAATCAGATATCATGTTACTTTGATTACATCACTGGCTGCAGTTAATTAAAGAGTTGGTGGCAAAGGTAGAAAACTTGGAATTTGAGATTTCACCTAAACCACATTAACCACCCCCCTTAAAAGATACACTACCCAAGATCTACCCCTTAACGAGGCATACACTAAATTATATACTTTGTTCGGAGATTAGATGTCGTCTACTACTTCACTTATGCACAATGGACTTCTAGTCGAGGTGCACGGTCAGAGTAATCCGACCACCCATTCTCAATAAAAAAAAAAAAAAAAAAAAAAAAAAAAAAAAAAAAACTACTTCACTTCTCTCCCCATTTCTCTCTCAGTACTTGTTGAACCTATTCAGCCTTATAATATCTTTGTTTATATGAAGTTCATTCATTAAAAATTATTCAACATGTTCAGAAGATTTCGCATCCAATCAACAGGCTAGACTGAAAACGAGTCCTTTTATTCAATTTTGAATGAAGAGGAATACGAAGTGATTTTTTTATTGATTCTCTTTCGAAAGACATGTTTGCAAAAGTAAAACATTCAGGAAATGTACCTATTGAGTTTGTTATGAAAAATCACCGCTATAGGGAGAGAGCAAAATGGGAACACCTTGCTGGGGGGAGTGTTTGTAAGGTCGAATACTGTAACTCCCTCACTAAAGCCTAAGGGGGATGACACCGAGGTGAGAGATAAACCTCTGACGTATCAATATCTCCCTTGCCGACTCCTTATAAATGCCACAGTACATTCTTGTATCACTATTACTTGTATTACTATTTTCTAAACTAAAGTTTAACGGTCCAGTAACTTACCTACCTAAATTACTGTTACGCACCCCCAAAAAAACTAACCTCAATTACTATTTCATCATTAAGGCGAGGCTTAACCATTTTTTTGAAGGCTATGCTTAATTTTTTTGATTTTTTTTTTTTGTTTACCCATGGTATAAAAAATTAATATTCAAATTTTTTTAAGTCTGGTTTGATGAATGAAGAAATAATTCAATTTTGAAAAGAACTAATAAGAACACTATGGTTACTTACACACAGCTTGTATAATCATAGTATCGATCTTGTCCGGGCTGAATTTCAACTTATAGCGAGAAAGACCGTGAGCAAGACCTAAAGCCATGGCAGTCATTTCTTTTTTGGGTAGACTGGAGATTAGGTTTTCCATTTGACTTCGAATGCATCTCATTAGTTCGTGAATTGAAGAATTTGAAACGCAACTTACACCCAATTTTTCCTAAAGAATTCAATTTCGTTTTTAAAATAATAAAAAATAAAAGATATTCATAGTGTAGCTCTATTGTAGTTATTGTTTAGGTTAAATAATTTCCCCACACATACAACTCTAAGCCGAACAGCCAGTGGACAGTTTTTTCAAAAGCTATACTGGGAAACTAGTCTAAGAGAACTGGCACAGAACGTGACAGTGCGTACACTTTGGTTTTCACTAGGAATGGCTTGCATAGCAAGACAGTAAAGTTCCTATAGCAACGCTACCAAACAATGAGGAGCCCACATGTTCTCTAGCCCTTACCGAAAAAAGATAGTCCGATCTGAAGAGGTCCTCAAGAACACTACAAAAGTCTTGGGACTTCCACAAGACTTCTTGACACAATGAAGACTTCTCCAAGACCTCTTAAGACTACATAAGACTTCCCCAAGATCTCTTAAGACCAACTATTTTTGGTAAGGGAGACTTCGAAGAGGGCTTTGTATGTTACGTACGAACTAAAAGAGGAAAAATGTGGTGCCTTTCTCCTTTGCGTCTTTGAGAAGACATGCTGCTGTTGATTTTGCGCATTCAAAGTGAATGTATGATTTGTGACTGAGAGAAAAAACTGCAAATATATAGTGTTTTCTCTTTGTGAAGATGATGCGAACATCACACTATAGCGCTGTACTCAGCTTATATTCCTTAGTTTTAGGTAGCTACACTATGAATAACCAAAACATAGCAAATCAAATTTAGAATAATTTTGTTCATAATTTCAGCTGAAATGACCAACATCGTAAACGGTGCCAACACCTACTTTTAAAACATTTCCAAGTTTAGCATCAGCGACTGCTAAAGAGTCATGAGCCTCTTTAGCAATTAATTTTTTCAGTACTTTTCTGAAACTTTTTGTCACCTTTCCTTCAATAAGCGCTGCAGAAGCTAAAATGGAATTAAAATGTGCGGAGTATTTAATACAAGTAAATAGTTGCTATTAGTTTATTAAAATGAGTAACAAGATATTTTTAATTTAATAGAAGTACAAATAATGTTTTAATGAGCCTGTAAATGCTTCTTCACTCACAATAAATTGCTGATTCCATTCTGTCATCCACTTTCTCAAATCCTCTCAAATAGGTACTCTGGGTATATTTGTTTCATTTTTATATTTATTCTCATTTGATTGAGCTGCCACTCGATAAAAATCTTGTGCCCCACAAGGTGACTGGAGTTATCCAAAAATCTACCATCTTCATTTTGACCAGATTGTAGCTTAGTGGCTTTCCACTAATACCCCTTATCTTAATACACGCCAAAAGCGATCAATGGCAATTTTATCCCTCCATAGAAGCAACAGTTTTTTGATCTATCCTACCCTGAAGTTATAGGATAAGCATTGCAACGCGTAGGCCACATCAGTTACACTGTATTGAGCTACTAACTGAATATCTTTTCTACTACTCTCACTCACCCATGATATTTAATTATTCTAATCAATCATGCCATTCATCTTTCAATGACTCTAATTACTCGCAATCACTTAATTGCATTTGCAATTATTCATTCAACTAGCTAAACGGACTGTGTTAAGTATAGATACCCTAAAATACCAAACCCTGCAGCATAAAAAAATGCAAATAATTTTTTTTTGAAAGATTCTCACGGAAATTTATTTAATATATTAAAAACAGTTTATATTTCTTTAAACCCTAACAGTTTCCAAGTACGTGGCTCTTTATCAATAAAGCTTCTAGGCTTAGGATTTAAAATTGTAACGAGAGACTGGCTTAGCTAATTACCTGCTTGGGACGAATGCTCAGGAAGAATGAGAGGAACCGGGTCATTCATTACTTTGGATGGAGGAAATTCATAATTGGAATGGGAGATGACATAAGGAAGTTGGGGCAGTCAAACTTAGAGCATGGGACAATTAAGCTAAGAGACACATCTGCTGTTAAATACAATTGCATTGTTCGTAATATATCTGGTAATTATATTTAAGTGTTTTAAAACAGAGATCTATTATTTATATAACTATCGATGAATCGTCAAAATTGCTGTTTAGTGGTTCGTTCACTAAACAGGCAGAGATTCATGCACACTTAAAATTTTTTTGTGTATGAACTGTACTATACACCATTTGATGTTTCTAAGGCGTAAATCATCATCATTCAAAAAAAAAAAAAAAAAAAAATTCAAGACTTTAAATTAGGATTTCTCAAACTTAATTGATGTTTGATATGAAGTGTGTGATTTGAGTCTCACATTAAATAAATGAAATATAAACTCATGCGCTTTGAGTTTGCATTTGTAGTAAAAAATCGAGTTTCTATACTCAAGTGGAGTTTGCATCAATCAATTTTTCCAAAAGAAGTTTAACATTGTGTATCAGCTTTTCTCATTTTTCTAACATTGCCTGTAAGCTTGAGCGGCCCTGACAGCTAGACATATAGTCTTACAGATAGTGAATTATACATATTGATATGTCAACAATAGTTACTATAAGGGGAAAAATTTAACATGCTTGTAATTTTTAAAAGAAATTTCCATAAGAATCTTTGGAAAAATAAATTTATTTACTCAACACCATGGATAATAATATGTTTTCTAAAACCATAAAGTTAAGCGTTATCAAATCATAACTTAATGATTAGAAACCAATAGCGAGTTTGCCTGAAAGTTTGTACACATCTTCACATTCCAAATTGATTAAAATTGTCTCATTACTCAACTTAATGATCCCTTAAAGGGAATGGTAAAAATCAAGAGATTCTATTAAAAATAAGACTCTTGTGCGTATTAAAACAATAATCAAGAACAAAATTTTGCATGATTCAAAGAATGTGCCACAGATTTTACAAAGCCAAAACTGGGGAATCTTTCGATTAGTCAGAGGTTCTACTTTTAACTGACTGGCAAAAATCAATGTTTCCAAATTTATTCACAATTCAGAGAGATGTTTTACTACGCAAAACAGGTCTTACTTTTCATAGCAGAATCAACATAAAAATCTCAATTTTCTTCTTCACCTTCCCGTTAAGGAAATGTCCAATTCGTAATGTACAAAAAAGTTCAAATATTTGTATCTAAATTATTATTCTTACCAGATACTGCTTCTTGCATGTCCTTGAACTTTTCAAAATGCTTTAATTTGACCCTAAAAAAGCAATATTTAAATAAAATTGTTATTAAAATATATTGAAGATCTATAGGTGTACTTAATTTAAAAAAAATTTAACTCTTTGTACAGTGAGTATGTAGAGCAGATCCGTAAAAAAAATGGCAGACACGAGTTTGGTGTACCGTTAAAAATATTTTCACAAGACGCCCACTGCCACGAGAATCAACTGTACGCCATACGCTTTGGAAGGCGTTGCATAAGATGCTTGTGCGCAACGTCTATTAAGCACGTAGTAGTTAAGTTGGGGCAAAATATTGAAAAATGTAACTATCATTATTCTATCAGTTAGTAGTATTAATTTATTACTATTTTAAATAAATAGTAATTTCTTCCACTACCCGATAGGAACCCATCATGATTTTCACTACCTGATTGCTGTTTTTCCAGCAAATAAAATTACCCAACAGAAATTCAGGTACTCGACATGAAAACTTTCAATTACATGTGACCGACACCCAAAATTCACTACTCACACGGGCCTACAAAAATGTTATAATTTCTAAATCGTACAATTTCCACTTTCAAAAATTAAATTGGATTTTTGTTAGGTTTAATTGTATTTTGAAATGAAGTGTCTGACTTGAGTCTCCCAATTTACTATACAGCACTTAAAATATTATATTTCCAATTCTTGTCTTCGGTTCAAAGCCGCAAGTTTGAAAATAAAAATTTGTGCTTCAATACTCAAGCAAAGTTTGCATCGACTACTTTTTCAAGTATGAAGTGTAACATTGTGTATCAATTTGCTAACATTGCGGGTAAACTTTAACATTCACAAACGACACATAGTTGTACCTAGAGAATTATATTGATAGGAAATGTGGTCACCCTACGTATAGAAAACAAGCAATAAGTCATGTCTCCGAGATAGCGGACACATTTGACCAACTTAGAGTAGACTTTTTTCTCAGTAATAAATTTAAATACTGTTAATACTCACACTTTACTGGCACCTTCCGGGGTTTCAAAATCTTTGAATAAATTTTCAGTTTCTTGTAATTTGGTCTCATCCAAGAGCTTCAATTTGTTTAAAGAAGAAAAAAAAAAAAAAAAATACTCGTGTTAGTTTAGCTTTCAGAAGCAACATTTGTCAAAAACTACAAAGTATTTGCTAAGTAATTGTTCTTATAGGCACATAACGTAAAACACCATTTTCAAGTGCTAGAGAAAACTCCACCATACCTTTTGGGTTTTGTCTAACATTTAGGTTTACCAATCGAAAAAAATGGACAAATTAAATACCACATTCATAAACCTAACAAAATTATATGTTAGCTCTGATAGCATTTTTATACATCAAAATAAAAGCCAAACATGGCAGACATTTAGAACCAATTTGATCATGGTAGAAACCTAAAGTTCACTGCCAAGGATTAACAATGTTAAAATTCCTATTTGTAAGCTACATTAAGTCTTAACTGTTAAAGGTTTACCTAAAAATCCTATTATGTTTTGATCTAATTTTAAATAAACATGTTTAAATAAAAAATAAATTATAACAACCTTGGTTGGCAATCACACCAAGGTCCATCTACATTGGATTCTCATTTTTGCACTCTGACATAATGCCACTAAAGGGTGTTAAGCCAAGGTCATAACAAGCTGTATACGAGTCCTTTCAAAAACGTAACAAATCAAATAGGCAACTTCTATACAACTTTCGAGAAACGTTTAGTTTTTAAGGCAACTAAGAATCTTCAAGCAGGGTTGACAAAAAACCGACTAAAACTAGTTATAACTGGGAAAAACTTGTTAGCAGGGTTGGCAAGTTTTTGCCAGGGGTGGAAAACCGCGGTTTTTTCCAGGTTAAAACCGGGGTGTCAAAAACTAGTTTTTGCCGCGGTTTTTTCCGCCTAGTTTTAACCAGGTATGGCAAAAACTGATTTTGCTGCGGTTTTTTCCACTACAAATGGCTTTTTTGATTTAAGAAAAAAAATAAATAAAGAAATATAGAAATAAAGCTGAAAAATGTCCAATATTGGGAATAAGCATGAAAAATATCTCAAACTCAAAAGTGTAATGTTGTTCAAAACCTTGATCTCTCTTTTTTAATGTCAAGCCAAACCTATACTCGCGCGGTTTTTGTCACTTGACATTACTTCCAAAGTCTTTAGGACTTCTTAGCAGGGTTGGCAATTAGCCGGCTAAAACTAGTTTTGCCGGGACCTGTGGCAAAAAGTGGTTTTAACCGGCAAAAACCGGCTAAAAGTGGCAAAAACTACCAATCAAGGGTAGAATACTATTAAAGGAAGTTAAATTGTATTTAGGACGTGTTGACTTACATGTAAAGTACTAGGTGTTACTATCTGAAATTATTTGACAGTTTTTTTTTTTGTTTTTTTTTTTTAAAGTGAACCTACAGTTACTATAGTTTATATCTAAAGTGAGATACATTGCCCATTTCTCTTGGAATCTATCCCCTGGACTTTTTAACCTGGAGGTGGGAAGCCTTCCATAAAGCAGTTGAGAAATATTGGGGAAAAAAAGTTTCCCAAAACACTTGAAAACAGGTGTTAGTCCAATAAAGAAAAATCGAGCTAAAGAATGGAAACATGATAGAGATATGTTTGCTATTAGTTTACTAACTGAAAAGTCCATCACCATGTGATTTCACCAGAGTGTAGGTCTCACTAAGAAGTCCCAAAGACTTTGGTAGTAATGTCAAGTGACAATAACGCTCGAGTATAGGTTTGGCTTGACATTAAAAACGAGAGGTCAAGGTTTTGAACAACATTCCACTTTTGAGTTTGAGGTATTTTGCCAACCCTGCCTGCGCCTCACTATACCTATCCATGTATTACACCCGTTTCTATGGGAATCACGTCAAGTCTCGAAGCGCGAGGGGAGGGGTTACTGCCTAGTTTGTCTCTCTCGTCATAGCTTAGCCAATTGGAATAGGAACAGCCCAATGGTGCCCTCCCCCTGCAAGTTCCTCTTCAATTTAAAATTCGTCTATTGCTATTGTCTAGGAAATCTGACTTTTTCATATTAGTTTCTGCATTTCAAACAGTTTGATCTTCAAATAATTAAATATAATGAACATATAACAGGGTTCATACAACTTCAGCGAAACCAAGTCTATTATTAAAAGCCCTCTCGATTATGCATCTATATCTATGAAACGTTTCGTCTGGGCTATAGTTAACAATTTTTAAAATATTTTCTGACTCAGTGCCACTGACCGAGTAAGAACGCAACAAAACCGAAATGGCTTTACAGAACAGTTTTTCTTTCTGTTAAACAACTTCCCCTTTATAGTATTAATAAAGAAGACGATATTCAGTCCCGGTGGTTTGAAGTATGAACTTTTTCTTATAATTGAAAAGGTTTCAGGATTTAGCCCCTTGTATGGTGTTTGAGAGACACATTTTTTGAACTTAAAATCAAGATTTTCTGAAATTTACAGGTTTTTCCACAAATATTTCTCATTCTAGGTCCAAGACCACCGAATATATTAAGATAAACTAAACCCACTAAATTACCCCTTCCCTTACCAAAAAAAAATTAGTCTTAAGAGGTCTTGGGGAAGTCTTTCGGGTGTCTTCTGTAGTCTTAAGAGGTCTTAGGGAAGTCTTCCATTATGTCAAGAATTCTTGGGGAGATCTTAAAGACTTCCCCAAGACCTTTTTAGCGTTCTTGAGGACCTCTTTACATCAGACTAACGTTTTTCGGTAAGGGTTTCTTTCAATAAAATGGAGTTATAACATCGGGACACTCTGGAGTGGTTTTTAGTCTATTTGATCATGGGCCAAGAAACGAATCCAGGACACGACTCTAGAGTCTACTAAATGAAACAGGCTACATTTTTGTACTGGCGTATGGTGGTTTGGGAGCAAAGTAACATCATATGACATCACATTCTGTACTCTTCTTTTTGAGGCTTAAAGAATGACGTTCATGTTTCTTGTATACCTATATACTTATTTTATACCTATACATAGTTTTCACTAAAGGGGGTAAGTGCCGGTCCCCCCGTGTTGCCAACCACTTGTGAGTGCAGAGGGAAAGGCTAGCAGCTCAGTTTTGAAACTGATCTGTTCTGAACTGCACTCACAAGCTCCTGGCAACGAAAGCAAAGCTGGGTAAGAGGGGTGGAATTTTCTTTTGCCCCTTTACTGAAAACTATGTATATATTCTACGCACTTCGAGTTACTCATCACATTTGATAATGAAGCGCGTACGATTCAAAGGGTTGCGTCGGACCACGTTGGCTGTCTACACCAACATGGAATTAGTTTTTTTTTAAATTACCTTCTTTTAAATAAAGTTAATTTCAAACTACGTCATGAGTATTTCGTAAATAATTTTTTTACATGTACGAAGGCTGTTTGTTTGGTAGACCGAGAATTTTATTCCCTCAAACCGAGAAGCGTCCTGGATTATATAGAATCACTTTTAGAGATGGAGGCACATGGTTTCTATAAAAACGTTAATTACTTCGGTTGAAAAGTTCCCGGTAATACAGCGTGAGCTTTCGGCTCGAGAACCTGGATTAATAGATTCCTCGCCCATAATTTATTGAACCCTGTTCATATAAGTACCAGAAGCCGATGAAACCCTCCTTTGAAGTCTACTACTCTAATGTTCCATATAGCACTCTTCTCTGTATGGGTAAAATTCCCAATTTTACGAGATCGGAGGGGTCCTACTTCATACCCCCCTGTCTACGGAAAATTGGAAATTCTCTCTCCCCACATACGACGACTTTTTTTGACTAACTCCAAGGCTGCTAGAGATATTCACTCGACGAACTCCCGCTCCGAAAATTTATACCGTTAGGAGGCGTACGAATCGCACTTTCTGAAACTAACCCATACAGAGAGGGGTAAACAAGACCCGGGAGTAATAGACTTCAAAGGAGGGTTTCATCGGCTTCTGTAAGTACTCAAAAAACTGCTGTTTTGCATGGGGTAAATATAGTGAAATCCTACCATAAACTACGCGACATTCTATGGAATTATAGCATGGGAATTTCAAATCCTTTTTTCTCAAACTTCAGCTTAAATATTTTTCCAGTACTGCCCAGATTATAAATAGACTGTAACGTTGCTATCTGGTGGGGGCTGAGTTAATGTAAATTTCCCGGGATATTTTAAAGATCAAGATCATCTTCCATTTCTAAATTCCAGATCTAAACAATTATTTTCTTACAGAGTAGATAGGGCCTTTAAGCCCAGTTTTCAACCAAGAAACTATAGAAATTTACCTTAGTTACGAGGAAAAGATTTCTTGGGCCCAAAGTGCCTGAAGATTCCATTACAAACATTCAGGTTTCAGGTGGTAGATCATTATTTTTTTCCTAACCCGACAATCTCCTGTGTTTCACGTAAACCCTACCCAAATAATCAAACAGGAAACTTCAAATCTACAAATGGGAACCCGAAGAGATCCGAAACGGGCATACTAAAAACTCTAAAAGGGAAAAAAAAAATTCCTGATAAGAAATAGGGCCCTGGGTCCCCAAATAAATTACCTAGAAAATGGGTGGTCTATATCAGCATGGTCTCTCGATCTTCAGAAATAGTCTTATATTAATATCAAGGCCTTTTTGGGTTCAAGAGAGTTTTTTTTTTTTTTTTCTTTTTTCTTTTTCTTTGTTAGGGAGGAACTAGGGCGTAGTGCCTTAACAGCTCCTTGTAGTTACAAAATTATTTAAATTAACCAATAATAGAGGGGTATAAGAATTAAAATAAATTGTTATGTATATTGTGTTAAGTTTATGGGAGTTGATACTGTCCTACCAAAGTATTCTTTGAGTTTCATTTTGAAATTGGAGGTGGATTTTAGAGTTACAATGTCAGGAGGAAGGGAGTTCCATAAGGGAACAACTCTATGAAAGAAGGAGTGTTTAACTGTATTCAATCTGGCCCGTTTTACAAAAAGCTTACGGGAATGGCCACGCGCTATGGAGGGGTTGGGGACAAAAAATTTCTGATCGGGGTTAGTGAGGGTCTTATGTAGTAAGACTAGGTCAACCATATCCCAGCGATGCTTAATAGTAGGCCAACCCAAGAGGTCAAGCCTCCCCTCACGGGGCACACGCTTAAGGGTAGGAAGAACTTTACTAGCACGATACTGGATGCTTTCAAGGGAAGAAATGTCCTTGACTAAATGGGGCCGCCAAATGAAAGAGCAATATTCCATTATTGGTCGCACATACTGATTGTATAAGAGGGTAAGAGATTTATAATCTAAAAAGGCGAAATTGCGGCTAATAGCAATGTACACCACAGGTGGATTAGATAAACTGCAATCCTATTGTATTTTTGTTTCAGTACACTCTTTCTGAAGTTTCCATTCCTAAAATGGACCTGTTCGCAGAATGGGCTTAAAGCGGTCATCTCTTATGGAAAAGTGATGAACAAGGAACAGAATCTCATTAATTGTTTGACACTACCTAACTTGGTGTAATGAGCTTAGAATAGTCCTAATCCGTATTTAACAAAACTAAACACATAAATATAGTTAATAAAACTAGGGACTCAAATTGTTACTTACTTTAAACACAGCATAGCCAGCAGGGGACTCGAATAGGACAAGCATTTTAATATTTTATAAGCTAATCAATTTCGAATGATTTTGTTTATTAAAAAAAACTTTAATTATCTAGTAATAAATGCTAAAGTTATCGGTATTGTATAAAATTCATCGTAACATAACGTTTGGTAAATATTTTCTAAAAAAAACTTCTCAGTTTCCTAAAGCTCTCAAGTTCAACACGTGTGCAGTTAAGCCTAATTAGCCTATTGTAAGGTATCGAGCGTGGAGAACTTCGAAAATATTTTCACTAGCGGCCCTAGCGGGATTCTGTGCGGGATGTTCAACTTTCAAGGCAATGTAATCAAGGACGGAAATAAACACAAATCACTGGACATTTTTCAACAATCTTTCCAAATTTACCATAACTTTCTTTACCCGATAAGAAAAATCACTTATTGCTAAAGGAAATCTGGCGTTGTCCGATAACTTTAAATTTGTGAAGGGGATTTACTGGACAATTTTAAAATAAGATAATCTCTTATTTTCGTTCCTGAATTAAAAAAAAAAAAAAATTTAGTAACGCAGGAGCATGGAAAAATAAGCATGGCAGGAGTTTCTGGCTCTGCCCTTTCCTGGCTCGGCAGCTACCTCTCGGAACGAAAACAACGCGTCATTCTCAAGGGTAATCACTCGGACTGGGCTCCGATTGAACAGGGGGTACCCCAGGGCCTGTCCTCGGGCCTCTCCTATTCAACATTTTCATTGATAATCTCCCTTCTGCCGTCCGCTTCGCCCTCATTCTACTCTTCGCAGACGATACAAAGTTGTCCTACCGCATCCGCTCCGCATCCGATTCCCACCAGCTCCAGACCGACCTCAATGCTGTAGAAGCTTGGGCCACTGCCAACGGACTGCGCTTTAATGTGTCCAAATGTGCGGTCCTCCACCAAGGGCACTCTAACCCCCGTCACGCCTACTACCTCTATCAGTCTCCCCTCCACCTCACCCTCTCAGAACCGGATCTTGGGGTCCTAATGGAACCCAACCTAAAATTTACCTCCCACATGCACAAAGTTTGTAAACGATTCCACTCATTAACCGGTCTAATCCGCCGCAACATTAACCACCGCCCACCCCACCTCGTCAAAACCCTATATAATGCCCTGGCCCTCCAACTTCTCGACTATGCCTCCCCCATCTGGACTCCTTCCTCAGTAGGCTGCATTACCTCCCTCCAAAAGGCCCAAAACCGATTCACCAAGTTAGCTAATCGTCTGGACCACACCGCAGAGCCTGACAGGCTCGTGAAGATCGGTATTGATTCTGTGTCAATCCATCACAAAATCAATAACCTGTGCCTACTTCACGATTTTTTCAATAACAATCTTAGTCTCGACAGTCGACACTGCTGAATTCTTTCGTCCCCCTCAAACTACTACCACCCGCGGTCACCCCTTAAAAATTCACAAACCTAGAGCCAACACCTCAGCCCGACAACACCACTTCACCTACTCCGTAATAACCGATTGGAACAACTTACCTGCCTCAATAATTGTAATTACCGACATAGTACTCTTTCGAAAAACCCTATCAGCTCACTTCCGCCTCCCCTAATTCCTAACTACACCGTTAGCTTATCCCCCCTAAATATTCCTACTCATAATTTACTTATTTATCATTTGTCAATTTACTGTCTCATTATTACTCACTGTCAATCTCATTTTATCAAGAATCCATTCAGGTTCCATAAGAATATGGGAGGGCCGCGATTCAATTACCATCCTCCCAAACTTTGTAGCAAAAGTTTGTCTGCTTCGAATCGATTTTTCTAGTAAATCGCTCGGATTCGCTCCTGACATTATATTATTAACCCGCGCCTCTAACGACCTTGACATAATATTTTGGGTATTAAAAATGGAGCCGACCGAAAAAAAGATCTAAGCGTAGTAGCGTACAAATGTTGCGAAAGTTGCAGACGAACTTTTGTTACAAAGTTTGGGAGGATGGTACCAGAGGCTATGCTCCCATATTCTTATGGAACCTGAATGGATTCTTGCTCCAGCTAACACATCTAAAGAAAAGTTTTTAAACAAAATGTATCAATGTGCCCATTGCCGTTATCTCAAATGGTGAATATTTTTAGTGTTCATGGTAATTACTCAGGCTTACCCTATCAAACAGAATATTTATCTTTTTTTATTTTACACTAAAGATCGTACGAAGAAGCAACAAGTGACCCCGAGAACTATGTTGAGAAGGCAAGCTGTTAATTCCAAATGCCAGATGAGCATCCTTACTACCAAGACCAAGGAAAAGCGACTTCTCCAAAACAGATAAAATAGGTTTAAACTAAGACTGAGTGAAAATCAAGACAAGGAGGATCAGAGAAGGAGAGGAAATGTGGGGCTGCGTTGAGTTAGAGAGAGAAGAGCCAACCTCCCACTCGGGTGGAAAGGGGGGATAGGAAATTCTCGAGGTAAACTGTTGTCACGTGGTCGCTAGCTAGCGCGTCTCATAAAGGATTTGTTTTACCCACGCGACAACATTTTACCACGAAACGTCTCTACCCCCGTTCTCCCAGAGTGGGAGTTTAGGCCGACGCAGTAGGAACCGCGCCGTCCCCACATTTCCTCTCCTTCTCTGATCCTCCTTGATCAAGATAAAAAAAATTGTGAAGTGAAATAAACTTGAAGGGATAATAAGATCTTGAACATATTTTTAAAGTAGCAATGAAAAAAATAAAACTGTGGGATATGCTTTGAAAGCAGCCTGGGAAATGAACAGCAAGAGAGAACCAAAGAATGACTTTTCTGAAGATCCAAAAAAAAAAAACTCTCAGAATGCCGAGGCATCCTATTGTAAAGTGGGATAAGATATTTGCAATAAATCAATCTAATGTAATAATAAAATTTAAAAATTTTATCATATTAAATTTAATACTGACTAATTTTGACTATGAAAAATCACAGTTTTGACATTTCTGTTTTCAGAGAGGAATTTTCTATCCGTATATATATAATGGGAAATATCACTTGTTGAACTACAATTCAATTGACATTTCTTTTTTCCGAGAGGAACTTTATCTCATAGCAGGAAAATCATTTGTTGGAATAGTAAATTTTTCTTCGGATTTGTCCGCCGTTTTTTGAAACTTGTATAGATATGGTTGGAATGCTAGAAATTGGAGACGTTATTAGTTGTGAGCTTATTGATGGTTCCTGTTCGGGAGTTTTAGTATTAGCACGCTGCGATTTATTCTTGAGGGTCCCATTCTTTGACTTCCGAGTTTCTTCCTTTGAATATAGGCGTTAAATGGTTTTAGCCGCCTTTTTTTTCCTGTTTTCATGCCATACAGCATGCAAAGTAATGTCTGTCTTCCAACTCCTCTTTTCCATTTCATTAGATGGTACCCTGTAGCTAACGATGGTTCTCTTAGTGAATAGATCTATTTGGTACAATATAACCTGAAAACTAATTAAAAACTAGGTAGATCACACTTTTAATCTGTAAAATTTGTTTTACATTTAGAATTTCACATTACTGTTTTAAACAGCTAAATCGGTTGGGGAAATCCAGGAAAAGTCAGGGAATTTTGTAATAAAAATGTGGCTTCAGTGGAATGCCTCAATGGTATAATATGGATCTCACATCTGCAGAGCCGAATTTAAAGTAGACATGCAACCTTTCTTGTTTTTGTCTAATTAAATCTTTTGAAATTGAAAATATTTGCAAGGCTGGTTTAGCATATAGTCTGTAGTTTTCATTTCAATATGCTCCCGTAGAATATTGAAAGAATTTTCTTACCCAAAAAGGAAAATATGGTCGAAATTAGAAAATTCCTTTTGAATTCTACCAAAAAGACCAAATAAAAAGCCCTGAATTTAATAAAAGGGCTTTAACACCTCATGTTTAATTAGAATTTTTGGCCAATTTAGTCAAAATTCAGAAGGAACACCTAAATTTGGACCAATTAGTTGAATTTTTCCTCATTTGATACGTAAGCTGATTTCTTTCATTATTGCATGATGTGAGCACATTGAAATGAAAGTAAAACTGACGTCACACTAAAAGTAAAAACAACCTAGCTAATTTTTTCAATTCTTTGAGCTAGATCAATTTGGCAGGGCCTGAAACGAGTCCATTTGCATGCCAACTTTAATTTAAATTTGATTATAAGGTTTTCATTTCTTTATTATATTAACCTTTGATATACAAGGATAAAAAATAAGATTTACAGTTTTGTTTTATCAATCCTGGTAACTAAGACCCAAAGTCTCGATTACAAAGCAGTATTTATCAATCAAGTCTTCAATCTGAAAACAAAATATAAAAATTTAGGTCACACTGGCGCCATTACAAACCCACATCCAAATTCATACCCCTCTGCAAGAGAGAAACTGTTTTTATATAAGAGGTGGATTGTTTTTATACCTGAAAAATGACTGTATCGCCCACTAAAACTGCCTTTGGCCTATAATGCCCAAAAACTAGTTCCATCATGTGGAATGGGTATCCCTTACCAAAAAAAGTTAGTCTTAAGAGGTCTTGGGGAAGTCTTCCACTATGTGAAGCAGACTTGGGCAAGACTTCCCCAAGACTTTTGTAGTGTTCTTGAGGACCTCTTCAGATAAGACTAACTTTTTTTGGTAAGGGAACAAAGTCAATTGTTTATAAGGTCTGCAACGGTGCGTGTTTTAAGACTGTTGCAAAGTATAAGCAAAGATATAATAGCATTTTTGAAATTAAATTTAAGTTAGACCTAACTATTTTTCATAGCAAAAACTTTTTAAGCCAAATCTCGCGTTTTGAAACTAATATTTCATCAATTTTATCATCAGTGCAAGAATATATTCCTACGAGGCAACAGCAATATTTTTCTCAGCCTAGTTACATATGTATCGAGAAAAAGCAAATATTCACTATGGTAAATAAGAAGTTTAATGCTGCGGGCTCAATTCACTAACTCAACCGCCTTGTTTTGAGCATTTTAAAATTTATATAGAATAAGCCAAGTAAAAGTAGATTGAACGGTACTTGAACACTTTAGATATATTTTAATAAATAGCACTCCTCACAAGGAGTCCAATATTTCCATTCACATGTGTAATCTAAATGAGGCAGACATATTCTATTGGCTATTCGAAAATTGGCCCATGATTGGTTAGAATTTGGTGAAGGAGTTTGAAAGAGCAGAAACGTTTAACCTCATTGTGTAATGTAATAGTTAGCGTAACAGTCATTAAATTTTCATTATCCAAATCCAGAAATGAAGAATTCAGGGTCCATTCCCCTTCCCCGAGACAGTAGTAATTATTTATCTTTTAATTAAAGCGTGTTATATATAGATAATGACACTGCAAGAGTTAATTTAATACTTACAATTTTTTTTGTGGGTTTCCCAGCTCCATGACCAGCTTTGGTTTCAACTTTAATTAAGAGAGGCTTGGTCTGAAATAAAAAAAAAAAAAAACACAGATGTTAGAACTATATGTAAGAGTAACACGAGGTCATGAACAAGTATTCAGAAACAGCAAGCACCATTTTTAAGGATGTTTCTCATGGCATCAGAAATTCATAACTTCTTCAGAATTTTTGCTTGAAATTACTTACAAATGGGCATAGGCTTACCGAGTTCAGATCATAACTTTGCTTTGAATTACTGGGAAACCTTTTTTGAAAATCCTTTATTAGCAGAAGCCAAATCTTTGGCAGGGCTAGGAGTTTTTCCAACACAGGCGGAAACATTTTAGAGACCCCTATTGAGAACATAGTTGAGCTTTTTCCTTTGTTACGCCAGTATTTTGAGGCCCCTTTCAGAGGTTTTTGAGCTCGTTTTGTTTTCAAGACCCCGGTTGTGGCTCCCTTGAAATTTAAAAGTAGGCTCTAGGAAATTAAGCCTACGCTATGGTACAGCCAATAAGCAAAAAAATGGCCAAACTCAGAAGTATGTAATTTGAAACTTTACCCTCATAATCTGTAACCTATTCATAATCTAAGAATTGGCTAATAAGCTACCCAAGTCTCTTACTTTTGGGTGATGACTTGGCTCGTTTTGCAAGGGCTTAGAACAGTGCAAATGGACTTTAGAATCAAAACCCCCTTGAATTCAGACAGCCCTACTTTCCAAGGTTATTTTATTATACATTTTGCCAATGGGTGAGGTTTGAAGATGTCGATGTTATCATATGTCACTGAAAAGTCATTGTATTCTACTTCAACACAGATGGGATTGTAAAAATATTTTTCTTGTCTGATACAATTATTGTATAGATTTCTTTAATTTTAATTTTTTAATGTTGTCGTCATTAGGCACTAACTTAGCAATCTTTCTAAGCCAATTTTTCTCTTGTATCATTCCTTTAATTTCGAGCATTATCCAGATTGAAGTTTATCGTTTCTTGCATAATTTCGAGTTATCAGTAGACAATTTTCGTTATGTATCAAAAATTAGTCAGCAGCCAATTTTCATCTTCCGTTTGATAGATTTCAACCCAGCTGCATGCATTTATCATTTGTTCCAGGTTATTTAAGGATTTAAGAACATGGGAGGAGGTCTCCTCCCATGTTCTGTGTAGCTGTGGTAAATACTTGGCACAGAGGTTTGAGCATCTTGGTATGCTTCAAATGGAAACCCATGAGGTTTCTGTTACATCCCGGTGGAGCAAATTCTTCATTAACTGTCTGGAGCTGTACAATGGACTACTAACGTGCTTGGCAAGCATTGCAGAGCGGATCGTCCACAATACCAATCAGGTGGAGGTGCCTATTGAGTTGGCAGTGTCCAGTTAGTAGACCACTGATCAATTGAATACTAGGCCCAGAGAGAGCAAGTAAATCCCTCGCTCTTTGCTTAGACGGACCAAGGATGAATTCCTTGGTTTGTCTTTGACCATCCATCTCAAAACAAAGTCTTAGTTGGTGGTCAGTCATGACTTTACAGAGTTGGTTCCGCACCATGCCAATCAGTACAGGGACACTTAAGCCTTAGCAAGAATATAATTTGCTGCCGAGTATAAAACTGAGGGGTTTAACATTTTTCACCCCTAACTTAATTTGAAACAAACCAAATTTAGCACACCTGATTCGGTAATGCTTTTCTCGTCATTCCACAGTGTGTAGCCTCTTAAAATTAACCTTATACGTAGATGATATTACAGTCTACCTTTTTAGAACTTCTTTCTTTACCATAAAATGTTAATGTTTATTTAGAGTTTCTTTAGTAAAAACTAGAACCAATTACCTGTTTAGGGTTACTTCCAACTACTCTTTGCAGCTCAGCGATAAATTTCAAAGAGTGAAGCGGTACAACTCTGTCATCGTGATCAGCGGTAGTCAGTAGAACAGCAGGGTACTCCACAAATGATTCGCCTTTTTTAGAACCAACATTGTGCAATGGGGAATACCTATAATAAGACAGCAGTTTTTGCTACTAGGGTAAGTCATTCCAAGACCAATTTCCTCTAGAAGTCCTAAGACAAGCAACTCGATTCGGGACTTGTCAAATTAATCTCGCGCCAAGAAAGCAAATTTCTCTAGAAATTGAAAATATTGGAGAGGCTGTGTGTTTCATTTCAATACACTCACATAGAATATCCAAAAAGAAATGTACTTGCTTGCTCAGGAAAAATCACCTAACTGGGTCAAGTTTTTTTCCCCCCTTGGATTTATGACAATGGTTAGCCCTATTTGTGTGCCATCCCTACAGGTTGTTTCCACCTACAATGTAATTCTCTTGTTTTTTTACTGTTTAAAATCATGCGCTCATTATATGTTACATAACTGTAACGTCATATTGCTTAGATTCCTGAGGCGAGAGCTTTTAATTAACCCAACAACTATCTCTCTGGTAACCTCATTACCCATCAACATTGCGCTGTAATAATAATCTAGGAGCTTTTCTGAATAAAATTAGCTTTTTTATGCAGTTCAGAGGATTAACAAGTATTAAATCAAAAAATGAGTGTCATCAATGGATTTCTAGGCCTAATTTGCAGAACCAAAGGCGGGTTTAGAGTGCGCAGTTAAGTATTTGCAAAGTTACCGATGATTATTAGCGATTGTGATATATATGATCCTCTTTTTGGATATTCCCTACTTCCGCCTTTGAAACAGTAAATTAGGCTTCGGAATCAACTGATCAGAATCATTTTTGATTTGAGGAGTAGTCGTTAATCTTTGCAATTAGTTCTCGGAATTTGTAAATATTTCATTAAATAAATAGGTCTACTGAATTAAATTCAGATATTATCAGTTTGCTTAAAGATTAAATAAAATCTGTTTTTATCAGAAAATGGCCTTATATTGTAACTAGATAAAGCTTCAAACGTTTATCTTCAGATAAACCCTATCCACTCAACTTTTATCCGAATTTACGAATCACATTTTTTAGTGACATACAATCAATAAATTTTTTTTTTTTTTTTTTTTTGAAAAAATCTGAAAAACATAAAAGATAATGGCTATACAATTCCGAACACTATTTACAAATGCCCAAGAATATCTATTATTTCATTATTCCTATTCTTGTTCTAGGTAAAATTCATATTAGTTTTTAAAATCTTCACAAGGAAACTCTGCACTTTGTAACTAAACTCTTTATTAGTTTGACAACGTTTCGAAGCTAACACTTCATCATCAGGTCATTATCTACATTTTATAATTTTTCATAATATTTATACAATTTTTAAAAAATATATAAACATGCACTATATAATTTAAAACCTTAAAATATTATTCTTTTTTATTTACACTTTTTCAGAAATTGGACTCTGGTTCCCTTATCTTTCCCCTTTCTTTTTTCTCCCTTTCCTTACAACCTTTTATCTTTAACCCCATTTCCATATTCATATCACCTTTTTTATCAATCTCTAAACTATCCTTGATTTTTATTTTCTGATAATCTTTTTCAACCATTAACACTTTCATACTATCCCATTCTATCTCATGTTTTTTAACATTTGCATCCATTGCTATTGCGTTTTTTCATCCCATTACTTTACTGCATATTTATGTTCTTTCCCCTTTAATCGTTCTCTTGGTTTCCCCTATGTATTTACTTCCTCACTCCCTCCTTTAATTTTCATTGCTCCCCAATTAACTAATTTTTTCTCTAATGTTTCTCTACCTATACTCACTACATTTTCATTTTTCCTAATTTTCTTTTCAATCTTTCTGACAACCCTTCATAATACGGTATTCCTACCCATAATCTATCCCTGTTTTTATCTTTTTCCTTCCCTTCTTCCTTTTTTCTCCATCTAACTATTTATCATCCTTTCTGGATAACCACTTTTCGTTACTTGTGCTTTTATAATTTCCAAATCACTTTCCTTTCTATTAGAGACGAGTCGGGCCCACCATTTTAAAGACCCGAGCCGAAAAAAAAATTCTAAAAAAAAACCCGACCCGGCCCGACCCGAAAAAATTTTTAAAAAAAAACCCGACACGGCCCGACCCGAAATTTTTTTTTTTTAAAAAAAACCCGACCCGGCCCGACCCGAAATTTTTAAAAAAAAAAAAAAAAACCGACCCGGCCCGACCCGAAATTTTTTTTTTTTTAAATAAACCCGACACGGCCCGACCCGAAAAATTAAAAAAAAAAAAAAAACCCGACCCGGCCCGACCCGCAAAAAAAAACCCGACCCGGCCCGACCCGAAAAACGGCGCTGACTAGTCCGTGAAAAGTCTGAAGATGACGTAGTTTCCTATCTCGCTTCTGTAACCAAAGATGCTAAGTTGCTAACCGTTTTTTTGGTGCGCACTCACGTGACATACATACATCATCTTAGCTTAAATGTTTTAGTCTGATCTCTCCTTCTCTAGCAAGGAGTCACGTAGCATGCGCGAAAAAGGACGCGTATTAGAAAATATATTAACAGCTAAGCGCCAAAAAAAGGGGGAATTGGACGCAGAAGCTGAGTTTGAACGTGGCCGCCATTCCATCCCCCCTTAATATTCCCTGGCGACGCCAAGGAGGAAAATGAGAACTGCACTCACAGGTCACGGCTGATATCCCACTGTGGGAGCGTGGGGTAGGGGATGGGATGGTTTATAAGCCGTAATTCCCACGAAGTAAGACGTTTTCCTGCGACGTGCGCCCAAGAGCTAGGGCTAGAGGTATACGTAGAATTGTAGATACTAGGCTACTAGCAAAATGGTATTTAGTCGAGCTATTTCATAAATGTCTCGAGAGTCGCGACTCTCGCCTAAAGAAATCGCTTCAATTCTCCCTCTCACGAAATCAAGCTCAAGTATGAGAGCCAGCCCGTGAAAATAAAGCTGACTCGACCCAATCCGAATATTTTAAGGTAAAGAAAAAACCCGACCCGAATATTTTAAGGCGAAGAAAAAACCCGACCCGAATATTTTAAGGCGAAGAAAAAACCCGACCCGAACATTCAAGCCGAAGAAAAAACCCGACCCGAACATTTTAAGGGGAAGAAAAAACCCGACCCGGCCCGGGCCCGATTGAAAATGAGCCCGACCCGACCCGACCCGACATGAATTTCACGAAATAAAAGCCCGACCCGACCCGACCCGGAAATTTTTTTTTTTCATTTTGTGCCCGACCCGACCCGAAACGGGTTCGGGTCGGGTCGAAAAAACCCGATTTAATCGGGGGCCCGACTCGTCTCTACTTTCTATCTGATAATTTAGTTACTGTATTCACCAAACTCGATACTATCCCTTTTTTCACACTTTGTGGATGGTATGAACTGTAATTTAAAAATGTACCTGCGTGTGTTCTCTTTTGAAATTAACCTGTTGCTATTTTTTCCCCTTCTCTTTTTAACTTCATATCTAAAAAGGCTAATTCACCTTTCTTCTCTATCTCTACAGTGAATTTTACTTCCGGACAAATATTTTTTAGTTTCTTAATGAACAAGTTAACTCCCCTCTCACTCCCTTTCCATAATGCACATACATCGTCAACAAATCTGACCCAAAATCTAGGAAAATCCCCTAATACTTTCATTACCCTCTCTAACTTAATCAGGAACAAATTGGCCAAAATCGCTCACCCCATAGGTAAACCTTTAACTTGTTTATACAATTTCCCATTAAATGTAAACCCCGAATCTTCCCAACATATTTTTGTTCCCTCAATTATATCTTCCCAGTTCAAATTTTTTCTAAACTCTTTAGTGCTTCCTTCTAGTTCTATTTTCAATATGTCTAGTACCTCTTTGAAAACAGAACTAGAAGGAAGAGTTTAGAAAAAATTTGAACCGGGAAGATATAATTGAGGGAACTAAAATATGTTGGGAAGATTCGGGGTTTACATTTAATGGGAAATTGTATAAACAAGTTAACCTATGGCGTCAGCGATTTTGTGTATTTTGGCCAATTTGTTCCTGATTAAGTTAGAGGAGAGGGCAATGAAAGAATTAGGGGATTTTCCTAGATTTTGGGTCAGATTTGTTGATGATGTATGTGCATTATGGAAAGGGAGTGAGAGGGGAGTTAACTTGTTCATTAAGAAACTAAATAATATTTGTCCAGAGGTAAAATTCACTGTAGAGATAGAGGAGAAAGGTGAATTGGCCTTTTTAGATAAGAAGTTATAAAGCGAAGGGAAAAAAAATAACAACAGATTTATTTCAAAAGAGAACACACGCAGGTACATTTTTGAATTATAGTTCATATCATTCACAAAGTGTGAAATAAGGGATAGTATCGAGTTTGGTGAATAGAGTAACTAAATTATCAGATAGAAAGGAAAGTGATTTGGAAATTATAAAAGGACAATTAACGAAAAGAAGTTATCCAGAAAGGATGATAGATAGAGAAAAGTAAAAGATAAAAAATAGGGATAGATTATGGGTAGGAATACCGTATTATGAAATGTTGACAGAAAGATTGAAAAGAAAATTAGGAAAAAATGGAAATAAATGTAGTGAGTAGAGGTAGAGAATCATCAGAGAAAAAATTAGTTAATTGGGGAGAAATGAAAAGGAAAGGAGGGAGTGAGGACATAAATAAAAAAGGGTGTTATATGAAATAGGGTCTAAATGTAGAAGTAAATACATAGGGGAAACCAAGAGAACGATTAGAGAAAGGGGAAAAGAACATAAATATGCAGTAAAGAAATGGGATGAAAAACCGCAATGGCAATGCATGCAAATGTTAAAAAACATGAGATAGAATGGGATAGTATGAAAGTGTTAATGGTTCAAAAAGATTATTGGAAAAGAAAAATCAAGGAGAGTTTAGAGATTGATAAAAAAGGTGCTATGAATATGGAAATGGGTTAAAGATAAAAGGTTGTTGGGAAAGGGAGAAAAAAGAAGGGGGAAAGATAAGGGAACCAGAGTCCAATTTTTGAAAAAATGAAAATAAAAAAGAATAATATTTTAAGGTTTTAAATTATATAGTACATGTATATAAATTTTTTAAAAATTTAATAAATATTATGAAAAATTATGTATAAAATATAGACCTGATGATGAAGTGCTAGCTTCGAAACGTTGTCAAACTAATATTCTAATTATTCTACTCGCTCTTTCAATCTGAGTCGTCTGCTGCTGAGTGAAGACATATGCTTTTTTGCTCTGTAAGCATAAGCCTAGGCTTAAGGATCCTGTGCATTAAAGACGATTTATTATTATACTTTGAGATTTACAAATCAAAGTTGATGATAAGAAATAATTAATTATGACTAAACACTGTAGTAAAAGCTGCAACTTTGGAGGCGGAGGTGTGAAACATGGTGAGATGCTTTATTGTGGTTTCTGTTCGGCATGGTTTCATCTGACATGCTTAGGGATAAAAAACGCAGTACCTGGATCATTTTGGATTTGCCCAACATGTTTGGCCACACTGATCGAGATGAAGTCTCTAATTAAAGAATTCAAAATCTTAAAACAATCTGTGGACACAATGAACAAAACTCTAAAGACTCTTGTGGATGAATCCAAGGCAAACGAAGTGCAATTGGATGGGCAGAAGGAGTCTGTCATACAAGTCGCAGCTTCTCTCGCCCAGTGTGAAACTAATTATCAAGAACTAATGAAAAAGCAAGACTCTGATATCTCACTATTACAATCAAAGATGCTGACTATACAACACTTGACATCGGAGGCTTTTACACTTATGGAAAATAAGTATCAACAATCAATTATTTCATCCAGTGCTCGAGATAATGTCACCACTGACAAAGTCGGCCTAGTTGAATCAAATGAACCTTTGCTAATGCCCATAATCCACCGTCCTACTGAAAATGGCAAAAGGAACTTTTTCCGACAATTTCCCGTAGCACCATCAGATTCTCATACGAGTTTAAATAATAAGAAGTCTTATTTGGATATTGCAAAAAAACAACAGAATCCGACCAAGAGGAAGCCCAAATCTTCATCTGGAAATAACAGTAGAGAAAATCTCCGCCATGATTCCAGAAAGCCACTACCGATGATAAATCGAGGCAAAAGTAGCGCAGTTGGAAAAATGGCAGATGATAAAATACCAGACTGCAAACTTAAGTTTTCAGCAACATTTGAAGATTATTTCATAGGAAACTGTTCAGCAAATTCAACAGAAGAGCAAGTACGTGACTATTTAATTGAAAAGAAACTATCCATACTGGGAATACGACAATCACTCAAGTCTAAATTACCCACTGCAACCCATAAATGTTACATATTTCGTTCTCTTAGTGAGTCTGAAAATGTACTTAAACCCGATATTTGGCCAGCTGGTGTCTCTTGTCACCGCTTGACAAGTAACCAAGATGATAAAATATCTAAAAAAATATGGGGCACAAATGAAGAAGCAATGACACTAAGTTGGTCAAATGCGCCCAAAGCAAGTTATATATTATCCAACTGCGCAAGTATTAATATTGAATGCATCATTGAACACTTGGACGATCTAGAAATTCATAATGCCAAGGTATATCCCTCGGAAAATGGAGACTTTT
This sequence comes from Odiellus spinosus, assembly GCA_963920705.1. Lineage (NCBI taxonomy): Eukaryota > Metazoa > Arthropoda > Arachnida > Opiliones > Phalangiidae > Odiellus > Odiellus spinosus. Next base: position 18,287,783 of record OY987225.1, on the reverse strand, counting down.
GGAAAACCGACTTCATCATTGAATGTGGTCATAAGTACGACAAAATAATACTGGATCTGAGTAACTGGCCAAACCCCCTGGTCATACGTAGAAAGGGGTACCTGAAAGGCACAAATAAAGTAAATAAAGGGAATCTGGATTATAATGAAGTATGACCACCAAATTTAAAATCGAACCTACCTAGACCAAACTTATATATTTAAAGGTTTAAAAATTGGACATGTAAATGCAAGAAGTGTATTACCACATCATTTCGACATTCAACTTTTATTGATATCCAATAACTTTGATATACTATGTGTATCAGAGACATGGTTAGTCGAGACAATCCCAAATTCCTTGGTGGAAATTCCAGACTATAATCAAATAAGGAAAGATCGAATCTGCATAGACAGAAGTCGGGGAGTTATGATTTACTTTCGTTCGTCCTTACCAATTACAGAATTTGTTACCCTCAATAAAGATTCAGTCTGGATAGAATTAACTTTTATAAACAGCCCGAAATTGTTTATTGGCTGCTTCTACAGGAGCCCCAATAATGATTACCAAAATATAGACTCGCTAAAACAAGTCCTGGATACTCTAATATCAAATAATAATGAACTTATATTACTCGGTGACTTTAATTGCGATGTACTAGCCAATCCTTTGTCATTAGCTACTAGAACCTTGCAAGACTTGACCATAGATCTTACACAATTGATTAAGGATCCAACTCAAACCACACCCACCAGTCGAACTCTCATTGATCACATATATTGTACCCATCCAAACCATATAACAGGAATTGGAAATATAGATGTTAGTTTCTCAGACCATAACCTCATATCATGCACAAGGAAAAAAACATGCCCAAGGTCACCTACGCACTTTGTGATATCAAGAAACTATCATAATTTTTCAGTAGATGATTTTGCGTTCAGCATATGCAGTGATATCTTTAGATCAACCATCCTAGTGGATTTTAGTATTAAACACCGACACGTAAATGATCTATGTAATGCATTAACTCAGATTATAATAAGAAACCTTAACGAACACGCACCAGTTCAACAGAAAAGAGTTCACACGCGACTCCCCCTTTGGTACAATGATTCCCTGAAGAATTTAATTTCACTACGTAACCTACATTGCCGTAGAAAAAATGGTCTAAATGGAGACTATCACACAGAGCAGTTTAAGATATTAAGAAATAAGGTCGTAGTTGAAATCAGACGAGCGAAATCTAACTATTTCTCGAATAAATTTGTGCAAGCAAAAAACTCGTCGGAAACCTGGAAACTAATAAATCAGCAAGTAAAAGGAAAAAATGTAAGTGGGAGAACATTAATCATGGAGGATACTTCAAAAAATATTCTTCACAATCCATCTGAAGTTGCGAACTATCTGAATACGCACTTCTTAAAGACAAGCGGTTTTTCATCTATTCCTTCTTGGATCAGATTACAACCGCAACTAATTAATAATACCCCGAAACAAACCGGCCTTCAATATACAAAATGTCACAATTCGTGACACGAAGCTAGCCATAAAGAAGATTCGAGAAACTAAAGCGGTAGGACAGGATGGTATTCCCACGTATATATTGAAATCACTAATAAATGAATTGGCGTTACCACTATGTAATATTATAAACCATTCAATCAATACAGCTACGTTTCCAAATCAATGGAAAGTGTCAAAAGTGATACCCCTCTTTAAAAAAGGCGATGCAAAAAACCCAAATAACTACAGACAAATATCTTTGCTATCAACAATATCTAAGCCAATTGAGACCCTGGTATTGAATCAATTTGTAGATCATCTAGAAACAAATTCTATTATTCACCAGCACCAAGCTGGTTTTAGGAAGAAACATTCGACCATACTACTAACTATCCAACTAATTGAAAATATCCTTGATAATCGCAGTATAGGCAAAGTAACCGGAATATTATCAATTGACCTTACTAAGGCCTTTGATACGGTTAATCACGAAATTCTATTGATAAAATTGGCCGAAGTTGGGTGCTCGATAAAAACCCTAAAATGGTTCTACTCTTATTTAACTGGTCGGACGCAATATGTTATAGTAAACCAAGAAAAATCAACTGAAAAACCAGTAACCAAAGGTGTACCACAAGGTAGCATCTTGGGACCTACACTTTTCTCGATCTACGTAAACAACTTTTCGCAAGCTCTGAAAACTACAACTCCGTTCCAATACGCTGATGATACAGCAATGCTGACTTCGGACTATGACCCCAAAGTTGTTATAGATAAACTAGATGACGAATTCACAAATTGCAAACTATGGTTTGATGGCATTGGCATGTCAATAAACTTGGGGAAAAGTGAATTTATACTATTTGGTCCCACAAACAAATTGAAGAATGTTGATGACATTAAGAAATTACCAAAGTCAAACGTAAATAGAGTTAAATATATAATCTATTTAGGTTTCCGTATCGATGAGAAACTAACATGGAATCCACATATAGAAGCCATTATAAATAAAGTAAAGTCGAAATTGTACATCCTGCGACAGATCCGACAATATATGCCACTTACCATTTTAAATACTTGGTATCGGATAGCGGTACTACCCATTATAGATTATGGAGATGTTCTGTATATGACAGCAACCGCAACAGCACTAAATAGACTGCAAACTCTCCAGAACTCATTCGCCAAAATAATTCTAGGAGTGAAACGGCGCACTAACACACTTATGGTACATATGCAGTTATCTTGGACCCTGTTGGAAACCCGTAGAAATATGCAAAGCGCGAAAAGGGGACTCGTTCCCGAATTATATAAATGACCTATTTCAAGAACCCTCACGAGTACATGCTCATAATACACGTGGAGCAACCAAAAACTTATTTGTATTTAGTCAATGCTCAAACATCTCCAAATGCAGATTCTCGTTCAGAGGTGTCTCTTTATGGAATAATTTACCGGACAATCTAAAAAATCATACCTCATATACAACATTCAAAAAAGAACTAAATGCATATTTTAAAATTGTATAATTATAAATTTTAATGGAATTTAATTTAACGTGAGGACCTTTTGTAAAATAGCTCTAAGCTAAAAGTGATATCCTCAATAAAGATGATTTATTATTAAGAGTTTAGTTACAAAGTGCAGAGTTTCCTTGTGAACTATTATATGTTATATGATTGCGTATCAGATCTTGTTCAAATAATTTTACCTGACCATCAATTCAATCGCTTTTTATATCTAAATTACCTGTCCAAATGGATTCCATTTTTTGAGCTGATATCTACGGGCTTACCAATACTCAAACAGATAACTGTCAATTTAAACTCTAATTTTATGTTTTGAAAAATAATACGCAGTTACTTGACAGCTTTCTAATTCGTTTTTAAGCAACTGCTCATTTAAAAAAGGATTTCACAGTTGGCTGGCAAACAGATGGTGCAGACTTTCCTTCAGATAAGCGCTTAACTGGTATAGGTTCCTTGTATTAGATTTAGATTCGATTTAGAACCAAATAAAAAAGTATCAGTTTTATCTGTGGACCGAGAAGATCTCTGCCGCAGTTGGGAGCACTAATCTACATATTATATTACGAATATACCAGTGGTTCGAGGAGCGAAAGATAGTTCCATTTTAGAAAGATTGTGGGCGCCATCTTTCGTTTGACTTACCAATAACAGTTACATTACAGTGATGCAAGGCCTAGTGTGCCCTTTGCTTAATTAGCTCTGTTTGTTCCGGATAGCAAATGAGCTAATTAATCCATGCCACTTGAGGGAAAAAGTTGACAATTGCCTCGGGTGGACTTGAACCAACCACCTCTGGGTTACTTCTCTAGCCAACTGAGATACTGAGGCTATTGAACCTCATATGGTAGCACAGTTTTGATATTACTCAAAGTCAAAACTGCACTAAGCTATGAGGTTGAATAGCCTCAGTAGCTCAGTTGGTTAGAGTGTCGGATGATAGGTAACACAAAGGCTGGTGGTATAAGTAGACCCTGAGGCAATACTCATCATCTCGCCTCGAGGTGGTATGGATTAATAAATTGTTTTAGTTGAACAAAACTAGGTGTAACCTAGCACTTACTTATAAAGGTAGTGAAATTGCTCCTTATTGTCCGAGCATCCATAGTCCGAACACCAAGCATGACCAATGGTGAATTTGTGGAATCTAAGCATATCTAAAACCCTTCAAAGAAAAAGAATAAAGAAAAAAAAATTAAAGGGAGATGATCTGAGAGTAAATTTAGTCCAAACCTATTGTAATGGGTGTATTTTCACTGTTTTAAGGGCTCAAACTAAATTTTCCTTAAATATTTCAAACCATTTTCTCGAAAAGACAATTAAAAAGTTTCGTTTGATCATAGATCTTACAACGCTGCACTATACAGATACGCCTGTTCCCATAGCCTCTATATTGTTCCCGAAAAACCACAGGGTGATTGTAGCACCATCTCTGAGTTATGGATAATAAGTGGCTTTGTCAGAACCTTCCCCCTTTTCACCCCACTGAAGGTCAGGTATGATGAATGAGCATCAAATATCTTCAGAGCTTTCTTTGCCATGGTTTTTCCATAACAGTTTCTAATTTATGTTCATTATGGCTTTCGTACTTATTAAAAAAAAAAAAAAAAAAAAAAAAGGGGGGGGGGCAAGCTTTGTTTTAATATTGTCTAGGCTTTAAAAAGGTTTTTGTTTTAAATTTCTAAACCAACTCCCACTGCTCAGAATGAAGTGATAAAAGAGGCATGTACGTCAGAATATTTCGCTGTGTTGCATAAGGTCCACCTTAAAATTGTAAACAAAAAGTTTTAAAGCCTTGAAATTACTTGTAGGAAAACAGTCACAGGCGGCGCTACGGCTTCAGTGATGCCCACTGATGGAATACAACCATATTTTCAGCCCTGGTTAAAAACATACCGGCCAATCTTTTCTATGCATTATCACAATCTCAGAGTTAGGGCAACATGCTTCTGGATTCACTCTTCGTTGTAAGATCTCTGATTCAATGTTAAATTCTTTATTATTTACAAAAGCGCATTAAATTGATCTTGCTTTAAGCTTGGCATTTATTAAGTCTTATGTAATGTAGTGAGATGGCCTTTTTTTGGAGACTTTTACTATTTCTATGATTTTTTAAGTTGGAAATATAAAGTTTTTGGAAATATTTGTGAGACTATATTTTTCATCGTTTCCCACATATGACTTGAACTATTGGCCACTACATCCCCAGAAAATAAGGGCTTAGACCCACCCATACACTGATAGTTATAGTTTTAGTTGAACAATCTATTTACCCAACATCAGCAACTGCACATCCATAGAGATCCGGTCTTTGATTTATGCAGGCACCAATCAAAAGACCTCCATTTGAGGCTCCATTAATTAACAACCTAAAATAAATGCCACATGTTTTGTTTAAAAAATAATTATTTGATACACAGGAAATTCGTATTACTTTGGGGTTGAAGTGTATTTGTTGTCAATTAAAAACTGAGCAGCACAGTGCATATCGTCAAAAGTATTCTGCTTGTTCAGTAAACTTCCAGCTTTATGCCAGGTTTCTCCGTATTCACTGTTTCATAAGAGAAAATTAATTTCTGCACTTACGTTGGTATTTGTAAACAGGGATGGAAATATAGACTTATTTCTTATTGGACAAATGTACGATGACTCAATTGTTAAGATGTCCTAAGGACATGAAATCCTTACTGGACAGTTGTCCAATGAAACTCTTCATGAAGAGGAATGCTGTTTAAAATTTCCAAAATCTAAAGGAAATTGCAAAGATTTTCTGTGACAGTAATGACCATTACTTATCCGACAATTGGCCAGCGACTCCCATCATGAACAGAAAAGGTATCAGACATTTCGAAAATATGCAGGACAATGCAACGATGCCCTGTGCTAGTAAGAACATTGGACAAAATGAAGGAGATTGCAATGATGAACTGTGCTATATTTCACTGATAAGTCCAATGACTTCCTTCATGATGGAAAAGGCATCAGATATTTTGAAAATATACAGACATTACAAAGATACTGTGTGCAAGTAAGAACCTTTACTTATCGGACAATTACATAGTTACTTCCTTGACAATGGAAAATGTATGAGACATCTCTAAAATTTACAAGACATATTGCAAAGATGCCAATAAGGCCCTTATAGGACATTGAGGAATTAATAAATTCATCATGATTAGGGAAATTTATGTATTTATTTCCAATCCTAATAATTCCTCAAAAGTTCCACTAGCAAAATTTTAAAAATTCATTGGACATAATCGGATTATGTCCCATTACTGGTGCTAATTTCCATCCCCGATGGTGAAAAAACTTATTTTCTTACCCTCCTCCTCGTAGATTTGGGGAAGCATAAATTCCATTAAGGTTTTGCATGATTAGAATTCTTAACGGATGAAAATCTGCCATTCGACTGTAGTTAAAACCACCGTACGCAGAGAGTAAACAAGGCGCTGAACCATCTAGTTTGACATCCTAGTACAAAAATTTTTTTTAACATATTCCATAAGTGTCTTAAACTAATGTGAATAGTTCTCTAATCTCCTTTTGACACAAAAGCTTTACACGAGCACTAAGATCAATCATTGAACACACTTTAGAGATGTATATTAATCTTGTTATTTACCATGGTTAAGATATAGTAGAAATAGTTTTTTTCAGAGAAAACATCATGGTATTTATTGAAAAACTTTACTACCAGATGTTTCTAGCTGAGGCCCTTCTTCAGTCAATAGTTAGAGTTACTTACCTTAGTCTTAGTAGCCCTAACGACCGACTGAAGAAGGGCCTAGGCTCGAAACGTCTCGTAAATAAAGTTTTTCAATAAATAGCATACCATATCATTTACGGTGAAAAAAAAAAAAAAAAAAAATATACCACACTTTATGCTTTATTGATGCATAGTAAATAGTGCATAAGAATTGGCGATTGCCTTCTGCCATGCCTGTAAGCTGGGCTAATTCTTTTTAAAAAGCAGAAACCAAGATGGCGCATAAAGTTGACAGGAGGAAAACAATAATTCATTTAAAACATAAGTGTTCAAGGAAAGGTTTGAGCTAATACTTTCTTGGCCTAAAACACTCATTACTGCTTAAAATGTTTGGATCGATCATTATTCATTTTTCATCCGTGATTGGTAAATAATTAGCTATTAACTTTTAACTAACGAAATATTTCGGCCACCATAGTCACACTACCCCTGTAAATTTCTTCTCTGTCAAACACAAAAAGACCAAATTTTTATTTATCCATTTGGGCGCGTTCAGTAAATGAAAACTAAAGTGCGCAGTAGGCTGCCGTCTCATTAACCGCTCCCCTCTGGCATTTATCGCTGAACGCGTTTTTTTTTTTTTTGTAATTTTTGTCACAGGACAACACCACCTTACAGTTGAAGAAATTATAATGTATACGCGATAAATCTAACGGACGCCTAAATTGTTATCGTGAAAATGCAAGTTTATTTACACTTCCAAAGAATTGGATTAAATACAGGAAAAAAATATTAACAGCGAAATTACGAACACTCGCATATTGAAAAATTGGTCTTTACCGCGGTTCCCTTTTCCCAACTGGGTCAGGTTGAAATTTCAGCGAGTACAAATCTGAATTCTTATCTCTACAAGTATAGATTAAAGCTAGGGTATAGTTGTTTAAGCGCTGAAATTTAATCCTGATTCTGAGTGTTCCTCATGGCGGCGTGCAGATTTTAGTAGTTAAAAGCCATTTTCAGTATAATTAATAAATAATATTTGTGAACGTTTTTGTCAGTTGGAATATATTTATTAAAGTATTTGAATTACTTTAAGCCCAAGAAAATATTAGCTCGAACCTTTCCTTTAAATAAACAAAAAATATTAGGTGCCAAAAACTAATCAGTTGTTAAAAATTAATTAGTAGCCTAAAAGTAAGAGTGTAAACCATGAAGGGTCAGGATATAATAAACTTAGAATGTCAGATGGAAGCGTAAAAAAATAACCCTTACCGAAAAAAGTTAGTCTTAAGAGGTCTTGCGGAAGTCTTTTGGGTGTCTTATGTAGTCTTAAGAGGTCTTGGGAAAGTCTTCCATTATGTCAATAAGTCTTGGCGAAGTCTTAAAGACTTACCCAAGACTACATAGTGTTCTTGAAGACCTCTCCAGATCAGACTAACATTTTTCCGTAAGGGAAACTACTGTTGCAAGCGATATGGGTTGCCTGCAAGCGATGTTCATTATTACTGGAATTTAAAACACTAACCTTTTTATGAACTATGAACATTGGTACTTTAGTTTCGTCAGTGCTGGTGTAAAAAACTTGCTTTGTTTCAAATTCATCAGGGTTGAAACCTTCGAGAGTTATATCTCGAAATAACTAAAAGACGAAAATTAGCAGAGTAACAAATGAAGTTTAAAAATAAATACCTTTGGTGTTGGTTCTTTCTCTTTTAGGTCAATTATATAAATGGTGCCTGGTGATAGGAATGACACAAATTTGTAAAAAATCTGAAAAAAAATTATATTGGTGAAACCCTTGATGTGTTTTGGGGGCAACTGTTAAATGGGACAGGCCTAGTAGCTTAGATGACTAGTGTATATTTGGGTTGGAATTTTACGAACTAGATTTCAAGTACTCACGACATCATCTTTTTTCCTCCCAGAGTATCCTGATATAGTTCCAACTGGTATAGGAATATCCATAATTTGACTTCCAGTTTTCAGGTCACACAATTTGAGAACATTCTGTAGATTATTCAACAGATTAAATACATGTCTAATAAATTCTTATACTATATTGAATGAAAAGTGAATCTTATGTCTACAAATTCAGAGTTCGTTCGAAATTTTCCAGGTGAATATCTCTGTCCGAGAGGTTTTACTTGACTCTTTCTCAATAACTACCGTGACCAATTTTTACCCAGCTTATGGTGATACAACCATTGGTCAACTGCTTGGCTTGAGTTGTTCATTATTTTGGTTATTTTTCAACCACAGCTGAGGACAATTTTTTGATGATTATAAGGATGCGCAATTTTTGGACTCGGTTAGTAGCTTAATAATATATATATATATATATATATATATATATATATATATATATATATATATATATATATATATATATATATATATATATATATATATATATATATATATATATATATATATATATATATATATATATATATATATATATATATATATATATATATATATATATAGACATCCAGTTAACTAATTACTTAAGCTATTATTTAATATTGTTGAACTAAGTTCTATCATCTTAACTTTCAACAAGGAAACTCTCTGGGCAATTTCCTTGTTGAAATTTAAGTTAATGAATAATACCTGCAAAAGAAATAGGAGAATAAGAATGAATACTCCTAATGAGACCAGGAAACCAGTTTCCAAATTTGTATAATCGTTGTAAATTTAGTTAAAGTACGTCATGAGAAACAAATCTCCAATTATAAGTTAAAAATATCAACTTACGCATCAAAATCAATTAAAACACATTTCAAAACAATTAATATTTCAAAGCAATTCAATGGCCAATTACAACCAAGTTTCAAAGCCAACTCATCTGTAGTTATTTTCTGATTCACATTTTAGCACTTAAAGAGATGGGAAGCTAGAATAGCTATCTCTGACGTCATTGGTAAGGTGTGAAAATACAAACTCTGAAATATTATATCTCTGGTAACGGTTTTACCAATAATTTACTAACTAAAAAATAACTTATTTCAGTGCCCTATTGATAACTCGATCACTAAGCTCACAAAATTGGCTATGGATTTGCTATTCAAAAGGGCCAAAACTACCTTTATTAGGAAATCCTTTTTTTACACCAAGTAGGTCCATTTATAACCAAAATTGAGGTTTTATTTTTTCGTAAATTTTCCACGTCCCCTAAAAACAGTTCAAACTAAATTCTCTAACCCAAGTATCCTGGTCCCTTTAAAGCTGTAAATACTCCTACTCATGTCCAGTAATAAGAGGACATTACTACTAGTTACGCATATCACTCCACTTCTGGTGCTTTTTTAGATTGGCTTTTGTGATATGATAGTTAGAATTGTGCAAACAAAGAAGATAAACAATAGCCAAATTTAAATACATGTCTACATTTTCAATCAAGATTTTTTGGCCAAATTTCTTTAGTTACGACGAGAAAATTTCTGTTTTTTTTCCTGAAAAATCTTGATTGAAAATGTGGCTTTGCGTTCCTCTTAACACATTTATCTTAGTAATTATACCAATAATTTATACTACTTTACATTTGTTATTAAACGAGTTTAAGTTTGGAGTCCAAGGCCCAGCATATTCGTCAGCAATGTGAATTTGGTGTTAATATTTAAAGGGATAGAAGAACCAAGTTAATTAATGGTTAACAGTCCGCAAACCAATTGTTGAAACTGATAGATTGTCAAACGAGGATTCCAAAAACATACATTGTAATATATATTACTGGTTTTTGATTTTAAAATTAAAGGATAAATGAAAACTGCTACATCACTTTCTTGATTTTATGTTTTTCTTAATCTACATTATTGAAAACCTAAGAAAAATATCAACTCTTATTTTTAAGCATCTCCTAAATATGATAGAAAAGGTTTTGAATATCGGACTTTGTTGTCTGCTACGAAAAAGCATGGAGCCCCTGTGTTTGAATTTCCGAGGTGGGTATCGAACCAATAGGCGCTCTCGCGAAATCCAGCGTGCTCATGAATAGTATAGTTTATATTACCATAGCCCCCTAGAAGAGCGAGCGCTGCCGCCGAAGCGCGTGGTATGGGACTTTAAATTGAATAAAGGCGTGCGAGTTTGAAATACATTTATGTTTTAGGTTTGATTTAGGCTTAGCATTTTTCCTACGCTTAAGCGGGCGTTGGCAGTTAAATAAATTTATTTAGATGAATTAATGTTTTTTAAATAAAGGAAAACACAATTTCGAGCAGTTATTTCGCTATCAAAGGTATTTAGCCTGATTATATATATGATATTTATTGTTTCTTTGGGGTCACGTTGTTTAAACGGCCCCTATTGGTCGGATACCCACCTCGGAAGTTCAAACACAGGAGCTCCAGGCTTTTTTGTAGCAGACAACTAAGTCCGATCTTTAAAACCTTTTCTATCATATTTAGGAGATGCTTAAAAATAAGAGTTGATATTTTTCTTAGGTTTTCGATAACGTAGATTCAGAAAAACGTAAAATCAAGAAAGTGATATAGCAGTTTTCATTAACCCGCGAAACCATGTTGAGACGACGGTTGATACTAACCCAACTTCCAACCTCTCTCTATAACCCATCGAAGCTTTCCACCCAACAGTAGATTTTATCCTATTTGGGATGTTCGCCTATTTTTGTTAAGTTATAGTTATCATGGGTGAACCCCTGGCTGTTCATAAATCATTTTCGCCTGTTTTAATTTAAATTTTCGTGTTTGGAGGCATCTCATTAGTTCAAACTGATATATTATTCTTTATTAGGATACAAATGATTCAACATTTGTTTAATCATACATTTAAGACATTTTATTAGCATCCAGTTTATAGGCATCCAGAGAACGCTCTCCCCCATGCTTTCCCCTTCCCATTTTTACACGTCACTCCCGACATTTAGAAGGAATGAAGTATACTATATTACTTTAATATAGTTCTACATATAATCACCAATATTCACTTATCGTTTAGTAGGGATTAACAAATATTTACAGCAGTTACATTTAATATTATTAATATCGCACAAACCTATGATAAACGTTATATTGAGCTTCAAGTATAGCCCTTACGGAAAAAAGTTAGTCACCCCGAAAGACTTCCCCAAGACCTCTTACCACTAGCTTTTTTTGGTAATGGAGTCTTCGAACATTCGATGATGAAATTTAAACTACGAAATACATTTCAAGTTATTTAAAGTTACGCAGAGGCCTAAGCCTTTGTCAAAATAAAAGAGAGGCACCATAATTTATCTGTGAATTTCATTGAGCTTCGTCGGGTTTTTCGTGTCGAACCGAGACGAGCGTACACGCCAAGGTTTGTGCGTAGTATAAAAACTTTGGGAAATAGCGATGAAAGCCAGTAAAGTCATAAATATAAGGGGTAATTCAATGTTCTTCGGTGACGGCGATTCATGAATCCCAAACACAACGAAGCTCTAGCCAAACCGAGCGGTAGTTGCCATATGGCTTAATTTATTCTTGCACTACTATGCACCCCAAAATTCATTAAAAATCTATTTTACAGCGACCAATGAGATCGCTTCCACGGTGTGTCCTCACAATGGGGAAAACAAGTTGGTGTCCATCTCACGTTTTGTTGGGATATTGAGAAAAATACTTGGGTTGTAACATAAACGAACTTATATTTAAAGACCCATCTGCTCTGAAATTTCCCCCTTTAATATGCTCTTCCCACATGTACACAGCCTAGCTTTGACTGTACAATTCGTTATGTACAAAGTCGTCTGCTAAGCTAGAAAAGAAGGCGACTTTAAATTGGATTTAAAAATCACAGATAGTCTCTTTAATTCAACTTGCTTTAAATACACTTGGGGCCGTCCATATCACTAACTGGTCAGAACGGGATCTAAAGACAGAGTGAGTCTACTCGGGAACAATGGCTTAGAAGTTAGAATATAATGTCACATGGTTTGCAAATACTGATTGGATGGCAACTTTAGATATACAGGTTATAGGTTATATTGACCTACTAATTGTATCAGAGGTCAAGAAACAAATTAACACTTTTTGAACTTTTTTGGGTCTTTTAATGAGCCCTGCATAATTTTGGGCATACCTTTCTATATGTAATCACATCGTTTATAATGGTTGGAAAACTTGGTTCTATCCCTTTAACCCTCTAAAAAAAAAAAAAAAAAATGTAAATACTACAATTACCTTGACATCTTTCATATAACAAAGGACCAGCTTGTCTTGAAAAACTGCTGCGGACCAATCCAGAATATCCTTTGGATCCTCCGCAACTAAATCAACCCAATTTTCCTGAAAAGAGGGAAAAAATTTGCTTTTTAAATTAAGACATCACTCCAAAAATTTAAAAGGGACACTTCGAACTAATCTATTTTAAGATTATTGTAAAAGATTCTAATTTGCGGTTTGCGAACCCGGGTTTTTAAGTTTCCATCCTGGCTTGAGCAATGGAATTTTTTCTTATTGACCTGAGCTTGGAGTTTTAGTTGTAATTCTTGTTTCAAGCCATTTATGGTTTCAAGGGTTTAACGAGCCTCAAGAACATGGTTCAAGTCTCATAATAGAGCCTAAAAAATACCGAGCTTGTAATTTCTAAAGGATATCTGCTGTAGTATACACTATTCTATTAATCTAAAAATACGGGCCAATAAACAATTAAAACCATAACAACTTCGACCACCCTTACTGTTAGCAAACTTGATAGACAACAAAGCATTTCAAACTCAAGTTAAAGTATATGTAAAGAAAATATTTTTAACTGCCACAGCTGGTAGAAAGAATCTACAAAACCTCCAGGAACACGTGCCAGTGAAAAAGGGAGATACAAAAATGAAGTCAGGCAGTTAAAGTGGATTTTACTTTCATTGTTCAGACTTACACATACAAGTTATCATACTTATGATTTGGTTTCTATATAGATAATGCGGCTCTTTCTGATAATACAAGGGGAAATGAACTGCAGCTGCTTCTCACGACGGGTGTTTGCAAAATGAGAAAAGCTGAAGCTGATAGAAATGTGATGTTTTAAGTTTAAACTCATAGTCATTGCAAACTCCACCTGAAGATTAAGTAATTAACACCTTCCTACCAAGAGTGTTAAGTCCCAGAAATCTGGGAGAGAGAGCTCGTTCTGGAGAAAAATCAAGGAAGACTTTGCCCCGCCTCCTTTCTATTGTACGAAACCTAGCATTCGGCCTGCGCTGAAACCCTTATGAGCTCTTGCAATGTTTCTTAATGATCAAGTGTTTCAAACATTGAGCACTCGCTCAACACAAATTTTGATGTTTAAAAAATTCCTTAAATTTAGTCAGATTTGATTGCCAATGAAATAAGAACTTGGTCCAATCAGCTGAGTTTAGAGGGATATTGAAAAATAAATTCCTCTTCCAAATGCTTTATAATTCTTAATTCTGACTAAACTCCTAGGCTCGTGAAAATGAATGGTTTTCATGATACACTTGACCATTTCACTTTCCGTTGACTTAAAAATAACAAAATACATCAACATATGTTGTTAATGACACCAAATGTGAATAACGACTGAAATGTTGATACATTGTAGATGATTTAAAACGTTAACTTTGACCTCTCTTAGCAATTTGCACACTTTTAATACAAAAAGGTTTAAAATATGTATTTCCATTTTGGTAATTTTACTAGACCAAACAGCAACTTGTCCATACCAATCATAACTGGCAATATTTCTCATTTCCCTGAAATTCAAACCAAACTAAACTTAAGAAATTCATTATTTATATTATTTGTATAAGTGTATGGTGTTTTTGTAAACAGGAAAAGGTCTTTCATTTTTAGCACGAAGTTTCCCATTAACATTTTTTTTTGTATCTAATAAATTACTAAGGTTTAAATACTTCTTCAGGATTTTGAAGGTCAATTTTAATGAGTCGGTAATTGGGCGCACCGTTGTTTGTTCTGTAAATGAAAATGGATCCTTCATTGGTGATATAATTGTAAATTGAATCGAAGTTGTCAACAATGCAAGTTATGTTTAATGGTCCTGAAATAAAAAAAAAATTAAGTGTTACTTAAGAGCAATATAAAGCTGTCAATTGCACCGTAAAAAATGGGTTGAAAGTCAGGAATACATAAGGAGGATGAAAGGGAGAAGGGAGAGGTAAACTGTATCCTTATTTGAGGCACTAGAATCGTTCACACTGTCCACTTTTAAAGGGATACTAGACTCTTATACCAAGTTATTTTTAATAGAATTAGACTGGTAGAATTAGGCTGTTAGAAAAACCTCAGCAAAGACTTTGAGGGAATTTACTGCAGATTGTAACCGATTCTAGGAAACATGCCCCATCTAAAATCCCATAGATCAGCTTTAATCTAAATTTAGGCTAAAAATTAGCTACATTTAACCTAAAAACTCCATCACCACATGGGTGTTAGACAAAAACCCTAGAAAACGCAGTGTACGGCCCTTCAGTACAGCCAACTAAAATGGACTAGTCTCTTCGAACCAGCTATTACAGGGTCATTTTTCTGATGCCAGTTAATTATCATTTAATTTTTAAATGTGTTTTTATAGTATTCCACATGTTAAAGCCACGAGTTTTCATTGTTTTAGAACCAAATCCAGGAGAATCAAATCGACCATCTGCTGAAACATTTACTCGGGAGGAATTTTTTAACTTTCTCATTAAATCATTTTGCTCTCAATGATTGGCACTCAAACACAATGAATTTTTTTTCCACAACTATTTTCTCGGGGATAGACTTTGGATGGGGTGAATAGTTAGACGATGTAGCTGAACTTATTAGACTAGGTTCATAAAAAGAAGCACTTGCAGATGGCTCGGAAATTACACTCATAGATTCGGGCGATACATTTATTTCTGGATGATATACTATCAGTGATGGCGTTGCCTGGGCTTTTCCGTGATGGACATGTATAGTTTTAGGGGTACTATAAGACGATGGCGATGGGTAATTAAAATCTAACACTGGCTCTAGATTATCATAATTGATAATCTTAGCACTTGCGGAATAACTATGGTCTTTTGACACTGCAACAATGGTTTGTTCCATTACAGCTAGAAATTCCAGTTTTATTTCCTCTTCCGAACAGGTTTCAGTAGCGGTGTCAGTTTTAAAGCAAACAGTCTGAGTTTCAATTGTAGTACATTTTGTTACAACAATTGCTTCAGTTTGAATTCCAATTTCCAAACTTTTGGGCTGGGCAATCATCATTTCAGTTGTATCAATTACTGGAAACTGATCTTCTTGCGCGACACTTGGGAGGTTTCTTGTTGGTATAGATCCAGGATTCAGTGTAAACATTTGTTTAGAAAAATTTGGGCCATATTCAACTTTATTTAAGCATTCAGGCGTAAAATGAAAGTGGCATATTTGAGTAGAATTACTAAATCTATTTAAAATTGAACGTCTTTTGCTGTCTGGCAAAGGCTTATGTTCTATAAATTTATTGAACTTCTCTTTTACCGATTCTTTAGCGTATTGCACCCACTTTTTAGCGGTTTCTAAATGTTCGTCTACATTTGGAAGTCTAAAAAAACTTGGACTGTATTGTTTGGCATTACTTTTACAATTTTCAATCATACAAAGCGGCATTTTGGTTAATCAGAACTTTGGAAGAGTTCACGTACACCTTTACACTCGGCTTGAAGCAGCCGACAAGATATGAGATCGCTGATCGGCCTAGTAAATGACTAATAGTCTGCAAGACCAATATGAATGAAAGGAAAAAAAATTCCAGGGGTAATGAATTCTCCCATATTTTGTAAACTAAAAGCTAATTATTAACTAACTATCGCTGTTTGAAAAAAAAAATTATTGATCATAGCATTTTAAGCAGTAACGAATGTTTTAAGGCCAAGAAAATTTTAGCTAAAACTTTTCCTTTAAATTAAAACTCTTGGGTCTACCTAAATCCTATTTCTTAGTCCAAGTTCAACATTCCCCCAAAAATTACATTGAATCTTTTCTTTTTATTTAATAGTAGAGAATTTTCTTTCATTAAAACTAGCTTAGACATAAAAAAAGATCTTACCTTGAATTCCATTTGGTAATGCTTTCAAGTCGCAAAAGTATACTCGGCTATCAGAGCATCCTTCCTGGGCAGACACTAAGAGGTAGTTACCGCAATCACTCACTTCCGCAAACCTATTATGATAATTTGAAAAAAATTATTAATGTCATGAAAATGTAATAATCAGATTAAGTGAAACTTGGCCCTGAGTCAGAGATTCCCTGACTTTTCCAGGTTTTCCTGAACATTTCTAAATAACTCTCTTGGCCAATATTTAATACTTCACACGAGTCTAATAATATTAGCTAGCTGTTGGCAAGGCGCACTTTTTTTATAGGTGACTTGACAGTCTATCAATCGGGGGCGATGGCTGGCTCAGAATATGAGAAAAATCTGAATCTTTGGGAAAATATGCTTCAAGTTATACTGGACTCTGGAAACAAGATATTTTAATAGTTTTTTAGACCAGGAGTTTTTGCTAGTCTTCATATGAATTCGCGGTTAATTATTACAGTTACGATATTAGACTTGAAGAAAGTTTTCACTAAAACAGTCCAAATCGACTAAAAACCACTTGTTATAAGAGTCAGGATATACCAACCTAGAATATTTTTCTACATTACTTATCGAGTAAACTTTAATGGGAGAGAGAAAAGGGTGCGTTTTTTTTTTTTTTATCAATTTTACTATTAAAAATAAGACATTTGGAAAAAGTCTCTGATTGGAAATGATTTTGATTTTTGGCTTTCAATTAAAAATAGAACCTTCGACTTGTAAAGGTCTAGGTAGAAATCCTGTTAGGGGGTAGCCTTAATGAAAATAACTCAACTCCTCAATTGAACACAAAGAAATGAGCAGTAAATCAATTACGGATTGACTAAAAGATAAATTATCGTTAATAACAAAGAGGCTGTATCATTACCAGTTAAGGATAATGATAATTACAAATGATTACATTCACTTATGAATTTAACCATGGATTAATCCTTGATCCAAATAAATTATCACGGCATTAAAACTAGTTAACTCTCCTGCGTGTTAGTTCTTCCTCAATTAGCGTCCAGTAAGCAAAGTAAAGATTTCCCATAGAGCGTTGTTCTTTTTATGGGGGAATAAAAAGCCTTAGGACAGGCATTCGCCAATGAAAAGACAAAAAAATGTAGAATAGCGTCATCTTTTAACTTGTATGATGACATAGCTACCCAAGTTACGGGCTGGCTAGTACCCGATAGATGTCATCATACATGTAATCAATTCGGTACCGTCTCTTTAACGGCAAGATAACCCCAACTGATCTTTACCAAGGTTGTCTATTGACACCAACTATCGTTGGCCATCGAATATCGTGGCCACGGTAGCTCAATTGGTAGAGTGGCTGCCCTGTAAGCAGAAGGTTGTGGGTTCAAATCCCACCCGTGACTCAACATCTTTTTCACGGGTGGTGATAATTGTAACATCTTTTAACTTGATGTTTTGGCCAGAAATTTATTGAGCAGACATGATATAAGAGTAAAGGTGTATTGGTAGATGGGACAGCTAGCCCTTACCGAAAAAAATTAGTCTGATGTGAAGAGGTCCTCATGAACACTAAAAAGGTCTTGGGGAAGTCTTTAAGATTTCTCCAAGACTTATTGACATAATGGAAGACTTCCCCAAGAACTATTAAGACTACATAAGACACCCGAAGCACTTCCCCAAGACCTCTTAAGACTAACTTTTTTTGGTAAGGGAGGTGCTATGGTTCTGGTTAAGGCTAAAACTGATACAAAGTAATCAAAAGATGCCCCATCTATGGCCTAGTAGTAAAATTAAAGCGCTATTCTCAAATATATTCAGTGAGATTTAGCCAATTCAAAGAGTATGCCAGTACACGGGTCACAGAATGGTTTAAAAATTTTTGAAACTCCAGAGACACTTTCCAAATGTTTTTCTACGAAAACGAGCTAACTTTATGATTTATAAAGAATTATTTCATTTTCCGCCCTCATCCCTTTCAAAAGCAGTTCTATACAGATTGACCAAATTTTCAATTCTCTGAAATTCAAACTTTGTCTAAACTTTAATTTTAGGTTTTTAATGATCTTTGGTAACCATGAAAGGCTTGGTTAAACAGTATTTATAGATATGTAAAAATCTTTAGCTTCAGTTTAAAATACGTACGTCATCCAATTAGGATAGTCATCAAAGGAAACGCATTTGATATCCTTTTCTTGCTCCGTTCCCAAAGTGTGATAGTAAATAGTATGGTTCATCACTGATTCAGTTTCGGTGCCTTCTTGCTTCCCTTCTTGTACTGGGTACATCTTTATAAACCAAAAATTAGTTAGTTTAAGAGAAAACAGGAGAAATAGGTTTCACATGAAAAAAAAAAAAATGGTGACTACCTCACTATGAATAATACGTACAGAGTAAAAAAATCCTTTATGATCATGTGTCCAAGAAATATTGGAGAACTTAACATTAGTTAACTTATCAGGGTAGTCTTCTCCAGTTGAAACATTTCTAACCTGAAAATAGTAAAAATTAAGATTCTTTACCAAGTAGCCATACATTCATGCACAATTAATCATATTCCAAGACTATGTTAACTTTTGGTTAATGATCATTATCTTCTATAAATTGACAGATAGGTGAGGTCATTGCGGGGGAAACGAGTCATCGCCGGCGGGAGGCGAGGAACAGGTCATCGCAAAGTTTGATATCTCATCGTTAAAAAGTTTCAAGTAAGTCTAGTTTGAAACTTTTTACCCTCAATTGGTTGGCCAGAGACTGTTTAACATCCTTCTTAAAGGGATCTATTATTAGCCGAAATGAAGTAGACGTTTAATACACCAGCCAGATCTCTAAAAGCTCGCCAACATTGAGAAACTTTCTCTCTTAAAGGGAGTATAAACCAGAACAAAAAATTGTCTGATAACACATGCGATGTGTTGTTTTCTAGCGTAACTGATTTTAGAAAACATTTGTTAATCGTAGTGGCAAGAATGTGAAGCTGTACCTTCCACCTTGTGGCCAGAGCTTTATACTCCCATTAAATATTCTCTATTCTAGAAGATCACGGTAGGATCCTGGCCTTTGATTGGTCAGCAAGTCACTTCATTAAAATAGAAACTCACTGCTAATCATAAAAAGTTCCAAAAACGACATTCGTAGTGAAATAATTGATCAAAAACATTTAATTATATTGAATTACAAAAATCAGCAAAAAATTAAACACAATAGTAAAATTTTCAGCCTTTAAGCCTCGATTCAGAGTCAGTTGAAGATAATTTTCAGCTTTTATTCGTATTTTATTTCTAATGGATTAGACCCCAAAACTCGAAACTTCCCTTTTCACTAGCATGATTTGTAACGAGCTCATTGCTAATTTGTACAGCAAAACATGATTTTATAAATTATACGAACGTGTATGGTAACCCAATCCGAACCACTTTTACTTAGGCCATAAGCAAAAAACTCTCCATCTTCAGAAAATGCCGTGATGCTGAGCGAAGTAGTTCCATCTTCAGACAAGGCATTTGGGTCAAAAAACACTTTAGGTTCTCCTTCTAAGCCTTCTTGAACGTACAAGACACTAAAAATAACGAGCTATTAAAGTTAATTATGAACTAGCTCTCAAAAAATAAAGGTCCCTAAACATTAGCCCATTTTTGAAGTGTTACATGGCTAGCTGAACAGCATTCACAAGCTTATCAATGTCAATATCGAACGTTGTAAAACTTGAAATGGTGTCATCATCAAGTAGCACGGGAATGATGTGCTAAACAACACGCTAAAAGGGTTTGTACACTCCCAGGTTTTATTTTTATTTGTGGCTATACCCACGGTTCCATCAGTTCTTTAGATTGGCCCAACTCAAAGCAGAGCTTGTAGAAGGCGACATTTGGAAAAGTGACCCTTACCAGATCTGAAGAGGTCCTCAAGAACACTACAGAGGTGCTAAACACATCTTAAATACTTCCCCCAAGACTTCTTGACATAATGAAAGACTTCCCCAAGACCTCTTAAGACTACATAAGCCACCCGAAAGACTTCCCCAAGACCTCTTAAGACTACATAAGCCACCCGAAAGACTTCCCCAAGACCTCTTAAGGCTACATAAGCCACCCGAAAGACTTCACCAAGACCTCTTAAGGCTACATAAGCCACCCGAAAGACTTCCCCAAGACCTCTTATGACTAACTTTTTTCGGTAATGGGAATCTGATGAGTTATGATTCAACATACTCACTATTCTTGTCAGTCGAAAAGAATTAAGACAGACGTTCACCTTAAAAATACACTAGAACTGAACTAGCTTACTCTTGCAACAGCTGCATCATTTTACCAACCCAGAGAGTAATACCCCACAGTATATTATACAAAAAAGAGTTTGCTTCGCACCCTTAAATAGGGCTCTTTATCTAACTCGGGTCAAACCCATGAAGGGACACAAATTAATAGTTATGGAAAGAGCAATTTAATATCGTTAATATTAGAGTTAGTGGATTTAGTGTACTAGTCCAAAGATTTTAATGTGATGAAATATTTTCCAAAAAACCGATAAAGACGACCTACTGAATCACTCTCTATCTTATTGATGTTATTTTTAAATTCTTCCAGTATCACTAATGAAAATAGCTAATGGAGGAGTTCCTTTAATGTATACATATTCACCAATAGCCATACACAAGGTTATGTTTTAAATATTTTTTAAACGCTGAATTAGATGGGAAAATTTAATAAAAAAATTCTAAATGCTTTACGAGAAAGTGAACCTTTTCAATATACATAAACATTTATCGAGGTGGACGACACTCTTTATTTTCTTGTACACCTGAGTTCATTTGGTAATGCAAACAGTTTGAACTCTTGCTGAACTCAGACTCAAGCTTTGGTAGTGCAAAGAGTATTTTGTACAACTGAGTTCTCAAGTGTCCCCTTACCAAAAAAAGTTAGTCTTAAGAGGTCTTGGGGAAGTCTTTCGGGTGTCTTACGTAGTCTTAAGAGGTCTTGGGGAAGTCTTCCATTATGTCAAGAATTCTTGGTGAGGTCTTAAAGACTTCCCCAAGACCTTTGCAGAGTACTTGAGGACCTCTTCACATCAGACTAACTTTTTTCGGTAAGGGTCTGATCCCTCAACATATATACAAGAGCACTAGCCTCAGACATGTAAATCTAAAATAATCATAGAAAAAGTAAGAAAAGATTAAAGAAGTCTTGCCTTATATAATAGTAATATAAACTATATTAATATATATAAATTAATGTTATTTATTTTAATTTAGAAATTTAACAATAAATTCATTTCAAATATTTTTTCCCTAGGTCGTCTTTATCAGTTTTTTTGGAAAATATTAAATCATAGTAAAATCTTTGGAGCAGTTGACTAAATCCACTAACTCTAATTTTAGAGATATTAAATAGCTATTTCTCTAACAATTAATTTGTGTCCCTTCACGGGTTTGACCCGAGTTAGATAAAGAGCCCTTTTTAAGAGTAAGAAGCAACCTCTTTCTGCATAATTTCTATCCCCATTTCAATAGTTTTACCTAAATTTAGCCTCAAGGGTCTTTTGAACCTTAATTCTTTTACTTTTTCAAGAGTTTGGTACAATACTGAAAAAAAAAAAAAAAAATCTTGAAAGACTGAGATTAACCAACCTAACTATATCCACAGGTAAATCATGCTTCAAGTTTACAACCGGGCATATAACGAATGAACTGAAGGTCTGAGAGTTGTATCGTCACAACTTTCGCGTGGGGAGAGAGGAAAAATCTCAAAATTGTAAAACGCCCGAGAAACAGAAGTCGAAATGGGTAGGAAATGTAATTAAGAAACTCGGCTTTCCCCTCTCTCTCGCGATACGAAAGAGGCTCTCGCCGGGGCGTCGCGAGTTCAAGTTTGATTTACTCTACCAGCAATACTGGGCCATACCGCTCTTCTGTAGAAATTGGAATACTTAGGGTGGAATCATTGACTGAGGAAATCGGACCTTCATCATTGTAACCCGTAGTAAACTTGGTCTTGTAAACTTGGGGATGATTTACTTGTGCTATATCTAAAGTGTTACAAGAAGGATATGGCTCTAGTCATTAACTAGTTCGAGGGATGGGCTAACTCAAGTGATTAACTAACCCTACTTGAGTGGCGACTAAATTGAGTGTTTTAGCGAGGGTGGAAATGATCACACGAACTGGGTAACATTAAAAACTGAAACATTATAATTTTCTAGGTTGTAAAAAACTATTTTTTAAAGTGTACAGTGGCGATGATATTTTTTAAGTGTAAACACTACTTAACCTAAAAAATAAGAGGGACAGGCTAGCCAGAAGTATTAACTATTTGCAGGGAGCGGCTAATTTGAGGGATTAACTAACCTAACCTTACCTAAAATATAGACAGTCGGGTTAACAGGAGGATTAACTAGTGTGAGGGATGGGCTAGGTCAGTGGTTTAACTAGCCTAAAGTAAACTTACCTAAAATATTACAGGATGAACGTGTCCATGCGAAATTGAGCACTATCGATATTAATTACATTTGAAATTATGTACATGAGGATCATGTCCTATTGATATTGCGCTTTATCACGCTTGTGCCCAATTTTATTCGCATACATAACGCATAATATTCTTTCTAGTCTCCTTTAAATTCCCAAGCATATTTTAAATTTATCACCAAATGATCAGAGGCACGCATGATAACCATGACGCAATACTCAAAAATGGGCTAGTGTGCATTGGACTTTAAACAATCAGATACAAATAATGCAGTCATTTCCTTCTTAAAAATTTGGAATATGTGTCACACTGCGTCAATTTTTGGCTTTAAATTCTAAAAGCCAAAAAAAAAACTCTTGGTGTTCATTGCCTTGAAAACTTTGTTTAACCTGATAATTTGAAGTTATCATTTCCGGAGTTAGGTAGTCACATTCTCCACAACTGGCAGTCATATCTCGGAAGGAATTCCTGACTACATTACGTTATTTGCTTGCCAATTACAGATTAAAAAAAAAAAAAAAAAAAAAAAAAATTGAATACTCTGCAGAGAGCTAGCTCACCTATGGTTCTGAAGGCCAGTATTCATGTAGTAAAAATATCTTGACCCTCTTTTGAAAGGACAACCATATTTTGGATAGTTCCATAGTTCCGTCAATCTAAAGACGTAATAATGAAGTTTAGATGGAATTGATATCCATATGCCGCGGTTCTGCTTTCCTTTCCCTTCATAAGTCAGTCAAAGTTATAATACAATTTGGGTCTCACCATAATAAATTACTATAATTTTAGGCTTACAATTATTTATTTAGTTAATCATTATTTCACACTATTCATCTTCAGTCTAAATTCTATCATCCATCATATTTAATATTCTTATAAACATCACTATCAAATGTTCTCACTGGATGGAACTAGCGTTTTCCATCACATGTTTTGTGACCTTTTTTTGGTGGGGCTTTTAAATTCCAAGAACTCAAGCCCCTAGAGATGATGAACTAATTTGTGATTTGATTGGTGCTCGAGTAACATCTTAGAGTGAAGCATTCAAGGTTGACTATTTTATGTGTTTAGATCACTGTTAGCCAAAAGTCTACTGTTTCCCAGTATTAAACTTTAGCCTAGAATTACTAACCAGGCGCTGCTACCCGTGATCACACACGATGGGGACATTTAATAAGTGCATTTGAATTATCAACATGGCTCTTGACAAAATGATACCCTAAAACTATTTTCTGCCCGCTCCGTGTGGATTACAAACTCACCCGGGTAATTCTATTCATTGCTCATTCTCATTGTTTATTCGGCCCTTTATCACTTGTGTTTATTTCATGGCCTAGTATTTATTGTTTCATAAAAAAAGTTAATTTCAGTTGTATCGAATAGATCCCTTTTTCGAAAAATTTGTTACACATGATTAGAAGTCTTTTACAATGTCCTTGGTATCAAGAAACCAATGGAAGCTATAGCCCAGATCATATAAGCAGCCGACCTCAACCAACCCACAAATAGGGAAACCTTTTAATAGATTCTTAGATCTTTAGTTTTTTACGTAAAATTTTCAACCTTCAAGATACCCATTCTGCTCAAGGACATACTTGTTTTTGGATAAAAACAATTCCAAATTGGTTGATTTAGGCTTATTTTGGGTCTTTTTCTCCCAGTATCTCAGCTCAGAATTATCAAAAACATATATATATATAGTTATATGATAAAAAGGTGGGTAGTAATACTCTGCAAAAGTTAAATTTGTTGAACAATCATTTGGAATCTTACTTCGTAATTAGGGGGCGCAATGGGATATTTTTTAAACTAAGAAATCTGCCGGGTTGCAATTCAGTAATAAGTTTTAATACTTATGTGCCAATGGAATTTGGTTTAAAAATTTTGTCTTTGTTAATAAAACTGCCCAAATGTATTTAAATTTGGTTTATACTCTCTTGAAAGTGAGGGTGAAGAAATGTGATTTTTTTTATTGATTATCTGCTATTGAAAATAAGGCATCTCTTACAAAAAAAAGTTAGTCTTAAGAGGTCTTGGGGAAGTCTTCCATTATTTCAAGACATCTTGAGGAAGTCCTAAAGACTTCCCCAAGACTTTTGTAGTGTTCTTGAGGATCTCTTCAGATCAGACTAACTTTTTTCTGTAAGGCATGTTTAAATAGTAAAACAATCAGGAGTGTCTAAACTGTACAAACCATTGTAAAACATCCAGATTTTGACATTGAATAAGAAGGAGGACCTCCAAGTAATCAAAAGACGCCCCACTTTCAGCTTCATAAAATCCTTACAAAAAACACTCCAGCACATTCTGTAATGGAGACTATTCCTGGGCTTATGCCCGACACAGGGGAAGTGATGGAAACCCGAGTAGACAGCGCTGCCATATACAAAGATCTATTAAATGTAGGAAAGAGGGTCTTACGCTTCAAGTCAGTGTCCTGTACTGTTTGTGAATATTAAAGAATCAATTTTAAATTATTAACGTAGTAATTATTCTAGATAGTATGTAATTGGCAGTCCATTACAACTCTTTCAATCAAACTAAATCAAAATAACCCTAAGGATCGACTGAAGAAGGACCTCGGTTCAAATCGTAGGGTGACCAGGGAAAAACCTTGAAATTATATAAGAAATTTAAAGGCTAATTAGAGGATAAATAATAACAAAAATACTGGAAAAAATAGGATAAATAACAGTAAATTTATAGGAAAAATAGGATAAATAACAGGAAATTTATAGGAAAAAATAGGATAACAGCAAATTTATAGGAAAAAATCGGATATCTTTTAATATGCCGTTAATTTCACATTTTTATCACATGCTTATTGCTTTTTTATTTCCTTTAAAATCTTAATCTCTTCTGTTTTTGACTATGCCTTAGGTGGGAATTTTTTACCCTTACGGAAAAAAGTTAGTCTGATCTGAAGAGGTCTTCAAAAACACTGCAAAAGTCTTGGGGAAATCTTTAAGACTTCTCCAAAAATTATTGACATAATGAAAGACTTCCCCAAGACCTCTTAAGACTAAGGGTTATTTCCGAGAAATTTTAAATTATGAATAACAGAAAAAAAGTGAAAAAATAAGAAAATATAGGAGAAAACCTTCAATTATAGGAATTTATATGAAGGTATTGAAAAAATAGGAAATATAGGGTGTCTGGTCACCTTGACAACGTTTCATAAAGTTTTTTGTTCAATACCATGTTTTCTATGGAAAAAATTATTTGCAAATAAACTAAATCTTGTTCCCAGTTATTTTCAGGAGAAAAATCGTGCGTACAACAGCTTGTGCAGTGGATTTTTAAGAATGGGGCATCTTTTGATTAGTCAGAAGATCTCCTTTTAACAGAATGCCAAAATCGGAATCTTTATCGATTTCTCGCACAAGTCAGAAATTTTAAAATGTTTTAATACATATTTTCAATAGTAAAATTGATAAAAAAAACAATTTCCTCCTCACCATCCCTTTAAAGGAAACCATTGGTCCTTTCTTAACCCAATAAAAGCGAGATTAACCAACCTTTGATTCATTTTGACTCTGTATTTACAGTTCTCTATAAATGGCATTGTAATAGCATTCTGAGCATCAACAAATTCCTTGGTTTCAGGTGAATCCGGATCCTCAAGCCATCTGTACGGATCAGGAACCTGTATGAAAAAAAAAGGTCAATGTACACTCTTAATTGAAGTTTATTTTCTTTAAACAAAAATATAGGAAGTGCAGAATCCATTTTCCTTTTCACCCTCCCCTTAAAGAAAGTTTTGCCTCATATCCCTAAACACCTCTAACACTCTCAAGTCCTAAGAATTCCCCAAGACTTATGTAGTGTTCTTGAGGATCTCTTCAGATCAAACTGGGTAAGAATTATGTTGGTCGTTAAGATTAATAATTGATACTGGAGTAAATGGAATTGCGGAAGAGACTGGGAATGGCGCTAGTAATTTGAGAAAATTAGCGAATTAGGCATGGAGATAGAAGAATCATTGCGAGATCTGGATGTATGAGTATAAAGAATCACTAACTGGCCCCACGGATTGTTTGAGTTCAATCACTAATGCTTTATGCACTCGAGCCAATGACGCTGACAAATGGGTATTCGAAGTTATAAATATATGCCAGTCCTGAATCCCTTGTACAAAGAACTGTCAGTCGCCGACTGTGCAAAGTATACGACGTAAAGGAAAATTTTGCGCATTATGATTATCACAGCCAGCTCAACTAAAATCCAGGTTCTGAAGGACATTAAGCAAAGTAACAGTCTTGCGTATAGTTAATGTTACCAGGAAGAACATGGCGTAACGCTTAAGTGTTAGTCTCAAATTGTTATCAGAATTCGGTTTACTTTAGCCACATGGAGCTTAGCCTGGAACTTTGACAATGCCTCTTTTGAGACTCAAATTGATTAGAGAGATGCGAGTGAAGGTAGATTTTGCACTAATACAATTCAACAGCTCTGCATATAACACAGTGTTAAAATCTTGCAAAGAAGGAACATTCTATCATGGATTAATCAACCTCACAGGGATACCTTTTACTGTTGAAGATATTTGTTTCAAACAAGGATGCCAGAAACTTTATCCATCCCCTCAATTTTCCGCCTTACCAATACAAATCCGGAAGTAGAATTTTGAAACGTTTCTATCTCGCGGCATTTTAAAAGCTTCGGAGATTATGTCCATATGTAGAGTGAAGAGATTTGGATTTCCAACTTCTCATTTCAGTCAGGATATTTTAATTACTTTTTAAGTATATTGGAAATTATTTGTTGTAACATTTTCATATGTTACATTCATAATCGCTTAAAAGTACAACACATGTAGACCAGGCTGGGAAATAAGGCGGTTTTACTGGACAAAAGTCCAGTTTAAAAATTAGCTGGGCCAGTTTAAAAATTAATTGCTTGGGGGTCTACTGGCCACAAGGCCAGTTAATTAATTCCAAAATTTTGTTTTGTTTCTTAGCCTAGGTCATAGTACTACGTCATAATGACAGTTTGTCAATCTCATGAAACTTGTAACTGGCCAATGTCCAGTTTTTTAATTAAACTGCTTGGGCTCTACTGGCCACATGTCCAGTTTAAAAATAATCCTTATTTCCCAGCCTGATGTAGACTAATAAATAATCCATGAGGACATCCTCTGCTTTATAGTTTCTTCCCCTTCAATATTTTACCCCTGTGTATCGGTAGACAATTTTCGTCACCAGGGTGCGATTGGAACAATTACTTTACCACAGAGAATTATTTCTGTGAGGTTGATTACTTCACGGTTCTATCAAGTTCACCCACAAGGTATGAAAGTTTCTTATGGAAACGATGTAATCTTCATACTTATGCCAACTGAACTGATCACCATTACACTACATGTTGAGATTTAGTGGAAATAATTAGACAAGTTAACTGATAAATTAACATTAACTTACTACCTAGAAACGATATAACATAAAAAAACTGGAAACATTATAAATTAAACTAAGCTGAGCCATAAAATAATGGACAATTGAACTATACCAAAGGTGAGATGAGCGAGAACTGAAAGGGATGTCATAATAAAACTAGTAGACAAAAACTCGCCTTTCTACATGGGTGGTCATAACCCCTATTATTTATGACAAAGGTCAGGGTTCACTATCTCATCTCTACTAGCAGCCCGTCTCATTTTGGGCTTCGTCAAATTGAACTCCATCAGTGGTGAAAATCTTCAGAAGAATATTCCATGGGAGAGCGCGTCTATACACTTCTTAAACTTCTTTTCTGCAGACAGGAAAGAAAGACTTTGGACGAAATTGAGAGGTTTCAATGAAGAAAAGTCGCGGAACGGGAAGATAGCTACCCCTTTCTCTCTATTTTTCTTCCTTCCCCTATTAAAAATTGCCCTAGAAACGAAATTTTTCCAGAGTGATTTCCAGACCTAAGAAACTGAAGGTAAGAGGATTGAAGGGAGTTCGAGCTCCTTCTTTGGGGAAGAAAATTCAACTCCCAAAATAGTAGGAAACTAGCCTAAGAAGTAAGATAAACTTCTTTTTTCCTTATTGGAGAGGGCCAAGGAGAGAAATATATTGGGGGGTTGGTGCCCCAGAAGGCAGAGTGGTTTCCGAAGACTCAAAAGAAGTAATATAGAACACTTTCTCGATAGTAAATACAAACTAGTAATTAGATGGTGGTAATTCTGCAATATCTATAAAATTACTATCATCTAAATGAAATTCATTTGCACAGACTTGACCAAATGTACTTTTTTCAATTTTATTTCTCAATCGCATCTTAAAAAAATAATTTTTAAGTGGAATTCACCCTTGAGGCACGAATTTTTATAGGACTTATTTTTTTAATAAACAATGCTCAATTTAAGTTATTTTATCGTATGGTTTGAGCCTACACAGAGTGGTTCAGATCAAAAAACTCAAGGATAAAATTAACATTGAGCGAGTTGTGTCTGGCACGTGTTAAGAATCTGAATAGCACGCGCACAGTGTTTATTTTAATCCTCCATATATTGAGTTTTTTGATATAGAGCCACCCTGTATAAATTAAGAAATATAAAACTTCCTTTGAGTCGGACAATAGGACTGATTATAAGCTTATAAACTGAAATTCGGGAGATTGGTTAAAGTCAATTTATTAAATTAGTTCTAAGCTCTATCGTAATTCGTGACTCATTAATTCATGCTTAATTTATGTGCAATTTTACCCAAGATTTTATGCCTATATAATATTTGAATTTTAATTCAAAATAACAGCTTTTCTATTTGAACACTTCGTTACTGAAAAAGATGGTGATGAAATTATTATTTTCCCAGCCTTCTTAACACAGACTATAATAAAAAAAGAATGTCTATAGTAGTCACTGTTCTTAAAAAGAAGGAATATCCCCTTCTATTCTACTCTTGGCTAAGGAAGAAGAATATCAAAGAAGGTAAACTCTCCTTCTGAGCCAAGTGCTTTCTTTTCAAAAGAGGGGTAAAAAATTCTAAGGAAAGCAGCTCTCCAAGAGAAGCCCCCTTTATTTCCTTCTCATTTCTGTTATCTTTCCTAGCCTAGTTGGGTGCTTTATACAAAGGTTCTACTCTAGAAATAAATACTGTGTTTTATAATAATAAAGTTTAATAACAAAGTTACATTGTTCTGGAGATCTGTACTTAAAGTAGTCATGCAACCTGTCTCAATTCGGGCCTCGTCTCGCGCCAGTTCGTGATTTTCCTTTTCAAAAATTGAAAAAAATCCAGAAAGTGTCGGTGGGCGCGTGAAGTCAGTTTTACGATCGAATTTACTATCGCCATAAAAAATAACGCTAAAAAGTCCATTTTGATTCACATTTCCTGGGAAAAGTTTAAACGAAAACGTGTCGCGTTTTTTTTACTAATATTAACCGGATCTTAAACTATAGTATTATCCAAATACAGCCATATATATGTATGAACTCGAAAGCAACACAAATGAGAATTCTGATCAGAATTATTATAGTTCATCGGAAACTGAATCATCCGATGATGATCGTGATATATGTAGCGTGTCTCTAGAACTAGTCCTATACATTGGGGAGTAGAATAGTATTATTTTTGGATATAAACTAAGGTTTTCAAACCTACTATTCTTTAGATAAATAGGAATTCTAATAATACAAATTCATAAATAACCTGTGTTTAAGTGAGAACTGTATAGGCCAATGCCTAAAGGAACTCTATAACATGTTATAATCGCAATAAGTCAAACTGAAAATTTTTGACTAAAGGGGTCTTTCGTAAAGTATCCGTTATCGCAATGTTTGATGGTAAAAGTTGGTGATCCTTTACGAAAGACTCCTTTAGTTAAAGGGAGAATGCAACGTGATTTTTTATCGATTCCTTATCGTTTAAATAGGCCTAATCCACCGATAAAAAGTTTACAATACAAATATTAAACTAGAAATAAATTTAAAACTTAACCGGAAAATAGGCTTAGAGGGATTCATGGAGATCCTGAATTGCGTCTGTGTAAGGTCTAGCGACCAATGAGCAAAGGCCCGTCGTTCACTCGAGATCTCCACGAGACTTACAATCGCTAGACCTTACACGCAAGAAAATCAGGACCTCCATGAATCCCGCTAAGCCTATTTCCAGGGCAAGTTTTAAATTTCTTTCTAGTTTGATATTTGTTTTCGTAAATTTTTTCACTAGTAGATTAGTTCTATATAAACAATAAGGAATTGATAGAAAAATCACTTGTTGTTAGGTTGCATTCTCCCTTTAAGAATTTTCAGCTTATGACTTATTCCGCAATTTTCGAGCTTTCTTGTAGGCATTTGCCTACAGTTCCCACATAAACAGTATTTATCTAAAGAATACTAGGTTTAAAAACAGTAGTATTTATCCAAAATTTTACTAATATACTTAAAATTTATACTAGTTCTAGAGACACCTGATCATCATCGGATGATTCAACTTCCGATGAACTATAATCATTTATGAGAATTCTCATCATTTGTGTCGCTTTCGAGTTCATACACGTATATGGCCGTATTTCAGCCATTATTGCTTTTTACGCCTCAAATTTTGGATAGTGTTATAGTTTAAGATCTAGTTGATATTAATAAAAGAAACGCGAAACGTTTTCGTTTAAACTTTTCTCAGGAAACACTGAATCAAAAGACTTTTTAGCGTTATTTTCTATGGCGAGAGTAAATTCGATCGTAAAACTGACGTCACGCGCCCGCCGGCACCTTCAGGATTTTTTTCAATTCTTGAAAAGGAAAATCACGTGCTGGCGCGAGACGAGGCCCGAATTGAGACAGGTTAAGTTACCACAGAACCTAGCGAGTCCACTCGTGCCAAAGACTAAACACATTGACGCTGCGGTGGCATGAGGTAAGGTCAGCCTCTCAATTAATATATTAATATTAATAATGATAAATGCGTATTTTTGCACCTCGGTCGCCGCAACCCCACGTTCGATTACACTATCTATGGTTCGGTTCTCTCACCCACATCCTGCTTTAGGGATCTCAGAGTCTTAAATGAACCTACTCTCAAATTCTCCGCCCAGTCTAACAAGGTCACCAAGCGGGTTAGGAGTATCACTGGCATCATTCGCCGTAATTTACATTTTCACTCTCCAACCCTTATCAAAATTCTTTATAACTCTCCAGTCCTCCCGTGCATAGATTATTGTTCCTCAATTTGGACTCCCCACTGATTCATTGAAAAAGGCGCAAAACGCTTTTTCTGAACTTCCTAGTAAGATTAGAAAGAAGGTAGCGCAGAATCTTTTATCAATGCTAAATATTGATAATATCCTCTACCCGTCACAGGATAAACAATTGATGCTGAGACCATGACTTTTTCAACAGTAAGATAGACTTGGATTTTTCAGCTCTCCTCACTCGCCACTCTAACTCGCCAGAGGCCACTCTAAAAAGTTTCTCAAACCCTGTGCCCTCACTACCCATTTTTCGTGTACTATTTAAACGATTGGAACAATCTCCCGGAGGATCAAATATCCCTCCCTAGTAAGCCCCTTTTCCGTTCTAAACTGTCTGAGTATTTTAAACATCATTCTTCTACTTCTCCATTTTAGTTGTGTTTACTGATATTTTTACAGCATTCCTTCTATTTTATGTTTTTGTTGTTTTAACTTCTCTGACATTTCGATGTTTGTTTAAGCTGCACGCTGGCTTCACAAGCAGTATTACCAATAAATAAATAGACAAAGGAGAGAAACTTTTATTCTCCTCCAAAGAAGAAGTAGCGTGAGTCGGTGGTGTCGCCGTCTGTGTTAAGGAAGGGGAAGTTTGTCTTTGGGAAGGAAATGCAACATTCCCACCACTGCCAAACATTCTAATTTTGCTATTCAAGAGTTGAAAAAAAAAAAAAAAAAAAATCACCGAAACATTTCTAACATAATACTTTTCATTTTTATCAAGAATAGAACTAAATAGAAAACAACGCTAAAAAAATCGAACTACTAAAATAAAAATTATTACCGACGTCACAAGCGCTTCAGTGATTGTTTCAATCCTTGAAAAGGAAATTCACGTGTTTGGCGCGAGTTCAATTTAATGAGTCCCGAAATGAGTAAGGTTGCATGGCTACTTTATAAGTTGGCAATCAAACCAGGGCACTTAACAAATAAATAAAACTAAGAAACACATTATATAACGTGTCTAATCAAACGAGGGGACGGGAGCTCAGCATAACATTTTGTTAAGTCATCTCTGTCAACACACTTACTAGAGTTCCATGATAATCATCAACTGTATCACCCATCTTCGCCTCAGGGTACTTTAGGGCTACAGTTTTCATTTTAGTGCTTGACTTGAAGTGGTTGACTTGAAGAGGTTTAACGAAATTAAAAATCCTTCGGAAATTAGATTGAAAAAGGACTCCGGCAGTTAAAACTCTCCCACAACCTACTATACGAATCCCAGCAGACGCCAGTCTGAACTTCCGAGTTCCGAAGAAAGAAAACAGTGGTAGAGGTACTAGAGAAACCTTAGAAGAGAGAATTCAAGAAAGTAGAAGGATCGCAAGCAACTCCACCTAGGCAAGGCTAAGCAAATTCTGATAACCCACGTGACTTTTGGATTTCCAGAGCGCGGCCATTTTAATTTCTTTTGACAAGCTAGCCTGGAACAGGGACGGAAATAAGAAATTTTTCTTATTGGACAAATGTCCAGTAACCCCCTTTAAAATTCAAAAGTTATCGGACATTTAACAAAATTACCGGACAATGCTACATTTCCTATATTGAAAAGTACTTTTTTATCGGACATTTGTCCAGTGACCCCCTCTTAAAAATAAAAAGTTATCGGACATTTGGAAAATTTATCGGACAAATGACCAGTGACTTGTTCTTATTTCCGTCCCTGGCCTGGAAGTATGATGTTCAGTATTGAATGTGGGTGCCATTTATTCAGGTGTTAGTAGAAGTTAAACTGGTCCAAGAAGGATCAGATAAGGAGAGGAAAAGTGGGGCTGCGTTGAGTTAGAGAGAGAAGAGCCAACCTCCCACTCGGGTGGAAAGGGGGGATAGGAAATTCTCGAGGTAAACTGTTGTCACGTGGTCGCTAGCTAGCGCGTCTCATAAAGGATTCGTTTTACCCACGTGACAACAATTTACCATGAAGCATCTCTACCCCCGTCTGTCCCCCGCTCTCCCAGAGTGGGAGTTTAGGCCGACGCAGTAGGAGCCGCGCCGTTCCCACTTTTCCTCTCCTTATCTGATCCTTCTTGACTGGTCGGAGTGGTCGTGCTCTGGAAATCAAGCCTGGTTTTCAAACAGTAACGCAAGGACGAAAATATGCACAAGTCCGATAAATTTTCCAAATGCCACATAACTTTTTAATTTTGAGAGGGATCACTGGACATTTGTCCGATAAGAAAAAGTACTTATTAATTCAGGAAATCTAGCAATGTCTCATAATTTTACTAAATGTCCGATACCTTTGAATTTATTAAGGGGGGGGGCTACTGGACAACTGTCCTATTAGAAAATTTTCTTGTTACCGTCGCTGCAGTAACGTGAGTCTTCTTTATCTATTAATCTTGTACCACGCAGTCTGCTGGAGCAAAAACAGTTTATTAATTGCATAGACCAGTTTATTAACTGGAGTTCATCAGTCCCTCAGCGCCTCCAATTGCTCTCGGAGCACTCCGATACGTCGTCTGCTAAAGTGTTATCTCCATCATCCGTGTGGACCATTTAGTCTAACTGAACGTCCCTCACGCTCTCGGCCTGGAGTGACTATCGTTACTACTCGGCCTGACCTTCATGGCTTGCTGGAATACTGTACGGGTGCAAAAACTACTCTGCAGGGACGGAAATAAGAAATTTTTCTTATTGGACAAATGTCCAGTAACCCCCCTTAAAAATTCAAAAGTTATCGGACATTTAGCAAAATTATCGGACAATGCTACATTTCTTGTATTGAAAAGTACTTTTTTTTATCGGACATTTGTCCAGTGACCCCCTCTTAAAAATAAAAAGTTATCGGACATTTGGAAAATTTATCGGACAATGACCAGTGACTTGTGCTTATTTCCGTCCCTGCTACTCTGTAGACTGTTACTTACCGAAAAAAAAAAAAAAAGGGGGGGGGGGGTTGTTTAATAAGCAGACAATTCTACACTTTCTATTATTCATTGAATAAATTTTATTGGTTTTATTTTGCGAATCTCTTCAATGATTACTATTTCTTTAAAGTGTAGCTAATTTTATATTCAGGTTTGTCTTCAATTTTCAATTGGGGATTTAATTGAAATCTGAATAGAAGTGGATAAAGGGATTTTAAAATCATTATGATTTTCAGCCAGTCAGTAAATTATAAATAACTTTGAAGCTGACAATAATAAAAACGTGTTAGAAGGATCAACTTCAAAGTTATTCATATTATGTTATGAGGTAGCTGAGTTTACTAATGGCGTTTTCCATTGGGACTGCACCGAGAGTGGTCCAGATTTTCTTGTAACGTCAATGCTCGCGGGCCTTGGAGCGGTCTGTAAGCTACCTCCCAAAAAAAGACTATGTTTTACAGAGTCACTCTTTTTGCGCAGAGGCACCTTGCTGCCGGTGGCTCATTACTTCTATCTTCTATTGGAGATCGGAGTGCTCCGAAATCATTACTCCGTCTCTCAAGCTGGAGCAGATCTGAGTGCTCCGCGAGAGAGTGAGCGGCCCAATGGAAGACGTTACTTCATCTTGGGAGTGCTCCTTTTTTCCCAATGGAAGACAAAAAAATATTCAGTGCACTCCCGGAGTGCTCGGAGAAGCCCAAGAGAAAACGCCATAAGAGTACCTTCAACATGATGGGATAGGAGAAGACGAGAGTGTTTTCTCTCATGTGTGTCCTCTTTTATTAAAGGGTGGATGACACAGCTTATCTTTTCTTTTTTTTATATAATTGATGAACTAGGGCTCAGACAGCCTTACAGCTCCTGGATTGTGGAGTAATTAAACAGTTAAAAAATAATTTATTGGGGCTCATGAATTGCTGAAAGGGGATAAGTTGTTATCTTAGGTGGGTCTCTATTTGCACTTAAAATAACTAATGAACCTTTCAGGAACTTTTCTGGGAGTTATTTCAGATCGGAATAGTTCTCTGGTAGAATGAGTATCTGAGGGGATCTTTCTTCGAGGGCTTCAGAAAAAGCTTGGGGGAAAGGCTTGGGGTTTGTTGGGTCGATGGGGCTTGAATGAAGTATGTCTGGGTGGGAGAGGACAGTAACATGAACAAGCAGATAGGTGCGGAGATGAGCGAGAGGGGTACAACCCAAAGTGGTGAGCCTTGCCTCAAGGGGCTAGGTTTTGAGGGTATAGGGGGTGCACGAGGCTTGGGCTTGGACATTGTGTAGCGAGTCAATATCACAGATGGAGTGGGGGCTCCAGATTAAGGAATGATTAAGATGGGGAGAACGTAACACCCAAAGAGTCGAGATCGGTGAGATGCCTGGGGAATTTGCTCTTATTACCGTTATGACCATTAGCACAGCAACAGGCTTTGAAGATTTGGGTGTGAAAATTAAGGTTGTCTTTGGTGCATTTGTCCCCTTTGACCTGGAGATAAGAACCTTATAAAGTGCATGGAGACAAGTTAGGGTGGGGAAATTACCACTACGATGGTTGTGGCAGAGATTTTTCTCTTATTATGGAGGGTAGGTTGAAATCTCCTGTTGTTAGGTCTACAGCACGTATGTTGTCGAACAAGAGGATATTTTTGTTCATTGGTTGAGTTTGGGGCACGATAGAGGCAACCGAGTGTGAGCCATGTATAGGTTGAAGGGGGGGGGGGCTTGAACTCAATCCAGAGCGATTTGTGGTATTGGAAGGGGAAAGTGAGTTCGTGGAAGAGAATATCCTTTTGGAGATAAATGAGAACTCCACCTCTGGAGTGAACCGAGGGATCTATCTGTAAAAACGTAAAGCCGGGGAGATTGAATATTGCATTCTCTTGAGTGGGAGAGGCCCAGGTCTCGGATATGCACATGCAATCAGCATTTCAATCTAAGGAGAGGGAGGCCAACTCCTTACGTTTACCGTAGAGGCTCTATGCATTGAGGTAGAAAATGGTTAAACCTGCGGCTTGGGTGACTTAGGTTTAGGGATGGGATGAATGGACAGGGGTGGGGAACTGAGTGTTTTGCAAGGCTCAAGGAACAGCAAGGAAAGGTAAAGCCATCTGGGACGGTAAGAGTCTTTATGAGACTAGAGTGGAGAGGCTTCATACATGGAAGAAGCGATTCGACTCTGGCAAATAGTTACTTTGTTTTCAAATTTGGCCCTACGCTGCTTAAGTTCATGAACAAGGGCACGGCGGGCCAGGCACTGGGCATCAGTCTGGTCGTGAGAGACTAGGTACTCAAAGAAGTGGTTTTGACGCTGTTTCTATATATCCTGCACAAAGTATTGCCTATCGCTAACTGATGTAATCTTTACTCAAAGAGGACATTATTAGTTGAAATTTTAGAGTTATTTACGATCAGAACTGCTAAACTATAAGAACCGTCTCAGACAACAAATGCAAAATACCCTTAAGAGGTCTTGTGGAAGTCTTTTGGGTGTCTTATGTAGTCTTAAAGCAAGCCCAAAGGAGTTTCAGTGACCTTGAGTTTGAATTACTCCTATTGGATAGATGTGAATCCGCCCATTAATTAAACAATACATGGGTCCCATTTTTGTCGTCTGCTTTGTAACAACTTTGGGGTCCCTTTAAGAGGTCTTGGAGAAGTCTTCCATTACGTCAAGAAGTCTTGGGTTGGTCTCAAAGACTTCCTCAAGACTTTTGTAGCGTTCTTGAAGACCTCTTCAGATCAGACTAACTTTTTTCCATTAGGGTAGCAGCAGAACAACATTGTTGCCAATGAGATCGAACAAGCGCTAATGGTCGCATCTTCTTCCCTCGCTATGCTTAGTATATGTTACTGGACATGTGGTTGGGAGTAGTTTATGAACATTTTAAAGGAGTATAATTTGAATGGGAATTAACATTACGTATGTGCTTGCCAATGAAAGAGGCTCCTTTGGTCTCTATACTCCTGCTGCAGCTATCAAGAGCCCATGTTAAATTGTCAGGAGTTGATTTACCTGCTTTTGGGAAATTATTCAGATTGGGGTGTATCTATATTATCTGGTATAAACTTGCTGTTTTCCTTGTTCTAGAGGGACTTGCTTAAATATGTGGGGAAGTCAAGTAAATCAACCACAGTACGATGATGACATCTGGGATGAATCTCAAGACTGTGCACCAGTGACAAATTACGTACAACCAACTAGGACTTTCGAACACTCTCGTGATTCGAGTAACAGATCTTACAACACCGATCAAAATAAAAGGTAAATTTTCGTATTTAGTACAGGTGCAATCAACGTGTGAACTTGTGAAAAATGTTACCATTGAAATGCAATACAAATAACCTTGGAATGAGTGAGAAAATCCAAAAGTCTGGCCAGCCTCTACTTCAGAAAAATTCAATTTCACTTAAAGGGGAATCTAATAACATATATATTAAAATTACTATAATAACTCTTACTTTGTTGCAGTTCTTTACAAATTTACCTTTGATAGCTGATCGAGAAAATGTTTTCCTTTGCTTAGAGATAATTTAATAAGGAAACTAAGCTTTAACTTAAAAAGCTTGTTAAATACTGCAAAAAGCCATAACCTCTCTCAAAGCGCTAAGCCTAAATCATTACCATTAAGCCTAAATATTCTTACTCACTTGATTTTGATTTTATTTAAAACCATGTGTTTAAATAAAAACTCTCACTTCTATGCTCAAAGGTAGTTTGCATTGACAACCTTCTCCCAATGAACATTGTGTATCAATTTCATTCAGCTTCACAGACAGTCAAACAGACATGGCTACATAGAGAATTATATATTTTTAGTGACATTCGCAAAGCCATATTTGCCAGTGTGAATCATGTTGAAACAATAATTTAATACTCATGAGACTCTTACAAATGATACATTTACGTAACTGGAATTTGGTACCAATATCTTTAAGTAGTTAATATATTCGCTAAATTTGTAATTTTAGGTACGATCGTAATGATAGAGGTAACAGTTTTGGTGGAAGTAGTCGCGGATCTCGTCAATCTAGATCTGATGGAAATGAAGGAAATTGGAGAGGGAATAATTCCACAGGCAGACCAAGTATTGAAGGCCAAGTGGAAATTGAAGTTTCAGTTGACTCCAGTATTGTTGGAAGAATAATTGGTAGACTATATTTTTTATCAAATTGTATTTTAAAACCCTAAACTTTCAGTGAAAAAATTATAGACTTAATAAACTTTACGTAAGGCACCGTGTAGTTCAGCCTTGCTATAGTGAAGAAATGTAACTTTATTTTTGATACGCATTAAAATATAAGTAGAAATACACTCCGTAACATCACGTTGTGTCCGAACCTTGTGAAAATGTTTCCGTCCAGAAGTTTGTAAATCAAAAGTTAAGGGCATTGACTATTTTGTTAACTGTTTAAACACTAAGCTCCGAAACCGATGATAAATCATTTCACAGTTTTTAAAATTAATTGGACAGTTAATCCAAATTAAATTGAAAATATATCAGTTAAAATCCTCGTATAACAACCCACATACTTTAATATTTTATATTTCAAAATACCATAATGGCAAAAACCAATCCCTTAGCCGCTGCATTTAATTTTAATATTTAATACCTATTACATTTAAATATGTTTATAGGAAGTGGCGGATCGAAAATAAGGGAACTTCAGGAGGAGAGTGGAGCTTCCATAAATATTGTTAAAGATGGCAACAACCAAGATGGAGAGACAAACATAAAGATCAAAGGCACCTCTGAAAACTGCAATAAAGCCAAAGAAATGATAGAAGATATTGCCAGTTCTTCTAGAAGTGAGCCGTAATTTATTTCAAATAGGATATTTAAGGGATATTGCACAGTGTATGCATATCAAAATGTAAAAACCTTTCAAAATATGTACTTTGCTATTTTTTTTTCTATCAATTCCCTTGTTTCTCTTATTTTCCTAATTGTTCACCTTCTATTACTAGATTATTATTCATCATAACAGACTTAGTTTCCACCCGATGTCTCGTTGAATGAACCTTTTTCTCCGCAACTCTGAAGCTCATTTTCCCTATCACTCCTACTCTCATCCCAACCTGAAATTTTTTCTTTTTTTGGTTAACATATCTAATTACTTGGGGTATATTGTTTTTAGATGTTAGTTAATAGTGGTGTTTGTATTATTTCTCCCATACTTTCCTGTAATTTTTGTTATTTCTTCTATATTTTCATAGAATTTGTCTCCGAATATGAATTCACATTTTTCCTTTAAAAAATGTAAGGATTTTCCTGCATATCTATGGGGTTAAAATTATAGTTGAATTCAGGTTGAAATACTTTAAAAAAGTATATTTGGTAATGAGTGATAAAA
Source organism: Odiellus spinosus (assembly GCA_963920705.1). Classification (NCBI taxonomy): domain Eukaryota; kingdom Metazoa; phylum Arthropoda; class Arachnida; order Opiliones; family Phalangiidae; genus Odiellus; species Odiellus spinosus. Next base: position 18,247,204 of record OY987225.1, on the reverse strand, counting down.
ATGCTCAAAAAATACTCCTAAATAATTTCCTATTAGTATTAAATGTCACAAAGCTTAGTCTTTCCAGAGAACTAAATGGGAAATTTTATATTTTCTTGTTTGTGCTCACGCAACAGATTCCTATCAAAGAGGTGGTGGTTACGGCAATTCTAACCAATCTTCTAATCAGCCTTCAGCTCACATTACAGTCCATGATGATGGCTACGAGGAGATTGATTGGCACGCTGCGTACGAGGAGAGTGCCAGGATCCAGAAAGAGAAATGGGCTAGTAAGTTTAACGAGTTTATTTTTTTTCTATTGGGTGGGTAATTCGCTAATTTCATTTCTTTTAGAGCTTCCACCGATCATTAAAGACTTTTACCACGAAGCTGATGAAGTTGCTTCTATGACTTCTGAACAAGTAAAGTGTTTTAGGTGAGTAGTGTTATAGGGCTCGCTTTTTAAAATCCAGCATTTGTTCGAGGAGGCAATAGTAGGAAAGCCATAGCTGTTAATTTTTACTATTAGGATACTGCGCCATTTGCCATAAAGGGACTGGGAAAACCTGTGTTGGAGAATTTAGAGTTTATCTGTTATTATAGTGTAGGTCATATATGGACCTTCTTGGTGCCCAAAAGGAATTTATAAATAAAGGTACTTGTAGTTTTGGTCATTTTGAAAATCAACTCTAAATCCAATCCCTGAACAAGATTAGTCACATGAGCTTCACGAGTTATCAAAAGTTCATTTATACCAGTTAATTTCTAGATATTTCATTATAAATAAAATAGGTATAAAAAAACTATACTATTCCACCTGTTACCTATAAAATGATTCACTTTTACACTCTGAGAAGTTCATTCTGATTGATTTCAAGCTAAGCGCAACTCCTGACTAATTCTGAGCGTTTTTTGGTTGCACTTGATTGAGTGGGTGCACAGAGTGCATTAATCATTGACTTCAAACTCGGTTTTAATGATGGTTGGTCATTGAATTGCTTTGAAATTTAAATAGTTTGAGTTTGGTTTTTATTGATTTTGAGGTCAAAATATTGATATTTCGAACAAAAATATATTTTATTTGTTTCAAATAACCTAGTCTAACAAAATTAAGATAATGAGCTATTTTGAAAACAGCTTTCCTGGCCCTTTTAATGAAACTGCTTTGGGTAAAGGAGGGGACACACCTTTGCGTAAGATATTGGCTATCAGTGGGACTTGCCACACCTAAACACGCTGAAGATCCAATTAAGGAAGCTGATTAAGTCCCCTGGAATATAACTTGCAACAGTGTAAGATTGAGACTGTTGGAAAAGTCTCAATCTGACACTATTGCAACATCTAGCGTAAAAGATTTCAAATTTAAAATTAAACTACGGGAGTGTTTAGTTACAATGGACACAAAACAAATGGTTGGAATGATGTTTTAAAGTAGACATTTTACACGACTCATTCTGGGCCTTGTCAAATTGAACTTGTGCCACTAACAAATTTAATCTTTAGAAATTGAAAATTTCATTAAATGATATTATAAAAGTTTTGTGTAAGACTTGAGTTGTGATTTTTAGCTTGATATTGGTCTTTGTTAATTGTGTTTATTGCAGTCTTTCTTTTTAATCGTTATTTCAGAAAGGATAACAACAATATTTTTGTCACAAAAGTTGATGAAGATGATGTGCGTCTAATTCCTAATCCTGTCACCAGTTTTTACCAAGCCTTTTCTCAATATCGTAAGAAACACATTGTTTTAATTTTGTGGTTTTTAGCTTTGTCACACATAGACCTGTTAATCAATTTCCCCATTTGCGTTAAAATGGCTTTTGTAAGTTAAAATCAAGGACATATTTCAACTAAAAAATATTGAAAATGCAGTTTTGCCTTGCTAAGAACACTTGTAATTAAAAAGGGCCGTAGTTGAAAATTAATCTCTACAGACACCCTAGTTTTGGCCAGTACAATTCGAGGGGGAGAACATTATCTCTTCTAAGCTAAAAATCAGGTTGCCACAGACCAAGAAAAGTTGGGAAATATCAACTGTTTTGACCCTATAATAACTTTTACACATATTTATAAAAGCCTTTCACCATTTTTGGGAAATATCAAAATTCCTAGTAACTGAATATTGGTTTTTGGAAATTAAAATTGGTTTTTTCCCTGGATTTAATTGACCGGCGTCTTCAACAGAGTCCGCTTGAATCTGTTGCAACTTAAACACACTTAAAAACTGTTTTCTCAAACTTGAAGGGGCTCGTAAAAAATGTTGATACATAAGTATATTTTTGGCGGATATTCCTGTATAAAAACAACAAACTTTGATCTAGAAAATATCTAATTGGGTGAAAATTCCAACAATTTGACTGAATATTTACCAAATAAAACAATCAGAATTCAACAAAAGTGAACAAGAATTTGAAATGCCTTTCTTCCATTTTTTCATTTCATTGGGTTTAATTCTGTTTAAATTTTCCAATTTGCACCGAATTAGGCTTTTTTTCTCTCGTTGGGAAAGCCAATTTCATTAGTCTATGGGAGTACATTGAAAAGAAAAGTAGTACCGACGTTTCTTTCTTTATAATAAGTCTTGGTAATTTTTTCAATATTTGGCCCGAGACCAATTTGAATAGCCCCAAAATGAGCCAGGTTGCATGTTTTCTTTAACTGCTTCTGGTTGAATCAGTATTAATGCTACATTTTTGGTTTTTTTAAGTATTAGAAATCACTGCCATCTCGCAATTTCAAATATTTACATAGTTTTACTTTTATAGCTGAAATTTTAAATGAAATAAAGAAGCAAGGGTTTCCAAGGCCTTCACCTATTCAGGTAGTATTAACTTTATAATTTTTTTTTACATTTACTGACTAAATAAATTTCCATGAATACCTTGTACCTATTTAAAGCCTAGACCACATTCTTTCATGTTAGAAAAATGACCAAAAAAAAATTTAACTAGACTCTGAAAACTAGTTTATTTAGATTTGGAATGTTAGTAAAAAACTCACCAAAGGGTTAGTGGTATTTTTAGTTGATTATCAAAATGGCGAACTAGACAGGCAAACCTTAATCTATTGAGAAGAAATTGTAGAGTGAAAATATTCTCAAGAAAAGTCATTTCCTGATGATGATTAACTATAAAGAGCGCAATATTTCTTACAAACTCTATCCCTAACCATGGAGAAAGGGGGACAGAGTCGTAATGAATGGTGTTCTTCACTCCCTACCGTAATGCGTTACTCCCACAAGAGATGGGAAAATCCTGGCAGGCTAGATGTTAAATATTATCACATGGCTCTTGCCATAGTTATTCGTTGCGCCCTCTACCCAACGTATACGCAAAATTTTCCCATTTTTATACCAAATTTAAATTAACTTGAAAATTCTACCCCTTTCATTATTCACCAAATTTTTTAATATCTCTAAGCCAAAATACACTATCATCTGGCAATGATAGTCGACACCAGCTGTTGTGTTATTTCATTAGCCTATTTCTAAAAGTAAGATTTGGTTGCCTACCCTTACCAAAAAAGGTTAGTCTTAATAGGTCTTGGTGAATTTCTTCGGGTGTCTTATGCAGTCTTAAGAGGTCTTGGGGAAGTCTTAAAGACCTTTGAGGTGTTCTTGGTGAATTTCTTCGGGTGTCTTATGCAGTCTTAAGAGGTCTTGGGGAAGTCTTAAAGACCTTTGAGGTGTTCTTGAGTACCTCTTCAGATCAGAGTAATTTTTTTCGGTAAGGGTAGTAAAATATTCTGGAGTTGTCTATGAATCGTTAAAAAAAAATGGGAAACCTTCAGATATGGGCATTCAATTGAAAACAGAACCTCCAACTAATCAAAACACGCCCCTTCTTATGCCTAGTAAATTCCCTTGGATACATTATACGCCATACTCTTTGAGTCGCGCACTTAAGTCTCTTTTTTTTTTTTTATTATTTTCATTGCACAATCTCCCGTACAACAGCGTAGATAATATACAAAGGCGAGGGTGGGGCGTCTTTTGATTTGTCGGAGGTTCTATATTTTATTGAAAATATGCCAAATTCTTTATCTTTACCATTTTATTTTGGGCAATTCAGAAACATTTTGCGAATATTTTAATATGCGAACAAGTTTTGGTTTTTAACAGTAGAATTGCTAAAAAATTAATTCATTTTCATTTCATCCCTCCCTGTTTTAATGAATTTGTATTAATGAGGAAAATTTCCTTCTAACCTTTTCTTTATCAAATATTATCGACACTCTTATGTAACATTAAAGGTTTGTAAAATTTTTGTACAGGCACAAGCTTGGCCAGTTCTTTTAAAAGGTTATGATCTAATAGGAATTGCCCAGGTACGAATGTTTAAAACTAGGGATGCAATAGGCTCTTATATCACGTATTGTAAATATTAAGTGAACTAAACGAACTGAACCGTTTCTTTGTTTTTTATCGTTTCACTGCATTTTTGTTACAAAACTTTAACATTGTAACCCGGATTGTTTTTCTCTAATTGACTGCGTGAAGTCCGGGGTAAAAATTTCAAATATTGCAGATATCTATCCAGATAAACTTTCCCCATGATTAGCTAACCAAATTAGTGTATACTGATCTACCAGATCAAATTAACTGAAACGAAGAAATAACTTATTGCAGGATCCTCAGTGAAGGTAATAAGACAAGGTGGTAGTAGGATTTAAACTCACATGGAACTCATTTAGAGATTTAAGAAATATCTTTATTTAAACTAACAACTGTTCCATAAATTAAAAAATAAATGTCACCAATGGATTTCTACGCCTATTTTTTTACAGCTTCTGCAGTTGAATTATCGTGCAAAGTTATCGACAATTTCATAATTTTCCCTGTGTGATAGAACCATATATGATCCTCATTTTTAGAAATGGTTGATAAATTTTTAAATGCTTGACCTAATTCCCCCACCGTGATATAAATTAAATTTCGATTTGAGGTTAATCTTTGCAAATGCCTTAGAGAGGAAACTTTCCTATTTTAGAAAGGTAGCTAGTGGGAGGCATTTTTCGGTTCACTTGCGTATAAAAAACGGTTACGTTGATATAAGGCCTGATGTACCCTTTGCTTAAACAGTCTAATAAGCGTAAAGTTCAACTCTACATGTTTGATTTGTTTCAGACTGGAACGGGCAAAACCCTTGCATTCCTTTTGCCTGCTTTTATCCATATTGATAGCCAACTCACGTAAGTAGTACCTTAAATGACGTTTGTGGTTAAGAGACAGAATTTATAGTGGGAATAGTCATTTGTATATTCTTAAAGGAAGAAGGCAACCTTTCAACTTATCGTTTAAATAGGCCTAATCCTCCATGAAGAAAAATTACAATCAAATTTTAAACTAGAAATGAATTTAAAACTTACCTGGTTAATAGATTTAGCTGTATTCATGAAGATCCTCATATAATGATTTTCAATCAATGTCATTAGTTTTAGGTGGTTAGTGTCAAGAATAGTTTCCAAAGCATTTCGTTTCAGGCCCAGGAATGAAAGAGTTGGACCCAGCTGTCTCATAATGGCTCCAACTAGAGAATTAGCTCAACAAATTGAAAGGGAAACGAAGAAATATGAATACAGAAACATAAAGTGGTATGAAATTTTTTTAATTAATAACTGCTCAATTTTCCTGAACAACATTAAAGTTTCAAATGTGAAAAAGATGTTGGGTGGGATTTGAATGCACAACCTTCCACTTATATGGTGCCCACCACGAATATGAAAGTCTTAATGAGGCAGGTCTGAATTGAAAAACTTAAGACCATAAGCCAATTTTCTACGGGTGGTGACATTTGCAATATCTATCGTGTATTAGTCAACAATTAAGTTGCGACTTAGTCATCTTAAATATATGTTTGCTTTGAAACGTTTTTTTGACGCAAAAGTGTCAGTCCTGAAATATTGTATTTCATGGTTATGGCTATAATTAACTCTCTTAATATAGATATCAATTAAATTTATTTTTTGTCTTGTTTTCAGTGTATGCGTTTATGGAGGTGGAAGCCGAAGGGAGCAAATGAACATTGTGGCAAGGGGAGTGGAAATTGTGATAGCGACTCCTGGTCGTCTCAATGACCTAGTCATGAACAATGTTATTAATGTAACCAGCGTTACCTACTTAGTATTAGACGAAGCTGACAGGATGCTAGATATGGGTTTCGAACCCCAGATTAAAAAGATCCTGCTGGATATTAGGCCTGATAGACAAACTATAATGACAAGCGCTACTTGGCCAGATAGTGTGCGCAGATTAGCTGAAAAATACATGACCAAACCAATGCAAGTGTTTGTTGGTAGTCTCGATCTAACGGTAAGCTATTTTTTCAGTACATTTTGTAATTCTGTTATTCTGTAAGAAATTCCAGATTATTTTTACATTATATTATAAAATCTGTAAGTTTGCCAAAAGTTGAGGAGTTACTTGAAGCTATGAGTTTTACAGCTCTAGAGTAGAGACGCCATATCCTCAAACATTCAGGACAGTTGCACTTGTATTTTTGGGAATTTCTCAGTGATAATTCAGGCCCACTTTCAGTGATTTGTAAGCGACCCCTTTATTGTGGTTTGGCTAAGACTTAATTTAGGCCTACTTTATATGATTTGTAGAACACTAGATTTAGATCACTTCTTGATTTGTCAAAGACTCGATTTCGAACCACTTTTTGAGTTTTGTGTAAGACTCGATTAAATCCCACTTAGTAATTTGAAATTTCTTATTAAGGATGAAGAAAAATTCAATGTGAATTTTTAAAAGAAAATTTTTTTTTTATGTTAATATTTCAGGCCACTCACACAGTTTCTCAAGAAGTAGTTTTTGTGACTGAAGAAGAAAAGAGGTTGAAAGTGTTTGAATTTATTAGAAACATGGCTCCTGATGATAAAATTATTGTTTTTTGCGGAAAAAAGGTTGTGTAAGTGTGAGGTGGATGAATGTTTCTCTGGATATGAAGTAAATTTTAAATATTTTAATTACAGTGCTGATGACGTTGCTAGCGATTTTGCTCTCAATGGAATAGAATGTCAAGCTCTTCATGGTGACAGGTATGTATCAGTTTTTAAAGTACTTTCTATAAGTGGTACACGTTTTTTAAATTGTTAGTGATGCGCTTAAATGGTAAGGGAAACCCATATTAGTTAGGATTTACAGGGCTTGTTTTATATCTATTATGAAAATAAACAACTTGACTTACCACATAGCGACAAAATTCTTAATTACGTCACTAAGAAACCTCCATAAGGAACTTCGGGCATAAGCGCTGGACCATATTATTATTGTTTTTTAAGAGAGGGAAGACATAAATCTAGCCATGCGCATTGATTAGTAGCCCAATGTGCAACCCAACATACAGTTCAAGACTTAGTCTGATCTCAGTAGGAAGCGAAGAATTTGTTTCAACTGGATGTCAGAAAACTCTTAGGTTTTCATTTGGTGCATACCAAGATGCTCAAACTTTTGAGAGGATACAAAGAACATGAGATGTGGTTTCCTCCTCAGCGAGGCACGCTCTGCAGATAAAAACCTTACCAATACTAATCAAGCTGAGATGACTAAACTTTTTAATCTACTGTAGCAGACCAGTGACCAAACTTATGATAAGCCTACAGAGTGTGTAAGAGTCTATTGAGTGTTTTAAGTTAAGATTAGTTTTGAGTATTAAAGTATCTTTAACTGAAGGAAAACATCTTTTAAAATATTTTTTCTCGCTGTTTGGTAAGCTAATGGTTAATTACCTTTTGAATTGAGCAGTGGCGTACCTATAGGGTTTGGTGACTGGGGCAGACTAGATTTTTGCAGCTCCCATGATGAAACTGAAAGAAAAGGTCACCTTGGCGAAAATTCCACCCATAGAATACTGGAATTGGGGATTCAAAAATTCCCAACCTTATTAGCGTGGAAATATAATTAATAGAATTAAAGACATTGTAATCCCTACGCCTCTAGGTCTAACAATTGCAAAACTATTTTAGGGATCAGGCGGATCGTGAACAAGCTCTAGAGGATATGAAAACTGGAGCTGTTAGAATTCTTGTAGCTACGGATGTTGCTTCTAGAGGACTTGACATCAAAGATATTACGTACGATGGTTTATTAATTTTACGTTGGGGTACAGAACTTTTCATGAGGTACAAGGAAATTATTGGTTGTCATGCAAAATTTTAGCTAAGAATTGATTGTTGATCAAATATATCAGCAGGGGTTTCCATCCAGTCTTCTTTCCAAGTTGATCCCTTATTTTTGTCCAAGTTTTGGGCTAAATGTCTAAATGGTGCTTCAGGTCGAGTAACTTGGAGAGATAGTATCTAATTAATGCATTCTTCAGGAGTATGAAGAGGAGAGGAAAAAGTATACAGGAGGGGGGGGGGGTCTTCTAAAAGGCAAACATTTATTAGTTTCAAATAAAGATTAGATTTTCATTGTAAATTGGTCTCTATTTGGTTCTTTAGAAATTTTGGTCCCTATTTATTAGCTAGGTGAAAATTGGCGGTCAGCAGAAACCCAATAATAGATATAGAACCTTGGACACCATAACGACGAAAGTGTATTTCCATTTTCCCTAACAAATGTAAAAAAAATGGGTGTAACTCACTTGAAAATATTTCCACCATCTTTACAAGCCCAAAAATATTCCTACGCTCTCTTCTCTATTTTCGGTTTTGTTATTTGGAGGAGTTAAGGTATTTAACTTGCAATTTGAGCTGATGGCATCAGGTAGTGTCTTAGACAGGTAGTGGCCAAATCTTGTTCGTTTGTAGCATGAGTTTTTTCATACCCACCTCTGAAATTAATATTAATATTAATATTAATTTGAATTTGAATTACTCTGGTGCTCCCCACAGGCATGTTCTAAACATGGACTTTCCAAGAAATATTGAAGAATATGTACATCGTGTTGGAAGAACAGGACGTGCTGGGTATGTTTTTCAATGTTCTACCATGTTAAAGAAAACTTTACTTATAATGATGCTAGAAAAAACTATTAAGATTACTTATTCTAAATAAATACCAAGAATATTTAGGCCTACTTTGACTATTTCTTGTATATGAAACACCTAGAAAAATGTCAAGCTTTGTCTGAATTATCTCATAATTTGTGCCTCACTATTATATATAGTGCCAGTGGAAAAGCCATTTCTTTTATGACCAGAGATGATTGGAGAAAGGCTCAAGAACTAATCGACATCATGGAAGAAGCTGGACAGGTAATTGCATGTTTTTTTGCAAGTCAGATCTTAATATGGCTATTCAGGGACAGGGTTCATTTTATACTATGAAAGGTGGTCAAGGTCAAATTATATAGCAAATTGCAACCCATTTAATTAGTCCCTATACAAAGTGGCTATTTATACCCAAAATTTGGACCTAGTAATTGGCTAATTTAGTCACTCAGAATTTGTTACACTATTTAGGTTCAAGTCTTTATAGACACCCGATATTTGGGCCTAAATATTATTGGCTGGATAACTGCATTTTGGCTAAAATTATAGTAAAACATAGTTATAGAGAAAATAATGTCTCGGGCCTAATCAATATATAATTAAAAGGCTATGATTTGATAGAAATTTTGGTAACCAGACTTCGTCTTAAACTATGCCTACAAAAAAGTTTTTGTCTGCTAAAACTAAGGCCAAAAAATACACTAAATTATAACTGAATTTATAATCCAAAGGTAAGAATTTAGTGAAATTTCTATAGAACCCAAATTCGTCTGCTAAAACTAGGTAAAAAATATACTTAATTATAACTGAATATGAGGAAAGGGAATTTTTGATATAAACAGAGTTGTTCTGCTAAAACTAAACCCAGTTATAATTATAACCAAATATAAAGGTAGAGATTAAAGGTAAATTCTGGTTAAACCAGAGTCTGTCTGATAAATCTAGGCCAGTTTTAATTAGGCCTAAAAAGGTAAATGATTAAAAGCAAATTTGGGTATAACTTTAGTCTACTAAAACTAGTTCCAATATAGACCAAATTCTGACTTATTATGAAGAAAATGTATATATTAAGTGAATTTGTTCTGCTTAAACTATAACTTATTGAATGAAATAGCTTCTTCAGAGTTTCTACATACCCAACACTCATTTTTTAGGAGGTCCCGCAGGAACTTTACGATATGGCTGAGCGCTTTGAGGCGTGGAAGCAAAGAAAGAAAGCCGAAGAAGATTCATTGGGACCCAGAGGGGGAGGTCGCCGTGGTGGTCGCGGCTTCGGTGGGCGAGGTGGTGGAAGGAGGGATCGAAACCTTGGGTCTGAATTTGACTTTTAAGCAGTATTCTCACACGCCATTCCTATTTTTGTAAAACATTTCTTGGTAAAAAATTAAAAAGTTTTGTTCTCAATTTGTCTTGGACTGAGTTATTCCTCATACTATGAAATTTAAAATAATTAAATTTTCCACTTTATTTTTAATATTTCAAGACAACTAGTTTCAAACCTCTTCAAGTATAACAGATTATTGAATCCTCACTAGCTGGGATTGCAAATGTTTACTAAGTAAAACTAATATCTATAGCTAGTTAGTTTTGCCACTTTTTTCGTTAGAGGACACTAATAAGCCCCACATATATATTTTTTTGATAAGAGAGGTGTCCATTCTTAATAGTACTAGATCAAACTGAAGAAGTTCAAACACAAATGCTACATAAGTTTCCGAAAATTTATAAAATAAGGTTTGATTTTTAACGCTTAAATTCCCTTTACTTTAATGCTACAACTAAGCCTTGGTTTTAGCTAAAGTACCCATTGTAGAGTATTTCATCAAGGTTTTTATCACGGCTGGGTAGATGAGGGTTCGAGCAGACAAGCCAAGGACGAAATCGTAGTGGCTAAATTGCTCTTCTTTATCAACCACTAAATCCTCGACGATGGTTCAAAGAATCTTTCTCAGATACACAATGTCCATTTGGTCAGATAAAACATCAGTGGCGCTACTGAACAAGGCAATTGGGGTTTTAATATTCTCCACTTGAAATTGTGGCGGTTTTTTCTGAGGAGTAAACCTTAAAATTAGCTTCGGTTTGCTTTCGTTAGAAAGCTATTCGTTTTTGCTTTACCTGGTCGTAAATCCTTTTATTATCTCGTCCAAAGTCATAAAATTGAAAAGAAGCATCTCTTATTTGCTAAAATGGATCATGAATTTTGGTTAATTTAAGGATTTGGGTCTAAATGATAGACTTTCAAATGATCGAGTGAGTTTAAAAACTAACCTAATTAACCTCGAATTTTCTAAAATTAGAATCCATGGTAAAGTAATATTTTTAAAAATTTCATAAAAGGAACAAACTTATGGAGTATATGGAATTAAATTTTATTTTAAAAAACAATTTAACTCCATCTACTCCAAGCGGTTCTTCCTTTTATAAAATGATCAGGGTGACCACTTTTCCTATATTTCCTATTTTTCCCTATATTTTCACCTCCTTCCTATTTTCTCCTATGATTTAATGGCAATTCCTATAATATACTATATTTGTACTCCAAATCTCTAGTTAAGGGTAAAGTTCTAAATCATACTGTCAGTTGTGGCTGTATAAGATTATTTTAGCTTAACTGTACATTTTCCAGTTAAAATAGTCTGTAAAATTCCATACTATTTAAGCAATTGGATCATATTAATACCATGTTTAAACCGGTGGCGAGAGTTATGATGCTATAATAAACATGGTTCCTACTTTTAATTATTTTCCTATTTTATCATATATTTTACACTTATTTCTTCCTATTTTATCCTATATTTTACATAAAATTCTTCCTATATTTTCCTATATTTCGCAAAGAAATTTCCTATATTTCCTATAAAGGATTTTCAAATTTTCAGTGGTCACCCTGAATGATTAAAACTAAAGTAACCTTACTTAAAAAAAAAAAAATTTAAATTTTGGGGAAATAATAAAATATATGATTCTCTACATAACAATGTGGTCTCTCTGCCAGTTTGTCTCCTGACAGTTGACTTGATGGGACTGAAATGACTAGTAGTTTTTATTAAGCGTCCAGGTGAATTTGAGTTTTCAAAACACGCTTAGAGTTTGAACTTTATTAATTTCATGATCTACTCAAGCTACACGTTTTATCTCAATTGTCGTTTAAGCCTAACACCTTTCCTTATTTAATTATCAAATGTTTTGTAGATTAGAGATTCAGAGATTCTAAATTTTTCGCTTTAAGGAACATAAAAATTATAGATCTGTAACAAAGAGAAATTTCACTATACGATTATGCCACATAATGAATAGCTAATTAATATTAAAAAATGCGTTTTTTTGTCATATTTGAAGGGTAATAGCTAGTAATTCATCTTTGCTTAGTGAAACATTCAGGAAGGGTCTCTGAATTGTAAAAAAATTGGAAACGTTCAGATTTGGTATTCAATTAAAAGGAGAACCTCCGGCTAATCAAAAGACTACTCACCTTTGGCTTAGAAAAAAACCGCATGATATGTGTCACGGGCCTGCGACACACTCTTTGAATCGGGCTAAATCTCTATCTTTATTATTTTCACGCGCATAAAAGGGAGTGTTGCCCTTACCGAGAAAAAGTTAAGATCTGAAGAGCTCCTCAAGAACACTAGTAAAGTCTTGGGGAAGTCTTTTAGACTTCTCAAAGACTTCGCCAAGAGCTCTTAAGACTAACTTTTTTTGGTAAGGGACCTGGCATTCATATGCGTCCTCCCTCTAAGAACAAACAGTGGCAAAAGTAGGTTGTGCATATTTTTTAAAGCCAAATTAACTAATTCCAGTTTTTACCTGAGCGAAATGAGTGAGTAGGAAAGTAGAAGTGGGCACTGGAAATTCCGCGACGAGCACAGGTAATCGAGTCTGCCAAAGAAAACGTCAAATTAGATTCATACAATGCCGATTTTTACGTTTTTTTCGCGCCCCATCACCGAAAGGGGCAGATTTGCTGAGTTTGAGCTTTGATCAGAATCATGTTTCTGATGTAAAATAATTGTGTATTTAAAGAAAAAAAAATTCATGCTCAAAAGAGAGTTGAAGAAATTAATATAGAAATATTTATATATTGTTTAAGCGTAATTGAAACATGTTTCCTACCCTTAAAATGCCAAATCAAAAAATTGTAAATCAAAAGCTCAAATGGCTCGTCACACAGCAAAATTTGGCACTCGCTTATGTAAAAATTAATCAAATCAAGATTGGTGTGTATGGAAATTCGCACACTTTGCTAGAAAGATAGAACTACATCTCCGGCGCAAGATACAAATTGCGCAAAAACTTAACCACCTTCCTTTTCTGAAAATATATATTTCTCTCAATAGGGTTGGATGGAATTTATTTTGCTGAAGATCTTACATGGCATAAAAATCTTTTTGATCAATACTATGACAAATGATTGAATAGAATTCTATAAGGAAATTTACGTCAAATGATTGAATTTGCAAGTTTTTTTTATAGCATTTGATTGAGTTCGTTTTTATTACCCTGTGGAATGATCGTTATTTCATTCTAAAAACTAAAAAGTTTGAAATCAGCTGAAGTTTGAGTATAACTTTTTGGAAAATTTCAAATTTCGATGCTAGATCTGTTTTATATCATGGATTATCGACGATTTCACTAATTGAAAGTTAGTGCATGTCTATTTACAGTTCTCGAATAGAAACACCAGTTGAGATGCGGGAAGCTCTCGCTTGTGTCAACTTGTTATTCAAACTAAAAATTTGGCTTAGCGAAAATTTAGCCATTTCTTTAAATTGTTCATGGACTTTTCTACCATCTCGCTGTTTTCGTTACCAAATTAGCTGAATATAGTCTTAATACGCAACAAGATGTCCAAATTATATATAAACTATCGAAAAGTCTGTTGCTGTTCCTTGCATCGACGACTTATACTTTTATGATCACAATAAATTGGATCAATAGATGAAGCGACCAATTTGTTCTTCGACTAGAACTATGCGAAATCTTTTCAGAAGAATTTGAAGCCCAAATACTTCGACTCCAGCAACCGGACCACTATTCGAAATAAGCTCAATTTTTTTAAGTAGTCCTGGGGACCTGCAGTGACCCCTCGTGTTTCGAATAACTAAATTAGTCCTTGGAACCAGTGACCTTATTCTAATTTTTATTTTACTGGTCCTAGAGTTTCAGTAGAGAGGAATTAGAAGGGAGTGTAAAATAGGTTAAAAAATGATGACATTAAAATTGGATTTGAAATTTTAATTTTTAAAAAACGAAGGAGACACATGGATAAAATTTTAACTCCTTTATTGGTGTAAAAAGCTAACAATTAGCACCAATAAAGGAGTTGATTTTATTCATGTGTCTCATTCGTTTTTTAAAAATTAAAATTTCTAATTATTAACAAGTTGGGAAACCAAAATATGACCTCCCCGACCCCGACGTTAAGGTAACCTAACCTAACCTAACCTTACCTAAAATGAAAGATGAAAAGAAGTGTAGAGTATTGGAAGAGTAGAAGAAACAACGTGCATTTCAATCAGACTTCTCTATTTCCCATCTAGGTTACGGAGTATAAGTATTTTACCTTAACCTCAAGGATTCAGAGAATGCAAAAGAGTGTCCTGCGTTACCCATAATTATATGCGGCAGGTCGTAGACTTTTTAATATACACACCAAATGAATTTCCTGCGTTACCCATAATTATATGTGGCAGGGCATAGATTTCTTAATAGACACAGCGAATGAAATGTTTATTTTCTAAGTAAATATGTAAAATACATGTTATTGTAATATAAATTAACACTTGAGTATAGGCTGTACTGTGTGATTATCTTTGATAATCCACTGATTTGATAAAGACGAAGAATTTAGTCTGGGATGGCAAGAAAGACAAGGAATGAAAACGACGAAGATTTAGTAGCAAGTTCCTTTTGAGCAAACCAAGAAATATTGTAGACTGAATGTTCCATTTACAACCCATTGTCCGTAGATGATTGGTAATTACTTCCGGTACAGTTTTCGTCTGAAATTCTTGTTTTAATGTAGAGGACCATTACTGATATTTTCATCATACAAGTGATCCCAGTCATTGGAAGAATCCAAGGATGGAGATGGTCGAGAGGTTATTTTCCAAACCGGCTGACAAGACGTTAGCTTCCAATCCTATGATAAAAAATATATTAAAAGACTGAAAGTAGACTAATTTCCATACCGTTAGTACTTATATTTAAATAGCTGCTTTTATGTTTACAATTACGAGGCCGTATGAAGAACTGCCGAGCTTTAACTGACTGTAGGTATCTCATATGTCGAATTCGAAAACACTAACTGCTTGCACGTTTCAATTCTTCGTAGCCGGGCCGTCTCTTTCTGGTGATAAATGAAAGCCGTGACGCTGCTCTGTTGACTTCAAATGGTGATAACATTCTGCGCTGGTTGATTATCTCCCTTAAGTCATTATAGCTCTCTTTCGTCTGGTCTGGCCTCGTCTCCTCTTGTCTGGTCTCCTGGTCTCGAAGTTCATTGTACACGGCCGATTTCGATTATGAAAATAATCGGAAACGTTTCTTGGTTTTATAGTGGAGAAAACTGAAGCCTATTTTTTTTTCCAACATCAGATGTTATTTTTTCTTCAAAATTGTTGTTTTTTAAACACGGGAAACCTACTGTACTTTTGTTCAAGGAGAGTTTTCACCACTATCATTTTTCTTAAGAGGTTTAACATTTTGTATCAATCCGCCTCAGCTTTAAATCTTATATCATTTCTATCTTGGTTGCCCGTGTAAACGTACCTTTATTTAGATTCTTCAATCCACCCCAAGTTTGCAGCAAGCCTTAGCCTATACTGCCCGTTATACCTTTGCTTTTTGGACTAAATGATATATGGAAAACAGCTTAGCGCGTGTTGTCAACTCAAGCTGGTATTAAACGGTCAAATATTTGGAAAATTTCTTAAATATCTTCAAAACTATCGCCAATTTAAAATTTAATTTTCAGCTACATTATTAATAAGATTAAGAGAAATAATTATAATATTTTGAATTATATTTTAAATTAATATTATGTTTCAATTCAATAAAAGATATCCCGGCATAAGGCAACTTTACACTTTACGCTTCCAAAGAGACTATATAAGCGAATCGAATGCCATTATACAGTATCCGATTGTGATAAGATCTGGTGGAGATCCCACCTTATCAATGCTCAGACGTTTGCCGTAACCCTGAGTGCTCACGTGTCGGCCAATTTACCCTTGGGGGGCGATGTTTGGAGAGTGGAGGGTCGATGTGGACCATATTAGTGAGGGACGCCTCGCTAGTATGGCCCGCTGACATCCGACACTAGTGGTTGGACCTTGGTGCGTGATGGTCGGAGGTGATTATAACAGTGGGAGACGTCCCACTGCGTATAATCGCCTTCAACTGTCCAGCATCGAAGTTCGACCATAATGTGGATGGTGGAAGGCGATAATATGTAATGGGAGACGTCCCGTTGCATGTGATTGCTCGACACTTGAAGCAAATGAATGTGGCAGCCACGCTTAAAGGAGGTAATTCCGTTGTACGGGATTGAACGTTAAACTGGCATGTAATGTCTCTAGACTTTTTGCTCTACGAGCTAGGTCACGTGATATCCGCGTACACAGGAAGTGACACACACACACACAGACACACACACACAGACACGACCAGTGTAAAACCTCCCCCTGAACTAAAGTTCAGTCGGGGAGGTAATTACCATGGATAGTAAGTTTTGTATTTATTAAAATTTGAAGTTGTTCAGGACCAATTGATGATTATCAAGATCTTTTTTTATTGGTTATGAAAATAGGTAACTTTAGCATATCACATATTATCTTAAAATGACTTCTCATATTGCATGTAATTTTCTCACTAAATAATCACATATTTCTAGGTCCTTCTTTAACCGAGTCTGTTTAGACTCAGGGTAGGGGACTGAGGGGAGTAAGCGACTAAGCGACTAAGCGCATAGTCTTTTAGCGGACTCAGTGCCGCGCAGTAAGCGCCAGTTAAAGAAGACTACTACTAGAAGTGTATACTTAATAACGTATAACTGGAGTTGAAATGGGATATATTAAACTGGTCCCGATTATAATTTTTATTAATTGTTATAATTAATGAACTAGTCCCCAAGGACCAGTGACCCTCAGATTTTGAATTAAAAAAGTGGTCCAAGTAGTAAATAAACTGGTTTTTGACCTGTGGACTTGTCTTATTGCGCAGTCTGAACCCCACCAGTTGAAACACCTGGTTTTTGCTTCATCTCCAGTAAAAGAATAGGAAGTTAAATCTGAACTAACTTTTTACTTCTTAAAATTCGACTGCTGCGAACTGAATTCTTCGAAGGCCCAACTGGTTCTTAATGAACTAATTTTTTTAATTTTTATTTAACGGAAAAAGAACACGTGATATAAAATTACTTTATTTAATTACTTCTCACTGTCTCAACTGCTAGTTCCCATCTTAGAACGCTGCTACTATTTTAAAAATTGATTCATAAAGGCTGATGAAAAATGTAACTAATATCTTCTTTCAATCATTACAATCCTGTTTAATTTATGCGTACTCTGTATTGTCTCGGCAATCACATATTATAGACTATGCCTCTGGTTGACTGCTATGTTGTAGGGAAATAATTATTATTGTTCCTTGATCCTCAAAAATTGAAATTTGAGCAGTTGCCAATGGTGATTTGGGTGAAAACTTTCAAACATTCACCCATTTAATAGATCAAAATCTAAAAGCTAGCTTAAATTCTAGCATAACTGAAGCGGATTTTTAATATAGACACAGGTCGCCAATTCCCACCAAATTGTGCTGCGTAAAAAGTTGGAAATGAGAGACTAAGTGTAAATTCTAGCTTTACACGCATGTGCGTAGGAGTAATAATACATAGTAACGCCAACTTAGTCTTGGACGAAACAATTAAGCAGTCGTCCACACCGTTTGTACTTCCTCCAAGGTGCTTGCATGTCTACTTACGACGTTGATGTTTCTAGAGCGAACGGAGAACGAAGTGGAGTAAATTGGCTGACACAAAACGGCGTTAAAGGCACTGACACTGCAGAGGCCAGGAATAACCGAATGGAGAAGGTCAAAAAGCGGTAGTAGATTTCCATGATCTGTTTGTTGGAGGACAAAATCAATCATGGTTGGCAGATCAATCAACGCTTGTTCGTTCCAACTTGAAAATTCCCAAAAATGTTTATTCAATATAAATAACAATTTTAATTTGAGTGATTAAAAAAAACTGCACTTTTGTGATAAAGAAATGTCCCATTAAAAACCATTGTTTAAATTAAAGACATTTCTAGAATAGACTCGCTCTGTTAACTACCCTCGAATAACCCGACAACCAGTTTCAGTTTGTCACGGTAGGCTGCCTTCGCAAAGCAACGGAGAGCTTTAAATATAAAATGTATTACATTGGAATAATTCAGCTTTCTGCTCCTTTGCGAAGGCAGGTTTATGAGTTTTACTACCCAAGTAGTTTTCGGATAATTTGGAAGAGTTTTCAGGTATCGGGACAGTTATCTGAACCATTTCACAAAAACTCTCAATCGGTTACATGCAAATCGCTAATTATGATACAATATCACCTGAATCTCCAAAACTCAGGGTCATCCCTGGAATAATTAACGTGTTTCTGAGAGTAAGTGGAACCTCTGAAATTGGCCAGCCAAACGTCAAAGCCCGCGTCAGATATGATTGTCGCTAAAAAAAATTATACGAAAGAAAAACGTTTAAAATAATATTCTTTAGTTAGGAGCAAAGCTCTCGACTGTATTATTTATACCAACTAACATATTTCTCCTAAAGAAGAGGAGAGGTTTCAATTAAGGACTAGCCATCTAGCATGAAAACTTTACACTATTCAACAAACGTAACTTACGTAAGTTCTGGTTAGCATGACTGTTGATGAGAAATATTTTACTTGATTCCAAAAAACCGTGCAATATTAAGACCACTGGGGCTTTTGAAGTCTTAGTCAGGATTCTTTGCAAACTTAAAATGTACCCATCTTTGGTCTGTACAGTATGTTCTTCAACAGGATAGTTAAATATTTGCTCTAAAAGCTGGCTCTAAATATAAAATTAAAACAGGTGTAATTAACGTTTAAAATTACATCGGAGCAGGTAAAATGATGCTGCAGTTATAAAGTTTCATTAGGAATTCATTAATATATTAATAAAGGAATATTTGTCATAGTCCTCGACCCCTTCAATGGGGGGAGGGTAGGAAAGATGAGGCAGGTCTGATTTTTTTAGTCAAAACAGGGTTTTTTTGAACAACGCCTTTTCAAGAAAGCCAAAAAAGTTTTGATAGTCGTTGAGGGGTGAAGCTCTTCCTTATGCTATGAGTTGGAATAAGTAAAAGTCCATGGATTTTATCTCCGAAGCCACGCCTACAGACCAGATTTAGGATTGCATATGGATACTACTACGTTTTTACTTTGGTGAAAATGCAAGGGGGATGGAATGAATTATAAAAAACGGTTTTTACCCCTCACAGAGGTCTTACCTCCATCGTGGCACTGTTTTATACTTTTTGTTATATTTTTATTTATTACGTTTTTAAAGACACTCCCTCCCTATTTCTCTAACTTTCTTGGAAATTATATGTAGGAATTGCACTCTTTGTTTGTAAATACATAGAAGACAACTTCGACCAGAAATGCGCTCCATGCCAACCAACTGAAGTACTAGATAGTATCAAGAATAGATTCAACTCAAGAATATTGAACCGTACGCTATACCTCTGGTATAACGCTAGTTTCGAACGGGAGGAGCTTACTAGATTTGACGTTATATGCCTTGTGATTTTCACCCTATCACGAGCTTTCGAGGTCCGCGACAGGCAGCTAGCTCTGCCGCCAGCGTCTATCCCCGCAGCATGATATCCCCCCCCCACTTATCGTAGAAAACCGGCCGCCAACCGCTTCCTGTGCACGTGACATGAGGCGCGGTGTAAGACCCCATAGGCTCTGCCCGATTGTGACTAGCGCGCAGACAAAGGTATAGCTCTTCCATATTCTTGTGTTAAATCTATTCTTGATAATATTTATTTATATAGTCTGCTAAAACTCATTTAACAGATAAAACTAAAGTTTATACAGTATTTTAGTTGTCGGTATTTTCTATACCAGATTTCACTTACCGAATTGAAGTTCGCCTCAGGTATGTGTGTATAGAACGGGTCTGTTGGATACTTAATATTGAGAATCGAGGAACCAACTTCTTCAGAAGTTATGCCAAAAAAATTAACCAGATTTTTAATGGTTTCCGTAACACTTCCTATAATACCGGAGCCTTTGTAAGGCCTCAACAACAAAGGAAACTCGCTGTATGATTTTTTCATAGCTTCGAGATTGTTCGTTGACAGTAATTTTTTAAAATCAAGTTGATCATTAGTTTCATTTGGGTCTCGCTCTGGTGGAGGGGTGTCATCAAATGGCTTTAATAATGAATTTATTTCAAGAGACGCATTCGTGTCTCGTAGTAACACAAAACAAATGGGTATCAAGAGAATTACCCAAAACGTATGACTTACTGACATTGTACAACTACTTTTAAATTCTAGGTTTAATTCCAATGACTTGATATCCCGTGTTTGATTCAGATCTAATGAAGGATTAAAAAATAATTCATGAAATAAGATATATATTAAGGGATTAATGAAAAATTATGTATCACCTTCTTGATTTTAAGTTTTTCTGAATCTATGTAATCCAAAACCTGAGAAAAATATCAACTCTTATTTTTAACCATATTATAAATATCATAGAAAAATTGTTTTAATGATCAGACTCACTCGTCTGTTCTGAAAGCGTTGACCACCTGTGATTGAATTTACAAAAAGTAATCCATTCCAGCCAACTATACTATACTATGTGTAGAGTATAGTTTATATTACAAACCCGAGAATTTAAATTGAATGTTCATTATATCAATCATATGATTTCTGTCAGGTCCAATGGTCCAAACGGTGGCCATTGGCCCGATACCTTTTTGTAAATTCAAACACGGGCCGACCATGCTTTTATAGAGCGAACGATAAAGAATAGAAGCTACGCTGGGAATGCTTAAGGAACGCGATTTAGTCATGTTCAGGTTTGAAAGGTGGGAGTGGCTTGCAAACGTTTTGAAACGTCATCGAAGAGTCATTCACGCATAAAAAATGCGAGATTTAAACTTCAAACGCCTACAAGATTACTATACAAGATTCATCAAAAACTGTATTTCCACTGTCATACTTCAGAATTTCTGAGGAGCGTGGCACTTCATAATTTAATATCTTTGTCGACTGTACCCAAAAAGTTACATTACTATGCAATGAACTTTTGTTAAAGTTAGATTATCACAAATCTGATTGCAGAATCTGGTAATAACCGAGAAAGTTTATATGGAGTATATTTTATATAATTCTGAGAAAGACACGATTTATTCAATTTGAAAAATTCATTACTTGAGATCTAATAAAACCTCTTATCTAATAAAATTTATGCATATATGAAATTATAAAAATATTTTTAGATTATCTTTGTACCAGTTTATTGAAGAAAGAAACGCATTGAGATGAAGTAAGATGATGACTGGTTTTCGTGGCCAAGTAAGTTTTTTAATTAAACCAGCAGCCAAAGTTACAAGTTGAAAAAAAGTTATAAAGATGTTAAGTTATAAAAAAGTAAAAAGTTAGAAGTTAAAAACTTTAAAAAGGTTTGTAAAACATTTCAAAAAGGTTTTTCTGGTAGTTTTCACGAACGTGAACTTATTTTTTAGCCTAAGCGGCAACAGAAGGCTCATCGCAATACCCTTACGGAAAAAAAGTTAGACTGATCTGAAGAGGTCCTCAAGAACGCTACAAAAGTCTTGGGTAAGTCTTTAAGACCTCCCCAAGACCTCTTAAGACTACGTAAGGCACCCAAAAGACTTCCCCAAGACCTCTTAAGAGTTAAGACTAACTTTTCTTGGTAAGGGTAGTTACGAAAACAAATTTTAGCGCGACTAAAAAACAGTAACTGCACCATAAAGCTTTGAGCCTCGGAAGTTCTTCAGTTCACATACAAGAGTTTCTTCCTTTTATAAAAAAAATCCAAATGGAGTGTATGTCTAGAAAATGCAACGTTTCAAACTAGCTTTATTGATAGTAAAGCATATACTTTATGATTATGATTAAAGGGGAACTATTTTAAATTACAAAATATTGGAATAGAGTTCAATAACAGTTTTAAAATGAGTTGATATAATAAAGAATTAAACAAACCGTGTTTTCAAAATTTTAACCAAAATAGTTTTTACTCAACATTACCCAGGTGCGGTCCGTAACAGAGTTATCCTTACCTAGTATACCTTTGCAGCAGTCGTTAATGTACATGTTCAAATGAAAGAGTGACTTTGATTTTACCACACATAAGCTTCATTTTTCAGTACAAGTTTTTACTGTTTTCAAAACCAGGTTAATTAGGCATTGTTTTGTCACTAAATTGTCGTTTGGGGTGTGCTTTCGTTTTTGCACTTGTTTGGATTCACAAATGAAGGTATAACAGACGAATTTTACTTATGGAATGGATTTATGGTAAGAATTTATTATCTAATATTAAAATGCATCGACTTAGTAATGTTTATTGTTGCATTCCTCAATCTAGGACTAGTAACAATGGACACCAATCTAAATAGACAAAGATGAATAGCAAATCCATGCGTTTCATTAGCGTCCTCTAACGGCAAACAGTGGCAAGAGGAAAAAACAACATCACACCCGTAGCCGTCTATTTTTTATCAATAGCACACACTGTTTTAGTATTTGCTACTTTAGCCACTACATTTTGTACCAAAATGAACTCAAGTGGTAACAGTGAGAATAAAGTCGAAAATATTTGGATTAGCGTCGAAACATATTTGGATTAGCGTCGAAACATATTTGGATTAGCGTCGAAACATATTTGGATTAGCGTCGAAACATATTTAATATAAAATTGTCAAAAACGAAAAACATCCGAGTTGAATAGTACTCCCACCTAATTTGTTAATTTAGATATTTTACGCAAAGAATTGCGTTAATTAAAATATTTTGGTTGCATTATGGCCTGACTAGGATCTAATTCCAAAAAAATGCTACAAAAATCGACGACCATTTTAATTCAGGGCAAAAACTGAAAGGAAGCATTTCAGAGACACATCCTGAATAATTTACTCAAACACTACAAATTTTAGAAGGCTCAGAATCATAAACAACATAAATTTTCCTCTTTACCCTCCCTTTAAACAAAACCATCTTACGTTCTGTAGACCATCTTAAGCGATTATCTTGTGGGTTTTTAGACTTGCTTCCACTTTTATAGCTACTTTGAACTTTATGTCCTGAATATCTTGATCATTAAAATTAAGTTCATGGTTAGGTTAATTGTAAATCATTGCCCGACTGCAACATTTACTAACTAGCACCAGGCTAGCAGCCTAAAAGGTTAGGTAGGGCCAAGTAGCTAGGGTTCCACCTACTCTGATGGCCCCTGGTGAGTGGTGACGACACTGTAAATATTTATTGAAAGAGAAGACCATTAAAAATTTGTGGCCACTATATCTATAGTTAGTCTTGTAATAAAGTAATGATAAAGTAATTATAAAGTAAAATATTGTTAATAAATGCCATATTTCCCAAAATCGGTTTGAATATTTTTTCTTAAATCAACGAAACTTAAGTTATTGGGTCGTTTACATTTAATGCGAATAATTTTAGTACTCTTCTTTCTTAGAATTTTATGTGCCTTATATTGTTAATATTTATGAGGTTCGTCCTTCATGTACTCTTTGTAATGAAGAATTTATATAACATACACATTTAATGACGAGATTTTTTATATTTATATCCATAAAGTGGATTAAAGGCGCAATCAATATGAGTGTTGTTAAAAGTACAAGTATCGATCGACAGAGACTTTTAAAGTTGTATTTTCATATAAAGTGACATAAAACTTCCAGTAAAATAAAAAAAAAAAAAATTAAATTACCTTCTAGTGATACTGACACAAGTGAAATGAATGCATAGTTACTGTTTTATGCTCAAAAGATACAGTAAAAACCATACAGAAATATATCTTTTATTTAAAATCGGTCATCTAACCTAAAAAAATGTCAAAAAATTGAAAATCGAAAGCACTTGGAAACTTTGTAGAGAATCTATTTAAAATAACAGAAATGGCGCTGATGTATTTAGAAAATCAGAACTATCGCGAGGATTGGCGCATGAAATTAAATTTGAAACGCTGTTAAATATTCCAAACATTTTTATAACCTTTACTAGTAAATAAATGATATTCCAACTCATGCATTTCGAGTTTCTTTTAAAACCACGCGTTTATACTAATAACTGGCGCTACAAAAGGAGAGTTTGCATCAACTACTTTTTCACAACGAAGTTTGACATTGTGTATCAATTCGCATCAGCTTTTCCCATTTTTCTACCTAAAGTTGTGTCCGAAAGACATTGTTACATAGAATTATATACTTTGATTGTGATTTACAAACATAAATAATTTCCGTTTGAAGAAAGCTAGAGATATGGTTATTTTAGCAATAAGAAATATTACTTTTTTGTCGCATAGTTCACGCATAGTTTTGTCTTTTAAAGCTTCTTTAATATGTGGCTATTTTTTGCCAAAGACTATATCGAATGACAACTATGAACACCAGCTGCTAACTTTGAACTCATTAAACACCATTTATAATGAAGGGCAAATACGAAATTAGTACACTACTACACACAAAATATAATACAGAGTTCGTAGAAAATTTTCGATTTGAGATTCCTGGACGTATTGAAGTTTTCCCTGGCCATTTCTAAATAATTTCCCAAACCAATATTTAATATTTTACATGACGATACTCGACTCGCGAGCTTTTTGCAATGCACATTTTTTCTGTGATTTGACAGTCTATCAATCAGTTCGTCGATATTTTGCTAAGAATATGAAAAATCAAAACTATATCTAAAGTCGAATATTTTCAGCTTAAAATAATTATTTATCAAAATTAAAGGGACAACCTATCATCACATTAGTCTTGCTAAGTTTTGCTCCCTCATGCTCTTTTTCGTGAAAGTACACGTAAAAATATGGCTGTCATTGTGTTTTAAAAACTTTTAACGGCATCAAACAGAAAAAAATATATCTTAAGTTTCTTAAAAGTCTGAAAAAATAAACAATACTTTGCAAATACGCCTTCGAAAAAAAAAGAAAAAAAAAATGGTGACTGTTTTTGTTTTAAAACACTACATTGATTTTTTTCTGCACTTTCAGCATAATTTTTTTTTTTTTTTTTGATTTCACTGTGTGTCACCCTTTAAATTAAAGCATAAGATTAAAAATATTTTTTTAAGTTAGTAAGCTAACATTTTGTTTAATTATATGATCTGAAAATAGTTTTTTCAGGTCAGTAAAATAAATGAAAAAGCAACTTTATAGTCGTTTGAAAAACTTAATTTCTTTATGCAGCGCATAATGCATATTTATAGAAATAGAAGGCTTGTTCCCAACGCGTTTGTTTTCCCAGTATAGCGTGATAGAGAACTCCGCACGCGATCAAACTAAATTATAATATAACGATCGGCGTTAGTACAACTACAAAAGCACAGGTTTCGCCAGAACTTTCTCGAACAAAGTAGCGTCAAGAGAGAGAGTTGTTGAAACGGTTTTAACACATAAAGTGGGTATAAATTGAGATATTTCTTATTATGTCGTCGATAATCACTGCATGCCTATTAGCTTGCTTATATATTTAACTGAACACAAAGGCTGGCTTTGCACCCAAAACAATAGTGTGCAAAATTTCTAATATGAACCATGCAAATAATGACCATAATAAACAATAAATGTGTCATTTTCAACAGCTCGTCTCCTATTACGAGTAAAGGAACCCTGGCTTAGTCAGAGTCAATAAAATAGGCTGAATCATTAAAATATAAAACTACAAAATCTATACGTTTTATCTTGCTTAGCTAGAGTCAGAATATTTAACAACTTCTTAAAACATTTAACCACTTTGGAATTTACTGGAATATAAGTCGATTTAGTTACCTTGCTGTAGTTTTAGGGTGTTTACGTGACCCAAAGAAAAAATAGTGGAATTACATGAAAATAGTGAACAAGTGGGAGCCATGCAAAGGCTTACATACATACATTTAAGGCTGAATATACATTTAAGATACATCGCCGAAATCCGATGTGATGTAAATCTACAATGAAGATAAGATTTCTTGAATTCTAGTACAATTTGAAATACCTCTTTCATTTCTTGTCAAACATTATTTTTCATAGCCACTATTAAACAAAAATAAATAGGTATTCATTAGCAAACAAGTACTTAAAATTTGCACGGGTTTTTAATTTTTCCCGGGGTTAGATATATTCGGGATTTTTTTTTCACAATTTTTGATCAATTATTTCAATTAGAAAATATAATTTGAAACTTTTTGGGTTTATCACTGCTCTTATACTTTAATGAAGTGGCTTTCGACCAATCAGAGGCTACAATCTATCAGCGATGTTTTAGGATAGAGAATGGTTGATATAGCTATTTCTGACAGATTTTACAACTCATAATGAGTCAATATTAATTTTTTTAAATCCTTGCCATTCAGTCAATCCTTTCACGAATAACTCTGCCCTTTAAAGAAATGTTTTTCTTTTTATATTTTAGATGGCAGATTTGGCTGAATTGCATGGATTTCTAAATTGTATTTCCGCCATACCTAAAGATGTGGTCTAATGAAATTAGTTTACTGAGGAAGTTTCCTATATTTAATCCTTTTTTATTTTGCATGATCTATATTGATTCAACTTATTTCATTACAATAAATAGGATAAAAAACGAAGATGACACTCTTAATCAAAGCGCTGAAACTCTTTGGACTCGCGTGGAGCAAGGATAAGAAAACTAACGGATTTGTCCAAGAAAACAATGAAAAATCGATCCTTTCTACGATTCTAAAATACTTAATGATTTTCTCTTTACATTTATATTTCGTGCACATGATAACCTCGCCTTTGCTATACGCCAACAGAAAAAAAGATTTCACAAGAATATTCTATGAAGTCTCTCTTTGGATGAAATACATCTTTACCCTTTTAGCTTACGATATCTTCTTCTTTCGCAAAAACAATCTAGGAGAACTCTGGACATCAATTAAGAATATAAACGCCTTCAAGATCTCTTTAAAGAAAGAAAATGTAATGGTGATAATGGTCATAATATACTTCATCTTTCACGAGGGCCGTGATATGTTCAATATCACGCAGTTAAGCGACAAATTTTACAGCACGTTTGTCCTTGACAGATTTTACGGAATGGAAGAGGTTAGTTGGCATCCTTGAGTTCTAACAATCTGCTTGAAAAATATTTTAGTTTATCCTAGGACTATTAACAATGGATACCTGCCTTAATAGAAAAGTTAGTCTGATCTGAAGAGGTTCTCAAGAAACTACAACAGTCTTGGGGAAGTCTTTAAGATTTCCCCAAGACCCGAAAGACCAAGACCTCTTAAGACTAACTTTTTTTTTGGAAAGGGACCTGGCATTCATGTGTCTTCCCTCTAAGAGCAAAAAGTGGTAACCCAGAAAGTTCTGACTTCATTCATTCGAAACTAATAACGTTCCAGAAACATGATTTTGGAATTTTAAGTTATAAAAAAGGGAGACACGTCCAAACCGTTTGAAATGGCTGTAGTAGTGTCTAAGAAAGGTCTATTCAAAATTTCACTGAAAAATATTCAGGCTTCCCTTACCAAAAAAAGTTAGTCTTAAGAGGTCTTGGGGAAGTCTTCCATTAAGTGTGGGTTTCCACTTGATGCATATCAAGATGCTCAAACTTCTGTGCCGAGTAGTTACCACAGCTGCACAGAACGTGGGAGGAGGTCTCCTCCTCAGTAAGGCAAGCCCTGCAGAGGGGATCGTCCCCCAATACCAATCAGGTGGAGGTGCCTGTTAAGTTGACAGTGTCCAGTTAGTAGACCACTGACCAATCGAATACTAGGCCTAGAGAGAGAGAGTTAGTCCCTCGCTCTGTGCTTAGACGGACCAAGGATAAATTCCTTGGTTTGTTTTTGACCATCCATCTCAAAAAAAGTCTTAGTTGGTTTCTTGGTCTACTAACAATACCTTTCATTCGTAAGAGTCCTCTAACGGCAAACAGTGGCAAAAATAGAAACTGCTTCTGCCCTCTTTATCCATAGCAGTCACGCATGAAGTTTTGTTAGTTGTTAGTTTTTCTAATGTTTGCAGTTAGAGGACGCTTACGAACGCCAGATTTTGTTATTCATCTTTATCTAATAAGATGTGTCCATTGTTAATAGTCCTAGGTTACAGAGCTCTATAAATATAAATACATTTGTTAAATTTTTTCTCTTTTCGTGCAGGTATCCACCAACCGAAGTTTGGTTACCTTCGTTTATGTCGCTGACATTATAGTAAAAGGCTTAGTATTTGCTCTTCTTCGACCATTCCTATACCTATTCGTCATCAACTGCGTTAACAGATTTTGCGCTAAGCTTGACAATTTTCGGGAAAGACTACCTCTGAACTTCAACAATGATGAAAAATTATCAGAAGTCCTGATCGAGCACACTGAAATTTTGAAATTGAACGATTCTCTTGGTGAACAGTTGGGATTTTTTTACGTTATCTGGGTTGGCGAATGGATGGTAAGCTTTTTCGTGGACGCTCCTCGCATTGTAGAGCTCTACGCGGAAGGCCATAATGGGTTCCTAATATTTCAAATCTTAACAACATTAGTCATCGACATAGTGTTTGCTCTTTTTGTTTCATTTACCATATCTGATATTTCGTCCAATCACGATGTATTGCTATGCGAAGCTCAAATAACTATCGCCAAGCAAACCATGATTAAAACACCACAAATTAAAAGCGCATTTTTGATCGAGAAATTTGATTCTGGAAAAATTGGCTTTATGGCCTTCAAGTGCATTCTTATCACAAAATCCTTCATCTTGAACTTGTACTTTTTCTCGAGCACATTTGTAATTTTTGCTGTTCAGCAGATCTTGACTCAAAATAATGGAGAATTTAACGCTACTATTTTAACTACTAATGATAGCTTCACTAGTACCATGGCAACTAATGCTTCAGCGTAATTTCAATTTAAGCAATAGCCTATAAACACTATCCCAAAAAAACTTTAAAGGTCTGCTTCTCTCATTTGGATACAATAACTTTACAATATATTTTCTACTTAAAGGGTAACATGGAACTAAATCCAAAAAAAAAATTATGCTCAAAACTTATAGTCCATTTAAATAACGTTGTATATTTCCTAACAATGCTGAAAACAAAAATATTACAAAACACAGGCTTTGTGAAATTCAGCCAGTGGCGCCGCCACATGGAAAAAATGTAACTATCGCAAGATTTGGCACAGGCTTTCGTAAAATAACATGTAGTCAAGATTGATAAATAGGTGATTCCGGCGCATGATACAAATGGCGCAAAAATTAGGCCATTCATTTTTTTCAAAATTTAAACGGCTTTCGAAAAAACAACTTAAAGAGTTCATTTTAAATCGTTTATCCGAGAAAACAATATTTTTGAGTGAAATTTCTTATAGATGCTTCTCATAAAATTTACTATAATTATTTCAATAGATTTGTATGGTATTTATTTTGCTCCATGACATCTCCCTTTAATCTAACTTAAATTTTAATAAAGTCACACCAAGTTTGAACCTATGATTGATGAATACTAAAGAACTCGTATATTTCTGAATTTCTTTATGGGACCCACATATTATATAATCTAGGGGAATATAGGGGAGAAGGAGTCTTGGACTGCCTGTTTTCCCATTGAAACGCGCTACCACTTTCTGGCCTCTAGCTTACCCCCTGTTTTCCCCTTCGTTCTAGTGGTACCTTCACGCGCCACTAGTTTGGCGCATGTCGTCAACTCGTCGTCATAGGTAAGAGTTGAGAATTCGTGAGAATTTTTTTATAATTTTTGGCAAAGGCTTAAGGCGGTCTCGTTACCAGTGGTGGGAATCTTCAGAAGAAACTTCCACAGGAGGGCGCGACTATACACTTCTTTACCTTCTTTTCTGCAGAAGGGAAAGAGAGACTTGGGGAGAGATTGAGAGGTTTCAATGAAGGGAAGCGCCAAAACGGGAAGATAGCTACTCCCTTCTCTCAATTTTTCTTCCTTCCCCTATGAAAAACTCCCCTTGAAGTGAAATTTTTCTAGGGGGATTTCAAAGTCTAGAAACTGAAGGTAATATTATTGAAGGGAGTTCGAGCTTCTTTTTTGGTGAAGAAAATTCTCCTTCCCAAAAAAAGAAGGAGACTTGCCAAAGAAGGAAGATTTCCTTCTTTTCTCCCGATTGGAGAGAGCCAAGGAGAGAAATATTTTGGGGGGTGGGTGAAAGAGCACTGCCCCAGAAGGCAGGGTGGTTTCTAGAGAATGGAAAGAAGTAACATAGTGCACCTTCTTTATCTCTCGATAGTCGATAGTAAATAGAAACGAGTATTAGTTTAGGCATAGTATTAACCTAACTACAAAAAGAATCGTAATTAACGTAATTAACCTAACTAAACAAGAATCGTAATTAACCCAACTAAAAAAGAATCGTAATTAACCTAACTAAAGAAGAATCGTAATTAACCTAACTAAACAAGAATCGTAATTAACCTAACTAAAAAATAATCATAATTAGCGTATTAACCTAACTAAAACTAATATTATCTATCCTAAATATTTAATTAAATTTAATTCAAATAACATTTTTACTAAATATTAAACGATCTGGCCACTTGATGGCAAACACTGAAACTATAATGTTATATTTAAATATTTTTCGTAAATCTATTAATTTGTATAATTTTGATCTTGTTAGAAGTTATCCAAATATTTTCTGAGCTAAATATTTAAATTTAATTCAATTAACGGCTATTCTCACTATCGAAAAAGAAGGGTAATAAAATCATTATTTTCTCCATCTTCAAAAAGAAGTTAGGTTGTAGTCAAGCAGAACCCCCCTTCTTGAAAAAGAAGGACGACCCCCTTCTTTAGCAACCTCTCCTTTTTGCTAAGGAAGGAAAATATTAAAGAAGGTAAACTCTCCTTCTGGGCCAAGTTCCTTCTTTTCAAAGAAGAGAGGGAAAAAATTCTAAGAGGGGAAGGCCCAGAGCCCTCCTAGAGAAGCCCACTTTTTCTCCTTCTCATTTCTTTCCCTTCAGTTTTATTTTGGGGAAGGGAAGAGAGAGAATTTTTTCTTCTTATTCTGAGAAGAGGAAGCGTGAGTCGGCGGTGTCGCCGTCTGTGTCAAGGAAGTGGAAGTTTGTCTCTGGGAAGAAAACGCGAAATTCCCACCACTGCTCGTTACTCTATTCACATTTTAGTGTTTGCCGAATGTTTATAGTAACGCTCCCTATATTTCTAAGTAAACAATTCTTAGAGATAAAGGAATGAGTAGGTTTATACGCGCTGCCAAATTAAGGTGAACTACAGAGAGTGAACCAGCTGCAGGAAAATGGTTACCAAACGTGATTGTCAGCACGCGTAAAGCGAGGCCCTCAATATCCCTATAAAATAAATAAACAACTCGTAAAGCAAGCCGGAAAAAAAAAAACGGGTTTTTCCAACTGATCAACTGGTAAAATATGTCAACACAAACATTGACTATGGATAGCCAGAGTGCAGTGGAGCCAATAGTTTGACTATATAGTAATACGTTGATCATTCAGTCTATATTTGTATATGAAGTCCTGGCCTAGCCAACAATGTGTATCTATACGAGGCTATTTGTAACGTGCACAGTTTCAAGCATACAACGTGACTTCTTGGCTCAGGCCATGGTGTCCGTCCCAACACCTCTACTCTACCATCGACTAAAATAATTTCTATCACTTGGACCAGTTTTTATCTTCCCGACATCTGTAATATTGTTTTTTAACTCCACATAAAAGGCTTTCATATGGTCAGGAAAATAACATTCACTTACTGGACATCAACTGAGGAAGAAGAAACAATGCTTGCAAGAGTGTAAAAGTATTACTGTTGCGATGGGTATATTCAATCAGTTAAAAGATCAAAATTCTAATCTTTGTCAAACCTATAGTTATTGTTAATAAAAAGTTATTTTGTCTCAATATATTTCCTTTACGATTTTTCAATCATAAAAATCAAGATCCGGACCCCCAGGTTGTGCTGTCAATCTCTTACATACTACCCTCCTCCACCTTTGCTTAAAAGGTGCTTATTATCCTGTAAAGTTGGAAAATTTCGATTTATTGATTCATTACTACTATCCTGATTTCTGGAATCTAAGTATTTCTGACTAATAGAAGAGCTAGGACTTCTAGGGCTGCTCCTTTTTTCAACGAACTAGATTCTTTATAAATACAAAAACGTATCCTAGCCATGGGTAATATTTAATTACGTTTAAATTTTAAAGGAGAGAGACGCAGGCAATTACATAAAACTATTTAAATTAGGGTGTAAAGGACCCTAATTTAAAACGAGACGTTTTGGCTCGTAAGCCTTCATAAGTCCAAATGATACACTAAAAACTTTCCGCGTACACTCATCGAACACTTTTTTATCACGTGACAAGCCCAATGATTATTCACTGTAAATATTTTTTATTGATTTATCCCTATAACCCCACTTCCTCCCACCCTTCATCTAGATTAAGATCACCATTATCTCGAATAAATATACCCTTTATAAACTTTCTCTTGTGATCTTAATCTAGATGAAGGGTTTGAGGAAGTGGAGTTATGGGGGTAATCAATAAAAAACACTAGTACAGTAAATAATTGGGCTTATCACATGATAAAAAGTGTTCGATAAGTGTACGCGGAATTTGGACTGATGAAGGCTTCCGAGCCAAAACGTCTCGTTTAAAATTAGGGTCCTTTACACTATAATTTATATATAGATTCTTTAGTTGCTTTTTCCTAAGTAGGTTTTTGATTTGCACTATTACTACTACTAATTTCAAAAAGTTCAGGGTGATTTTTTTGAGAGTTGTCCTACGTTAATATTTCCACTTAACATAGTAGGGGTATCATCGAATAAATCAAATCCTGGTTGGTGATCAGATTCTTCCTGAATTTCACGATTGGAGGCTATAGGAGATAGCCCCACTGATTCCGATTCGTAGAGGAGTTACTGATTCCGCTGAGGAATGTGGTTGTGACTTAGGTTGGTCCGATTATATGGGAGTAGTTGCCCTTGAATGGACTGGTACTAGATCTTTCTCTGGTGAGATGCATGCTTCTGTGACTATTGTATGGACTATCTGATGGAAGATCGCTGTAAAACTAATATAGTTTTACTGTAAAACTAATATAGTTTTACTAGTCCAGTATAGGTGTTCTAAGTTAAATTTTCCTACACTTTTTCCCATACTACCTTCCTCTAGTTCGTACACTACTGGGGAATGTTTTGCTACAATTTTAAAAGGACCAACTCACTTAAAATTAGCAGAGGTGCTAGATAAAGGATGCGTCTCCATCCAAACTAAGGTTCCTATTTCGAATTCTATGGGATCATGTCTCTTATTATAATATTTCTTTTATAAAGTTCTTGACTTAACACTACATGCTCTTTAAGTATATTTCTAAAAGCTTTCGAGCTATCTGGAAATTCTTCTAATTTCATCCCAGTTTCCAAATCCAAAGGTACCCTTACCAAAAAAAAGTTAGTCTTAAGAGGTCTTGGGGGAAGTCTTTCGGGTGTCTTATGTAGTCTTAAGAGGTCTTGGGGAAGTCGTTCAAGTGTCTTATGTAGTCTGAAGAGGTCTTGGGGAAGTTTTCCACTATGTGAACAAGTCTTGGGGAGGTCTTAACGACTTCCCCAAGACTTTTGTAGTGTTCTTGAAGACCTCTTCAGATCAGACTAACTTTTTTCCGTAAGGGTAGTCTATGTTCAAATAGAAGGGAGAAGGCCTGTGGTTTCGTCAGAATTGCTCCTTGAGTACTCAATTAACTCGTTCGGTTGTGTTGTTAATTTAGGCTTGGATCTAAATAACTTGCATGTACCAACCCACAGCGTTGATGTAAATTGTGATCCTCTACTACTTAATTATACAAAAACGTAGCTTTGCTTCGCAATTCTAAAAAAGTCCATTTATACCCAACGATGGTCAACCAAAGCCGTAAAGGTACAGAAATTCAAAACCATTAAGGGTCAGAAATTTACAATTAACGGTTAAAGAAATAAGAAAGCCACAGTCTAAGAAATTAGGATGATATACTTTTAGATATTAATATGAATAAAAATTATACAAAAAAACAAAAAAAAAGACGTATAAATTCGGCCTATGGAAAATTTAAATTATGTAGTCATTCTATAGAGCCAAGGGGGAAAAAAAGCCAGACATCGTGGAGCCCCTTATTGGGGAGCGTTTGTAAGGGGGATAACACCGAGGTGAGAGATAGAAACCTCTGACGTATTAATGTCTCCCTTGCTGACTCCCTATAGTAGAATCCACCCTTGGACCGCTTATTTTTACCCCACCCCTATATATGTAAAAAGTTTTTTTTAAGGGTGAATCTACTATTAAAACTTTCTATGGGCTAAATTTACACTTCTTTTTTTTTGGATAATTTTTATTCATATTAATATCTAAAAGTATAACATCCTAATTTCTTAGACTGTGGCTTTCTTATTTCTTTAACCGTTAATTCTTAATTTCTGACCCTTCACGGTTTTGAATTTTGAATTTCTGTACCTTTACGGCTTTGGTCAACCATCGTTGGTTATAGAATTGCGAAGCAAAGCTACGTTTTTTTATAATTTCTGTTTGATTTTTGTGGATTGAAGTTATGAACTTAAATACGTTAACCCTACATCGGGTTAATACAATGGGGTCTCCATCGTGATACAAAATGAAAGAAATAAAGAAAAGATATTAAATAAATCAGAAGCAGGGCTCATTAACATCAAGAGAAACCCGAAAAAAATCTTAGTTCTTCAGCTCCAAAACAGTCATATACCCGTGATTATTTACCCTTCATAAAAATTGATAGAAATATTCAACCAACACTACTTATTTTCTTTCTTGTAAAAAAACCGTATCTTTTTTATACAATAGCATAGAACGTGTGGACACGTTTTTCCCAAATTTGTAGCCATTTGGCTCATTTTAACGCTTTGGGAATGGAAAATATTTCACACTATTTCCCCCCCCAAGGCCTAGCGACGTCCCTGTTCAGAATGTTAAAAAACTATGGTATAATCAACTTTTTTTCGCATTCTCAACCTTGTAGGGTCTTCCTTCCTTCTGGAAAATTTAAGTTCTTTTAACGGTTTTTGTTATTTAGGGGTTATAGGCATATTTTTTACAGTGTCTTCAATGGTTTGTAATATTTGAGGATTATGAGGAGGTTTCAGGCGTGGTTTCGCAAAAGGTACAGCAACGTTCCCTATACAACATAATTTAAAATCTAATTTTACTTCAAAATCCTCCTCCAGGAAGTGGAGGCCTAGGATAACTTCACTAGGGAGATGGGTACTGTGCAAAATTTGATTGAAAGTTCTCGATTCCTTCTTGTTACTGATGGTAAATGTTAACAGTTCTGAACCTTTTGTGAACATATAACGTCCATCACCCCACATAATGCAATCAATATCCTCTTCAACATCTGTGGTTCCTCTAACTAGGCAAATGTTACCCGATTTATTTTAAACAAATAAAGGAAGCCTCACCTCCACTGTCTAAATTGGTATCTAAGGTATCATGTTCAAATTGAAGATAGGATTATTCTCCTATGTTTAACACCCCTATGAATAGTTTCTAGCCCTGTAGATTTTACACAAGGAATTTTAACACTCCTCCCCTTCCCCTCTTCCCCCCCGTTCCACCTTTTTAACTGCCCTTAAAAAGAGTGCGTGACAGTGGCGAAAAGGGAGAACTAACTTTGACAATGGCAAGACAACGACGGCGGGGGGAAGAGAGAGAGATCATTCGGGTGGCTTCTCAAACACCAGTTTAGACGCTTTGACAAGGGAGAACGGTTTTCTCAATTAGTTCAGCTTATAATTGTTTCGCGCTATCGCGTATCATTTATGTAAATACGTCCTCAATTAGCTCAATTCATTAACAATGGAAAATTTCGTATGATAATTAAATATTTTATTTTATATGTCATTATTTATCTCCCAGTTATTTTTAAACCCTAATACTGGAAAAAGGGTTTGGGATTACCTGTTTAGATTATATTTAATTTAATTTATCTTCAATTTTCTTTGCGTCAATGGTGAAAGTGTAAACTGTTAGATTAGCTTAGGTTGATTTAGAGATTCCACGGAAACCGTTACAAGCTAAAGCCCGAAATACATCTGGCTTGAAGGACCATTTATGTAACAGGCTAATTAATTAAACTCAGCTAACATAAAAATATTAATTAAGAGGGCTGAATCAACTATTTCTTAATTATTATAATAAAAAGACTTTCCTTTAGATTTCTTTATGAATTCGATCTATATTTCTTCTCAAAAAGAAATGAACAGCTTGACAAGTTAACCCCAGGAACACTTACTTCCCACGAGCGTTATAACTGCGAAAAACAGTAAAACTCCAACTGGAAGTCTGAAAAATGAATTGCTGGTTACAACGCAGAATTATACATAAAAGAGTGACCCACCTCATGCGCTAAAGAATGTTTGCTTTCTTGAAAATAATTTCCTTTCGAAAGTGAGTTAATAAAGGAGTTAAAAGCACTGAAATCAATCATTTTAAAGTCAATTATTTATAGATTATAAAAAATTGGACTAACTTTAATGCTCATGGCTTACTTGATGAACTATTCAGAGACATATTCCAAATGTTTTAACACGCAAACAAGTTTTGTTTTTAATACTAGTGTTGGCTACTTTCGTAGACTTGGCAGTTGTGCTCAAGGTCTTTTTAGTTACACAATTTATCGTTTTTCACTTCAGTGACTAGACATGTGTTTTTTATCAATACTATTCGGGGCAGAAAACTATCATTGTATAACCCTTTAAAGACGACAATTGCTTCAGCACCAGCTAAACTCATTGGCGAATTGCGTGCTTCTATTCAATACAGTCAAATCTTTTGTGTGCTGGGTTTTGCTAGCCACTGACTATAGTGTAAGAATCAAATTAGATAAATTAATTGAAGAAAACAAGGTTTTAGAAATATTTAATATACGAAATATTCAAAGAATGTATATGATATTCGTTACATAAAGTAATATCAACAGCATAACTTTAAACTAACATTTTTGGTCACTTAGCTTGATGTTCCGAGAGTTAAGACATCAAAACACATTTCGCAGACTCTCACTGGTTTATTTAAATTGTACTTTAATATAGGCACATCCCGTTCAGAGCATTTTGCGCAAAGAACTCGTCCACAATGACGGCTAGAAAAAAATAGATACTAATTGGATATAATTTTGAAACTTCTACTAATAATATTGTAGCAGTTATAATGTTTGTCCCTTTTCTCCTGTTTAGTTTGACACCATTAGGACTACATTCTTACCACACACTCGCCACTCTTGTTTCTACGTTTTAAATAATTCTCTCGGAAACGCATTAACTTAAAATTTTATCTTTACAGCTCTAAAATTCTGTTATAACCTCTTATCTGTTTTGTTTGTTTTTCATTTTTTGTCACTCATGCCTGCGAATTACCAGCTTTCTGCCGTAAAAAGGGAGCGTAAGGGTGACAGACGGGTGGATATTATAATGTAGGACTATTAACACGTTTGGACACCTTTGGGAATAGATGAAGATGAATGTTATGTTATAGGTTTTTATTGCTTTGGACCTAAACTATCGTTATCTCAATAGAACAAAAATAGACGTAAAAATAAAAAATAAAAGGAGATAAGGAGATACACCCCCTTAAACCGAGGTGACGTTTATATGTATAAAACTAATGTTTACCCATTACTTAATATTTTGTGATTGAGTTGAGATGTATTTTGATTGTAATAAATTAACTGAGTTATTTTTCTAATTAGAACATTTCGCCTTGTAATGTTTCTTAATATCACGCAACAATTTGATAGCAGAGCGTGGTTTCCGCAGGATAAGTGATAAAAAGGACATCTCTGAAATATTAAGAATGGCGGACTCACCAGCACTCAATCTATCGCAAGTAACGAAATTAAACTCTGACAATTATAAGGATTGGCGATTCGAGATGGAAATGGTTCTGAGAGAACGAGGTCTTTGGGAATACGTCGAACCTGTCAACGTAACACCACAACCGACCTATACAGCCACCGAATTGGAAGCCAGGAAGATTCGAGAAGGTCGGGCGTTTGCAATTATTAATATGGGCCTCTGTGCAGACAAGAGGAGCTTGTTGGAAGGGTTTACAACAGCAGTGGGAGCTTGGCAACAACTCAAAAACGTTTTTGAACCAATTTCGAGAGCACGGATAGCGTACCTACGGAAGGAGTTTCACACGGCTACATATAAATCTGGCGAAACAATGGCTGAATTTATTGGACGGTTAGCAAGTTTGAAGCGACAATTAGAAAATGCTGGGAAGATAATAGGTGATGAAGAATTAGCCTTTCAATTAATCCAGACGTTACCGTCATCGTATGATCCGTTAATTTTACACATATATCAATTGCCAAATGCCGAGTTTACATCTGAGAATGTAAAGAAGATGTTGCTCGCTGAAGACGGGCGCAAGGCTATGAAAGAAAAAGGGGAAGAGCAACATACAGCATATACGTCTAATGCGAGAGAATCGATAAATCGTAATGGACAGAAGAACGATTGTAATTTGGGCTCCACCGAATCCAAACAGTCATTCAAGGGTACGTGCTATAGATGCAAGGAGAAGGGCCATAAAAGCGCGCAATGTCGTCGAAAACCAGTAAATAAACAAAACAAAAATCAACAAGAACAAGGTTTATTTTATGCATCAACTTGTTATACGGCAACAGTTGACCAACAATGGATAATCGACTCTGGTGCAACTCACCACTTTTGCGCCCAGAAGGAATGGTTCTCGACATTTACACCATTAACAAGGGACGTTGTCATCGGCGAAGGCAAGACTAGTGCTGAAGGGAGTGGAGATATATGTCTGGAAATTACGACTGATAATATTAAACGACAATTCCGGCTAATTAATGTAATATACACACCTAACATGAAGAAAAATCTTATCTCTGTTCGTTTAATGGATATTGCCGGTTACGCTTGTAAATTCAAAGATCAAACATTTACTGCTTATTACCCCAGTGGAAACATTGCTTTTAGTACGACTCTACAGGGACTGCACTATTCAATTGCAGCACGCGTAACGTCAGGATCAGAGATGGAAACGTACGCTACTGGGAACGTAACCGCCAAGAATGATGAGATAGCAATCTGGCACCGCAGATTAGGACACGTAAACGAAAACGACATCAAATATATGGCAAGTCATGAACTTTTATTGGGTTTAAAGAACTTAACCGGAAGCTTAGATAGGTGTATAGCCTGTAAGGTTTGCAAGAGTGTTAAAACAGCACATAAAACCACAGACGGAATTCGAAGCACTGATCTTTTACAGTTAATACATTCGGATGTGTGGGGACCAGCACCGGTTAAATCCGCTGGAGGAAGCCGATATTATGTGTCGTTTGTTGACGATTACAGTCGATACATTTGGATCGATACAATTCCGAGTAAAAGTGATGTCCTGGCGAGTTTCAAGAAGTTCCGGTGCATGGTCGAAAAACAAACAGGGAGAGTAATTAAAAATATCAGGACGGATAATGGAACGGAGTATTGCTCGCGCGAATTTGAGCAATATTGTCAAGAATCCGGAATTCATCACGAACATACTGACATTTATTCACCTTCAATGAACGGCGTAGCCGAACGTGTCAACAGGACGATCGTAGACATGAGTCGAACCATGATGGAAGAATCTGGATTACCTTTGTCATTATGGGCTGAGATCATTAGAACTGCGGTATACTTGAAGAATCGGCTCAGGCATTCTCAATTCAAAAATGAGGTCCCGTTGCGTCGGTATCTAGGAAGAACACCAAGCAGCAGACATTTACGTAGAATTGGTTGCGTTGCTTACGTTCATATCCCGCAGCAAAAACGTAAGAACAAGTTCCAAAGAAGGGCCCAAATTGGAGTTTTAGTCGGTTACGCTCGGTTTACTAGAGGGTACCGTGTTTGGTTTCCTGATACGAAGAAGGTTGTCGAAACAAAACACGTGAAATTCGATGAACAGAGAAATGGTATCCAGATTCTACAACCAACAATACGTCGCGAATCCATTCTTCAATTGTGGCCTTATGAGGAGGCTGAAGATCCAAATCATATGAATGACCCTCACATCGCATCAGTAGAAGTTAAA
This sequence comes from Odiellus spinosus, assembly GCA_963920705.1. NCBI lineage: Eukaryota > Metazoa > Arthropoda > Arachnida > Opiliones > Phalangiidae > Odiellus > Odiellus spinosus. Next base: position 18,206,930 of record OY987225.1, on the reverse strand, counting down.
GAGAACATCGCGTTGGTAGAAACTAAGGATCCCTTCGAGGGAGTGACTCAAGATACCAATCAAGAAGATGGAATAAGAAAGGATAATATTCACGATAATAAAATGTTACCAGAAGGATGGTCCAAAGAGATATCCATACGGCAGAAAGGAGCCTCGAAGGGAAACATAGATATTTACTATCGAAATCCGGAGGGAACACGATTGAGGTCTAACGCTGATGTACGCAAATACCTTGCAAAGAATAATCTAGAACACGATGTCGAACTATTTTCCTTTAAGAAGACAGATACAATACCAAAAACGACAACACAAACTCTGGAACCTCCTATGGAAAAACAGGAGGACAACCAGGAGGACGTATATTATGAAGCCAATTATGCAGATATGAGGATCCCGAAAAATTACGAAGAAGCTATACATTCATCGGAGAGGATCGAATGGCAAAAGGCCATGCAAGAAGAAGTGAAGATACTTACGGAACGCAATGTGTTTGAAAAAGTAAACACACCCAAAGACCAGAAAGTAATCGGTTGCCGTTGGGTGTATACCGTAAAGGAACACCAAGGGAAATTTACGAGATATAGAGCACGACTAGTCGCCCAGGGATTTAATCAAACGCCTGGTGTCGATTACGATGAAACTTTCTCGCCGGTTATAAATTTCTCACTAATACGGCTCATCGTGGCAATCTTCGTGGTTGCTTGCGGTTGGGTTCACTGTCATCTGGACGTCAAAAATGCGTATTTGTATGGGACATTAGACAAAGAAGTCTATATGAGACAAATTCCTGGTTTCAATTTTGGTAACCCCGTGGAACAATGTATGAAGATTGTTAAGGCATTGTATGGTCTACCCCAAAGCGGACGACAATGGCATATTGAGCTGGATAAGAAATTTCATCAGCTGGGATTCAAGAAACTAATCGGTACCAACTGCGTGTACTTCATTCCCATGAAGGTACTCATATTGGTATACGTGGACGACTTCGCTGTCATAGCGAGAAATAGACAAATACTTGACGACGTATCACTGACGCTGGGAAAAGTATATGAAATCAAAAACCTCGGTCCAATTACTAAGGTCCTGGGCATTGAATTTACATCCTTAGCCGATGGAGGTATACGGCTGAGTCAAGAGTCGTACGTCAAGGATATGCAGAGAAAGTATAACATCTTTTGTGAAGAACCAGTTGGCCTCCCGTTGGCCTCAGGGTCATTGTTAACTAAGGCAGACTGCCCTACCAATGAACAAGATAAGAAGAAAATGACGAAGTATCCATATCAGTCACTTATCGGAACCTTACTGTATTTAGCACAGAAAACCAGACCGGATATACTATACGCAGTCATAGCTCTGTCACAGTATAATTCGAACCCAGGATTAACGCATTGGCGTCAACTACTGCTTTTGGCAAAGTACGTGATCTCAACAGCACATTATGGTCTTAACTATCGATCGACTAAATCATCAATGGATACAGATCTTGTGGTATATACAGACAGCGACTGGGGGTCTGATAAGGACACGCGTAAATCAACAAGCGGCTATATCTGTTGTATTGGAGGTTCACCATTTTCTTGGAGGTCATCGAAACAAAAATCCATCTCTCTGTCTACAATGGAGGCGGAATATGTCGCTCTCGCTGAAGCGGTGAAAGAAGTATTGTGGCTACGGACCATCCTTGCAGAAATACAAACCCATTTCAACGTGATTGTCAACAAACCCAAAGTATTCTGCGATAATCAGTCGGCCATACATTTTGCAAAGAATAATATTGAAAACAATCGATCTCGCCACATAGACATTAGATATCATTTTGTTAGGGATGTAATTGATAGAAATTTATTTGAGTTAGGATATGTTAATACTAAAAATAATATGGCAGATGTATTAACGAAAGCTCTTAGTAAACAAACCCTAGATAATTGTATAAAATTTCTTGACTTGGATCCTTAAATTATTTGTGATAAAAACGATGTTTACGCCAAAGTGTGGGAGAATTGTTATGTTATAGGTTTTTATTGCTTTGGACCTAAACTATCGTTATCTCAATAGAACAAAAATAGACGTAAAAATAAAAAATAAAAGGAGATAAGGAGATACACCCCCTTAAACCGAGGTGACGTTTATATGTATAAAACTAATGTTTACCCATTACTTAATATTTTGTGATTGAGTTGAGATGTATTTTGATTGTAATAAATTAACTGAGTTATTTTTCTAATTAGAACATTTCGCCTTGTAATGTTTCTTAATATCACGCAACAATGAACAACAAAATTTGGCGTTAATGTAGGAGATGGTTTCTCTTACGAGCTCGACTTCGTAGCTCGTGAAACAGCAAACTGCCCTGCTCCTGGAACGTCGCTTCTTACTAGTTTTCCTAAGCCTTTCTTTACATAAATAAAACGTTCCAAGGGTGGGCATTCTGTATATCAATATTGCAATAAGCTCAAAGAACCCAGGCTTTGCCTATTCGGGCCCCACTAATCTCTGAAATTTCTGAACCTACTGCAGGCTTAGTCGTAGCTTTGATTCAGTTAACAATTGCGAAATAGTATGAAACAAGAGGTATTTTCTATGTGCCAAGAGGAAATTCTCATGAACTGAAACTGAATAGGGCTTGCCTTCCCATAATATACCTATGAATTATGACCTCTCCTGATGTCAGAATATATATATCTGAAATTGGTCACTAGGTTTCACTATCACGACTGATTGGTTGGCTCCAAAGTCAGTTGGCAGACATACTACTGTACTCCAAAACACACTATGACACCTTCATTACCTGTACAATTTTCCGCTAGATGGTGTTGAATATGAGGAATAAGTTTAAACTGAAAGGTAGGGCTTTCTCTTGATTAAGTTACGGGAAAAGCAAAAACCTCCTATTGTTAATTTTTCCTTAGCTTTATTGGATAAGTAGCTGGAATTTGAACTATATTATTAGTAACGTTCTAGATACACAATCCTACTCAAATGTACAGTAATAAAGATTTTCTTTTTATGCCTTCCTCTGTACAAATTTCACGTGAGCATGAGTGCAAGAATTTATTTTTTTATATCTGACTTTTTTGCACGAAACTTAAATAGACAAGTTTATCTATACCAATTATATCTCTGATTTGAAAACAGGAATATTGCCTTCAAATATCAATTTGAAAAATTTAATTATTCCAATTTAAACTGCAATTTTTAAAATGTAGGATCATCAAACCAACGAAGTGAGACTAAGCTTATATTCTTGCTCATGTGTGGTAACAATTACAACCGTCTGAGCCATATCACGCAATGTTACCGAGTGTATTTCTATAATCTCAAAATATAACATACCAGTGATGCTTTCTGGTGGTTATTCCAAATTTATTTTCACACTGCATGCATTGATCACCATCACACCACACAGGCTCTTGTGATAAGTAATCTATTGTAATGAAAAAATTGCTTGAGGCTTTTTACTCGTTTCGGGCTTGTTCAAATTGATCTCACGAATTTATTCCTTAGAAATTGAAAAAAGATCGCGAGCCTATTTTTACCTATAGTGTGCTGTCGATTTTTACTTTTCATTTCAATAGGCGTCCATAGAATAATGAAACAAATCGTTTTACTGAATGAGTAAATTTTTTGGTCCTTTCAAATTCGTCCAAACCTCAATTGAACAAAAGATGGTTCGTTTTTGGAACATTTTTGACCAAATTAGTTTTATTTTCCTTATTGGGTATAAAGCTTTCTGGAAATGAAAAGTATAACCGATATGACAGTAAAAATAGCCTCCTGGATTTTTTAATTCCGCGAGCTTGGCAAGAGATCAATTGGACAAGACCCAAATCAAGTTAGGTTAGGAAAAAAAATGACCTAGCAGTCGAAAAAGTAATTGCTTCGTTGCAACTTGGAAATTGAATATATTGATTCCATTCCTATTGCAGGTTCCAATGCACGCTCCAGCTCTAACAATTGAGCGGCATAGGTTACCATTGCCATTCATGTATGCCAATAGTAGAGCTAAATAAAACCCGAAAATCAATTATAAGAGTGCTTCACAAGGAATATAACCAACAAAGCTTTCTTTACGAAAGATCCCATAACAAGCCATTATAGGATAAATGAAAACTGATGCACCACTCTCTTGATTTCTAAATCTACAGTACCAAGAGCCTAAGAAAAATATCAATTCTTATTTTTAAGCATCTCTAAAATATGATAGAAAAGGTTTAAAAATATGCTTTTGAGTTAACTTCTGTCTTAAGAAGAATTATCTTGGCAAGGTTATTTAGATTCTTTTGAACAGCCAAGCCGCTCTTAGAGCTATAAATAAGTTAGTTTCCTCAAAACTTGTTTGTAGCAGCTTGAATCTGTTCTCAATGCTGGGTACAAGTAATGAGGTTCACCTCTATTGGATACCTGGACATTAAGGCTATTGTGTTAGCGAGGAGGCCAACATCCTTGCCAGATTGTACCTTAGGGTAGGTTCAAGTCCCTGTATCGTCTGGCATTGTGCGAAACCAAACAGAGAGCGAGGGAGTTACTTTCCCTAGGCCAGGTCTACTAACTGGACATTGTCATCTTAACAGGCACCCCCACTTGATTGGTATTGGGGATGATCCTCTCATTTTCTGTGTAGCTGCTTTACTCGGACCAGAGTTTTGAGTATCTTGTTATGCATAAAATGGAAAACCACAAGTTTTCTGATATCCCGGTGAAGCAAATTCGAACAATGGACTACTAGTCAAAGTACATGTATGATTTATATAACCACCTGGCCCTTTCATTATAATAATAATGATCATAATAATAATAATGATAATAATAATAACCAAGGGTACAGGCCCATCTTTTGATTAGTCGGAGGTTCTCCTTTTAATTGAATGTCTAAATCAGGTTTTCGATATTTTGTACAGTTCAGAGACACTTACTTAATGTTTTACCATGCAGAATCAGTAAAAATCACTTCCTTTTCCTCATTCCCCTCCATTAAAAATAAATTTTATTAAAGTTTGCATATTACGTGTATTGCCTTCAGCGTCCGGCTTAGCCACAGGATACTTCGGCATACATTCCATGAACAAATCAAAGATGGCAGATGCATTTTCCTTACCATACTGGCATAAAACGTGAGCTGGATTTTGTCCTCTATAGCAACATGTGGATAAATCAGTGCAAACTCCACGATTTACCCTTGACTCCAAAAATAAATTTAAATCTGCAAGACTCACCTCAGATTTACGGCTTCTGCGTTTATCCCTGATTCAGTTAGCAAGACTCTACATGAGGCTAAATTTCCTTTCTGACACGCAATATGAAGAGCTGAAATACAAATTTCAATTCCAGTAATTCACAAATTCTTCTGAATACGAAAAAATTACGCATATTCTGAGAGCAATGATTTCATTTAATTTGTAGGAACTATAGATGGAGTGCCCAACAAGAAGTTCTTGAATAGAGATGACAGTTCAGGATTTCAGCTTAGAGCCTTTAACATTCAGGGTTGCCATGTAATGTTCACTAATTATTTTCCTAAAGGGCTGCGAAGCTATGGGTCCTTTGGTTAAGCTTATAAGTACTGTAACCATAATTAATGCTTTCAATCAACTTTATTATCTCGTACTCTATTCGAGTCCATTCTAGATCTTTCAAACGCGTATTATTTCTCGAACTACTTATTCTCGACTGCCGCCCCTACTTTTTTAACTCTCCTAAGCATCACCACCTAGCAGTAAGTGACGTCAGTTACAGCCAGTTGAACAATTACACTCCAATTTGGGCAGTATACGCTGGTAATATCGGGGGAAAAAGGTGGGTTTTGGCTAACTTTCAAAAATAAACAATCTACTAAAAAAAAAATATATATATATATATTAATAGGAGACAGCTGAAATGGGTATAGTTTATTCTAACAAGCGTCATTTCATTCAATCGTTTTCTTGCAAACATGGTTGTATACCTATTTCTAAGTTATTCGATTTTGCAAGCTTCATCGAGTTTATATACCCAGTGACAAGAGCATTTTTTATCATCAAATTTGCAAGAGCTGAAATGCTTGAGTGCTTTATAATGAAGACACATTTGGTCTCTGTTTCAGGGCGCCTCCTTGTCTATACAAATGGGAAAAAATTATGGGGAAACTAAACTAACTCTTTTGACACGAATAACAGAACATAAGAAATGTGTTTCGATAGCCAGCATGTCCAATAGAATAGCGAAACACTTGTAGAATTCTAAAAATGGGCAGTGCTCAATTATATGAAAGCAAGCAAATGTTTTAACTAAAAAAACTAGTTCTGGCATGGGTTTAAAGAAAGAATTTTCATCAAAAATGGAGGTCTCAATTTGTAAGTGGAGCAAGCAGATTAATGTGAAATCCTTGAGGGAGTAAAATTGTTGTTTTTTCGGAGAAGAAGAAAAACGAAAAGGGCTTGAATGCAATGGCTTATCCAGGTCGAAAATTTACTATGCATACTTTAGTCTATATTTCGGTTGAAAAGAAACTTGTGCTTTAGAAGGCTACCCAGAATGTTTATTTAATGAACCCCTTACCTAAAAAATTTATTCTTAAGAGGTCTTGGAGAAGTCTTTCGGGTGTCTTATGTAGTCTTAAGAGGTCTTGGGGAAGTCTTTCATTATGTCAATAAGACTTGAGGAAGTCTCAAAGACTTCCCCAAGAGTTTTTTAGTGTTCTTGAAGACCTCTTCAGTTCAGACTAACTTTTTTCCGTAAGGGACAGCTTTAATAACCATGTAGTAGCAGTTTCAATAATAATATATTTTAATACTTTTATGTTGAAAGTTTTTGTAAAAGTTTCTATTTCTTCAAGTTATCCCTTATTTTGTTACACTCAAAATGTGCAGAGGTTAGGCATACTGGTGATTTCGTTTTTTCTCACGACATTTGCCTCCCACTGAGATGATAAGAAAGAGTACTTTTTAAATTTATTAGTGTGGTGACTGACTGACTCTCGCGAAGTCACACGAATTTAGAAGTGGTATCCTTAACGTTTGTGCGATAAATACCGACGTGAAATAAAAGTAGTTAAGAATTCCATTAGCAGTGTGGCTTCAGAAGAAGGTTCTGGAGTATTGGTATATAGAAAATTACATTAAATCACAGGCCAAATTAGAAGTATAGAAAGTGAGAATTTATTGCAACAGAATACCGGAAGAGAAGGATGCTGGTAGAACCTGGGAAAGGTTAGCTCTGGTGCAGAATTAGAAGATTTTAGGACAGTTACAACCTAAGGTACTCTTGCTTGCTTAGAATTTAACATAACATCGCATTATTGATATAATTGCATAAAAGCAAAAAACCTTTGAGTTAATGTGCCATAAATAAGTGAAACTAAATCCTGCAGATATTGGTTTATCTAGGGTTATTTATAGTATTGTTTGATTCAAACTTAAGGGAACACATTTTACATTTTTACTTGTAAAATTATAGCACTGACAAAGGAAGAGTTTGAAGACCAAAAAAAGAAAGATAAGTTTCATAGTTCAAATTTATCCATTTTATGGAAATATTTGGAATTATCAAAAATCGTACAATATATAATTTCAATATATTACACTTTAACTACAATGACACTTTATTTATAATTTCCGTCCTTTTAAGGGTTTCACTTTAGATAAATGCACTTTAAGAGTGCAAAGCAAACTCGTTTTCGTATAACACAGTTTTCTACAGTGATTTTTTTGCTCTATCTTTGAGCACAAAATCTCAAATTATTAGATGTAGCTTTGTGTCCCGCTTTAATTAATTTTTAAACATTCACCCCCTCCTCCATCAACTTTGAAGAATTTATTATCGCAAAAGTGTTTTTTATCGCTCTCCACTTTGCTTATGGGTTAGAAAAAAATATTTAAAAATAAGCATGGCTAGTTTAAATTATAGCATAACTGAGGCAGATGCTTCTATGATAAACCAATTTTTTTAATTATCAAGCGGTTTGGTGACAATCCTCATCAAATTGTGGTGTTTGACTATATGGAAAGGGGATACTGGCACAAAGCCTTACATGCATGCTAATACTTTAGTACAAATATGGCAAAGACCAACTTTAGACTAAACACTGAGGCAGTCAGCGACTGCCTCTATAGTCCCTTCAAGCATTTATGATAGCATAGCTATCTAAATTATGGGTTGGTTAGTACTTGATAGATGTTACAATTGGACCTATCAGTGATAAAGATGTTGGGTCATATTCCACTCATGACCCAATATCTTTTTCATGTTTGGCACAATTGTAGCCAATGATTCCACTTCCACTAAATTTAAAAAATTTAAATTACCATTGTTTAGATTCGTGTCCACAGCATCGAAGTCAATACCTTTCTCAATTAATACTGAACATATAGAGCTATGATCCTTGGCAGCTGCAATATGAAGAGCCGTTTGTTTTTGAGTTGTTCTGTCATCAATGTTTGCACCAGCCAAAAGCTATATGAAAATTGTACATTTATAATATCCGTTAGCTATATTACTGTTTGTCACATTCTCAGATGCCTTTTCTTAAAGGGTAAATCACTTTCTTGATTTTACGTTTTTCTGAATCTACGATATCGAAAACGTAAGAAATATATCAACTCTTATTTTTTAAAATCTCCTAAATATGACAGAAAAGGTATTAAAGATTGGACTTAGTTGTCCACTACAAAAAAGCATGGAGCCCCTGTGTTTGAATTTCCGAGGTCATCATCTGACCAATAGGCATCGTTTAGACAGTGTGACCCCAGAGAAAACAGATATCATATATATAATCAGGCTAAATACCTTTGAAAGTGAAATAACTGCTCGAAATGGTAATTTCCTTCATTTAAAAAGCATAAATTCATCTAAATTTATTTAATTCGCAACGCCCGCTTAAGCGTAGTAAAAATCTCTTAAAAATGCTAAGCCTAAATCAATCCTAATAAATGATTTTCAAACTCACGCACTTTCATTCAATTTAAAGTCCCATATCATGCGTTTCGGCGGCACTCACACTTCTAGGAGGCTATGTTAATATAAACTATACTATACACGAGCACGTGGAATTTCGTGAGAGCGCTTATTGGTCGGATGATTGACTCGGAAATTGAAACACAGGGCTCCTTGCTTTTTTTGTAGAAGACAACTAAGTCCATTTTTTAAAACCTTTTCTATCATATCTAGGAGATGCTTAAAAATAAGAGTTGATATTTTTCTTAGGTTTTTGATAACGCAGATTCAGAAAAACGTGAAATCAATAAAGTGATAGTACCCTTTAAAGTAGACACTAAAATTCACTCCTCAAGCCACACTAAATTGATCTTGCGCCAAGCTCATGATTTTAATATTTAAAAATTTAAAAAAATCAGCGACCTACCCCTTTATCAGGGTTCTCTTTCTAAACTTTTACTACCAGAACTGTCTTGTCCAACTGCTCAAATATTTTAAGCTCATATTTTATCAGGAATTCATAAATATAGCAGGAATATTTGACTAATTGCCTTTACTTTATTCTGACTCATATACTCCAAGGAAGAGCTCCACCGCTCAACGTGTAAATTATTAATTTCTTATTCGCTCTCTTGAATTGATGCTGCTGATGTGAGCGGGGAAAAAAATTTGGTTGGCCTAAGGAAAATATGATATGTCTCTTCTTTCCTAACAGCTCTCATAGAAGGGGATCATGGACTATGAACCACTATTATTTTTATATTTATATATGAATTTCTGGCGTAATTAAATGAAGCAAAATAAATTTGTTCCAAGTATTAATATTATACTATATATAATATACATATTATCTATAAAGATTCTGGGAAGCATAAATTTAAATATTTTGATTAAATATTTTCACTGCCCTAATCTCTAGTTTGTCTGCAAAAGAGTGAAGTTCCTCTAAGAGAACATGTGCCTTCAGTTATAGACCTCAGATATAATTAAACTAAATTTAAACATGACAAACAACAGACTAGAATGTGACAATATGCTTTAAAACCCATTCCTCCCCGAGGGGTTGGACATTTCTAAAAAACGTACGGGATTTCGAAATCAAATTTCATTTTGTTTGATTTCAAAATCATTATGTGGATTTGGTTGGATTTGGGATTTTAAATTTTCCAGTTGATTTTGTCAGATTTTGGAATTTTTTCTGTGATTTTGTCGGATTCTTAGATTTTTTTCGTATGATTTCTTTGGGTTTAGAATTTTTTTTTTGATATTATTAAATTGCAATCAACTTTCAAAACAGTTTGTAGACAAACAAAACTGAAGTCGGATTTTTAGTTTCAAAACTTGTAGACAATAAAAGGCATCAATACTCGAGTAAATAGCACGAAAAAAGGACTATTCTCAAGTGAAAGTGGAAACAAGCTGATGCGTGTGAATACACAATCCTAAATCTCATAGGAAATAGTGTCCCTCAATTTTAGATTCAGTAACTTTAGAAATTGCACCTTGGTCAGCCCCTGTTTCAGCTTTCAGAGGTCTTTTTTTAGTATAATAAAATAAATTATATTAAAAACATGACCTTAAAAAATTATGTATTTTAACCAGTTAGAAAATCAGATAACAGTAAATACAACTAAACTAAAGCTAAACTTACAAGAGAAAGCGTGTGTTTGTTTGGCTGGTGTACCTTACTCGAAGCACAAACTTTTATTCTATAAGTATGACACTTCCTATACTTAAAAATTAATTTCACCCAGTCTTGCAGTCTATCCCCCTATTACAAGTCTGACCTAATTAAGCCTTTGGCAGTGCCTCACCAGGCATAGCTTTCCAAGAATCTATGACCTTTCAACTACGTATCAGTAACCAGTGCCACACTTATGGAACATATCGTATAAACTTATGATATTAGTCATATGTTTACTCTATTTGCCCTCTACAGGGGAATGGAAGAGTGGGGGACTACGTGGAAAATTTCTGAGCTGAATATTCTCAAAAAATTCCCACATTACAGCTTGCCCTTCTCTTTAACACAGGGAAACGCGAGTGGAAAAAGTATCACCTTAAGTGTGTATAAACATTGGGTATCCGAGGCTATGCCCAGTCCATTCTAAGCGGCGTAAACTGAGTACTATTTTTTAACTCTGCTGATTTAGTGATTTTTTCCAGATTGCGTGATTTCGGTTCTGATTACGTATTTTCTATCAGATTTCAAAATCAGCAAAGATTTCTGATTTTGATTTCGGGGTTCTAAAGTTGGATTTCGCAAATAGGGTATGGGATTGAATGACCGACCCCTCGTTCCTCCCCATTACTCTTAACTCACAAATTTCCAGCCTTTGACGCCCTAACAGTGTAATGTACTTTATGGATAGTCATGTATGGATGGGTTATTACAATAGCTTACCAAATTCCTGACAATAATTTCGGAGTTACTTTCCACAGCCAAATGAAGTGGAGTTAACTGAGTGGAATCCTTCAGTCTTGTATGGATATTAACATTAATGCTCAAAAGAAATAGAACACTTTCGATGTCACTTTTTTGGATCGCAATGTGGAGGAAATTACGTCCCTTGTTATCATACTAGGTGGGGAAAGAGAAATTTATAGAAATATTAGTTTAAATTAACGACGAACCGCGGTTCGAAACGTCTCCAATTTTGTTTTAAATAAAGTAATTTTATTTAAGTTTTAAAGTCACGTGTTTTTTTCCATTAATCAAAACTTATTAAACTAATTCTTCTATCTCCGTGACAAATAATAGTTATGTGTAACCTATTTAATGCAATAATGTCCGAGTGACCAATACTTTGGGACTTACAGACGTAAAGCAAGAGGCAAACCAGGCGCTTATGCGACCATCTAACCTTAACTTCACTAACACAACCGTTTATGACTTTTATCACTATACTTTTGGTTGCATTTTGTAACACATTCAGGCAATTGTGAACATAAACAACTATTCCTCCAATCGAAATATTAGTGTCAACAATGGATGGGTTCTTATTATTAACTTACAATGTTAAGCCCAAATTAGCTAGCACAGAAGAGTATTTGCAAAGCTATCGACAATTTCATTATTAGTGCCTGCGAGATAGATATGATAGCCATTTTTGGAAATCGTCAGTAACTTTTGCGAATATTCGCTCGCAAACGCTAAATGACCCTTTGACTCCTCCCACATCATACATTTTTCTATTAGCCAAGAACTACCACACCACGTTTTGCGAGTTTTAAACAGATCAAAAAATCATTTCAAAATTGGATATAAATCTGTTTTACTCTTAAGAGACAGTAACACATTTAGAGACTTTCAAATTTACCTGCTCAGCAGCATTTGGTGTTCTAGCTAAAATAGCTTCGGCAGCTTTGTTGTTTCTTGTGGTCATTGCTGCTGCAAAAGGTGTGAGACCACTCTTGTCTCGAATTGTCAAGTCAATTTCAGGATGCGACAGAAGAAGGGAAATTATCGTTGGATGCTGATTGGATATTGCTACATGAATAGGTGCTTTGCCTTCAGAATCCTATGGGTATGAGAAATATATACAAAAGGTCCACTTTATAAATGAAATCCGGCCAATGAAAATAAGTCACTACAAACTTGATCTAATCTAACAAGCTCAATATTTAATTTTGCAATTAAAACAGTTACTCCATTTTAAATTGTAAATTCATATTTTAAAATAAAAATTCTCCACAAAAAAAAAGTTGGCCATAGAACAGAGTATTTTAATTTGGTACAACAGGTAGCCCTTACCAAAAAAAGTTAGCCTTAAGAGGTCTTGGGGAAGTCTTAAAGACTTCCTCAAGACTTTTGTAATGTTCTTGAGGGCCTCTTCAGATCAGACTAGCTTTTTTCGGTAAAGAAGGCATTCCACTTCGAATAAGGAATGACTAGCTGAATCAGTATCAAAATTAAATAGTATATATTTTCATATTAGGGACATATATTCGAAGTGGCTAATTTTTCATCATTTAGATGGAACAGGTCATTCGAAATAAATCTGTAAATATACAGGAAGGTTCAGATATAAAAACTGTCACGCTCGAGGTTGAAGAAAATAAATTAGCTCAATATAAATTTTATCGCTCCATAGAAGCAATTTATTTTTTGATCCAAACCATCCTGTATGTTAGTGCGAAATATCAATATTTACTCATTAAAATCAAAACAATCAAATCTCCACACAATTTAAATTTCAAAGCAAGTCAGTAGCCAATCACCATAAAAACAGAGTTTGAAGAGAAGGAAGGTTTTCAGGCAATTTATTGGGCCCGCTCCATCAGACTGTAACCATGGCAAAGCTTGCGCCAAAAGCGAATGCCTCTAACGTTCTTTATTTACAAACGAAATTAGTCTCAAATTAGGCTTAGCCAGAAATAAACCAGTAATAGAGCATAAAAGCGAATTATTTTATGGGTAAAAGATATTTTTTGCATATGTAAGTAATTTTATTATAGTTATTGTTTATTTTTAAATCAATAATAGCTCTCCCCTTACCAAAAAAAAATGATGATGAGGTCCTCAAGAACACTACAAAAGTCTTGCGGAAGTCTTTAAGAGTACCCCGACTTCTTGACATAATGAAAGACTTCTCGAAGACCTCTTAAGACTACATAAAACTCCCGAAAGACTTCCCCAAGACCTCTTAAGACTGACTTTTTTTGGTAAGGGTCAATTCACAAATCACATGCTCCTGGTCTCATTAAAAGTGCCAAATGCTATGATAACCCATTTTAATTTTGAAAATTGGCATATTTCATTTAAAAAGTAGCCATCTTAATATTTAAAAATCAAGGTAGAATTACCTGAATATTAACTCTCGCATTATGTTCAATTAGACACTGAACAATGCGTTCCAAACCCCAGGCTCCACACAAATGCAAAGGAGTTTGACCATCTTTACCTTCTTCACACTGACCGTCTAAACCAGGTTTTCTAGGAGTATCTACATCACATCCACTTTAAGTGAACATTTCGAAATTTAATATTAAAAAAAATAAGGTTAGAGTTTGCTACATCAAGTATCCAATTTAATGGCCAGAAGTTATATTTCTTACATACAAGCAAACATACAGCTTGCCTCGATCACGGTCTTGTCAAATTGAGCTTGATTGAAAAGGCCGATTGGGTGATGTCTGTTCTATTTTTCATTTCAATATGCTCCCATAGAGTAACAAAAGAAATTAGCTTAACAAATCAGCAAAAATCAACTAATTTATCCAAAAATGGTAATTGGAAATTTCCTACAATCAAATTGAAAACCTAAATCAACCTGAAGTGGACAAATAAAAAATGTTTTGGGTTCCAATTTGGAGCATTTTTCACAAAATTAGATTCTTCCCCATTGTGGGTAAGCTAATTTCATTCGTTATTCTACAGGAGCAAATTTAAATGAAATGTAAAACCAAAGTCACAGTAGATAAAAACAGCCTCACAGTTTTCAATTTCTAAAGATTATTCATGAGCTTCGCACAAGATCAAATTGACAAGGCGCCAACGAGTAAGGTTGAAAGTAAACTTCAAGATGAGTAGTCTAGTAAAACTTTACTACGTGTGAAGAAAAAACATTATCTATCAAAGACTTTCCATACTCAAACGAAATAATTTGTTTAAAAATGTCCCTATCCTCTTTGTAGATATCGCATAGTTAAAGTAGTATAAATATTTAACAATGCATAATAAATTTAAAATAATATTAACATTTCATACCAACAGATAATATTTTCCAAATAACATACCTTCGTATTAAAAAACAGGCAACTGACTCGTTGTTTTCATCAATGGCTCTGTGCAATAAGGTCTGCTGACATCCACCAGGGCCTTCTGCCCAGCAATCAGTGTCACAGCCATATTGTACCTGTAAAAATAATGATTACAAGTACAGACTGTAGTAAATAAAAAATAGTTCATAGAATTAACACTACATGAATAATGGAAGGCCCCACCATTGTAAGCTTGTTATTTTCTTACGGGCATCATTATGGTAAAGCCATGCATATAAATGTTTATAATGTATTATAACTATCTCAGTAAAAGAGTAATTAAATTAGTTAAGTTTCAATTATATCATGCCTAGTAATTAAACCAGCAAACGCTGTATAGTCGACTATACAGTCAGAATCCGACAGAAGATCAGCTATGCACAATATGCTAGGTATCATAAAGAAAAGATAGAAGTACACACTGGGAATTCTTATGATCTGATAAACTATATTGGCAAGACAGAACCCCCTTTATATTTAGTTTAAAGCTTTAAAATTATCAAATTTAACAGCTTGCAATATAAAAAACCAACGGATTAAAAATCCAACTTGTTTGCATCTGTATAGATCAGTAAGTTTCCTAGGGTAGATGGTTAGTCTTAATAAATTGGTCGAAACCAGTGAAGGCATCTCACTGCTATAACTTATCCTGAGACCTTAATTTTACTAGGAATACTTCTGAGTGAAATTATAGAAAAGGTAAGTTGCGCTTATAGTCTTTCACACCCTTAGAATTAAGGCCCCCTTAAAAAAAATAGAATGCGCGGAAGGGTATTTGAATGTAAAAATCTGCGCGCGTGCGTCGAACAACCAGTTCTCAGGCTCTCGAGACATTTTGCTTAACGTCGTCAGCGTTCTACGCCAAGGCTTAATTAGAATTGTGGAAAATGGATAAGCAAACCCAAACTTCCAAACAGTTTAATACATACTCGTATCGTCAAAGTAAAAATAATGAAAATGGAAGCCAATTTGCGTACATTAAACACTGCGCTAAAGGAGCCCTCTTAAAATCCAATATGAGAAGTCAATTCATTTAAATGTATACGGATCATTGTGAAAACAGAACCCTTATCTGGCAAGGAATTTAACTATGGGGAGAGCTGCAGAAATATTAGGTGCATTTTTATTGTTTAATTTTATTACAACTCACTTATCATAAATATAATAGATTGATCCATTCCATATTCTTACCTAAACATCCAAAGTTTGGCGCCAAATATTTAAATCAAAATTGTTTGGGGAACTACATTTTCAGGATGAAATGATAGTCGTGAGTAGTCGATTCTGGGGCCTTCTAAGGGTGTGAAAGACTATAGTAATTTTTGTCTTAGGAAGGCTTAGTGATTAACTACAGGTAACTCAATTCTCAAATATTACTCAACTACCAATATTAGCTTACCCAATTAGGGAAATCAACTAATTTCGTCAAAATGGAAAATTCCAACAGAATTTGAAAAAAAAAATCTAATCAAAGAGCAACAAAGGTATTTTGTTTAGTCAGCTGCTGGAATCTACCAATTGGGACCATTTTTGAAAATGGTAGATTTTTCATCATTGGGAAAGATGATTTCTTTTGTTAATCTATGGGAGCATATTGAAAAGTAAAACCGACGTCTCAAAATAGGTAAAAAGAGCCCCGCAGATTTTAAATTTCTAAAGATTAACATCTTGTTCTTGAATATTTTCAAGTTCACAATGGCGTGTACAACAGATTGTGTGGCGTATGTACATTTTATGAAGCCTTTCAAAAGGGGGAGGATCTTTAGATTAGTCCAAGGTTTTAGTTTGAATTGAATACCAAAATCTGAACTTTTACACTTCACCCAACCTTTAAAAATAAGTATTGTTACTTTTGAGAAATAAAAATAAATTACCAGAATAGAGGCAACATCTTCCTGACCACTTTCAAGAGCTACCCAAAGAGGCGTGTTGTTCTCAGAGTCTTTTATATTGAGATCAGCACCATTGATGCACAACGCTTCAACAACCACTGGTAGATGACGCTTAACTGCAATTTGCAAGGGAGATTCGTCATCTCTAGTGCTTAGCGTTATATCAGCCCCATTTTCTATCAAGAAAAGGGCACCGGGAGAATCTTGTTCCATTATGGCCCGATGGAGCATAGTAGATCCTCGAGAGTCAGTAGCATTTATATTAGCACCTCCGGCTAACAGCTGTTTGGCCACATTATGCAAAGAACATTTGAGAGCGAGAGCCAATGGCGTCTCGTCTAAAGAATTTTTCAAATTGAAATTTGGAACAACAAGCGCAGACTCTGGCTGGTTTCTAGCATTATCTAAAAAAAGATAATATATTCCATAATTAGACAACTTACAAGTTAATGCCACAAGGGAATCATAACACCAAGTAATACTACGAGTGACAAAGTTCTAAATTGGGAATTTACCAATTACAGGGTAGGTAATTTACGGTTTACTCCGGTAAAATTTGCAAAGGTTATAATTTAAAACTTTTTAAAAATCGCTAAATTTGATGTTTTAAATCGTCTACGAGTCTTAACTGTGTGTTTGGTCTTGTTAAGGGTGTGTTAATATAACTTTCATGTCAGAACCACTTTGCTCAAAGTTAAATGGTGAAGCGTATCACGAAAAACATTCTGAAGGGTTTGACAGAGGAATTCTGCATTTAGAGTAATATTTTGAAGGTGAGTTAAAGTCGAACTCAAACAGTAATGTAGAATATTGATAATTTATAATTATTGTCATACTTGATAAAGGAGAAAGTTCTCCAAAACCCATTGTACAGTGAAAGTCACAATTGTGTTAAAAATTTAGACTGTAATTATGTCACGAGAATTGTATCTCGAGTAATATTTTGCTTATTAGCTACCATGGCCATTATCGTATGGTCCGTTTTACCCTTGGTGTTATGTTTTTTTTTTTTTTTTTTTTTGTAATGCACAGAACATTAAATGTAGCAGCTACAATAGCCAATAGATAATGAAGAAGAGTAACTTTTTATTGATTAAGGGTGTTAAATATTCATAAAAACAATACTAAGAGTTCATAAATTTGACCATGATTAAATTTTTATTTAAACCTAATTATATTTGAATGCTCTAATAAGAATATTATTTATTGTAGAAAATAATAAAAGGTTGCCCTAAACTTAACATGTAATATATTTAAACAGTGTAGGGGGTATAATACCTAAGCCAAGTTGTCGTCTGCTCTTGTTGCCATCTGTAATTTTAGTCTCTCCCCAACTTCGGCATAGTTAAGTTATACTGTCACCCTCCATGAAAAAGACGTTGGCTACAATTGTAACATCTAATAATAATAATTCAACTCTAAATCTTGATGAATGTGTTTTTGGTGTCAGTGATAATCTCTCAAACTTTAGGTCAAGGTTCCATATATTCTAGATAGTTTAACCTAAGCCTATAGGATCACATATTAATACCGTGGTAGCTATTTATTTATCCAATCAAGGACATTTTTATTCATTATCGTCTACTTTGTAATTGTAACGAAATCAGTTACTGATTTGCAATCTTACTTTTGTGATCTATTATCGCTTGAACAGTAGCTTCATTCCGAGCTAGAATCGCTAAATGTAAAGGAGTTTGAAGGTAACAAGAATTTGAATCAATAGATGATGTGACCTCTGAATTATACGAGAAAGACATTGTGACGTCAGGAGCTGCAGTCTGAAGATTTGGATTTCCACCTTTTCTAAGTAGAGTTGACACTAGACCCGAGAGGCCGCGCGAACAAGCAATATGTAACGGGCATTCTCCCTATAAAAAACGATTTTGTTCTATTTAAATGCTATACTTTTGATCAATTTGAACTAATTAAATACATGTAAAATTAATATCAAAACAGGTTTTGTGGTAATTCCCGGTTAATTCATCTTGAAGGAAAAAAAACAGTACATACTGTTTCCCTGATTCATACACTGACAAAAATCGATTTACCTTGGTTTGTTCACAATCAAGGCTTATAGCATCATTTCGAAAATGATCAGAATTAAAATAGCATATTTATCTGAAACTAATGATTGAAACATCTCATCTACCAGCTTAACTAATTTTGAAGAAAATTAGATTTTTGGATTTGTCAGCAACTTTTTCTCACCCTTCATTATTACCGAAGAGATGTGAACTGAAGTTGCTTAGCCAAATTGCTCCTCAAAGCGACAAAAGCCAATTTCTTACCTGGGTTTGATAACTAGGTAACAAAAGCGTTTTGTTGATGGCGTATAGACCATGATAACAAATATTCTATTAATTATGTTGCATAATCATACAGGTAAAATATTTAAATTAAATTCCTCTTAATTTGTTTCAATTCTTTACCAAATTAGCTTTGATAGAGATCACGGCTGTATGAAACGATATCACTTAAAAATAGTATAACTCACTAAACTTAATTAACTTAAAATGCTTGTTGAACATTAATCAATCTAAATCATTAAGCCTAATTAAATAATTTAATTCAAACTTGTGCACTTCGAGTTTAAATGTGGTGTGTTTGCAATAAAAACATCAGGGGTTCAAGTTTAATTTAAAACAATGCATTTTTAATGAGAAATGGCATTTCTATACTCAAGGGGAGTTTGCATTGACAACTTTTTCCCAATGATTGAAGTTTAGCATTATGTGTATTCATTTGTTGCTGCTTTTCCTATTTCGCTATAGCTACATTTATAGTTTAGCAATAGTATCAACTGGTAGACGGACATTACTACGGTAGTATGCTCCATCTCTTTTTAACAACTAGTTTATAACTGTTTCAAAATTTAAAAAAGTCAACTTAAAAATTGACATTGAGGGAGCTCTTAATATTTGAAAAGGAAAGATCGTGTGGTTAAAAATAGAAAAATGACAGTTGAACTTGTAACACGAGACCGAAAACAACTGAATATATTTTATGGAATCCAAGCCTAACAAGAAAGTTTATTTGATAACTGAAAAATCAAAATAGAGAACTCAACAGTTACCTATTATATTATATCCTTTGATAAACAAGGGCTTATAGTCTAAATGCTAATGCCAATGAGAGTTTCTCTTTGAAATGTCGTGGGAACCAAAAGAAAACAGACGTTTGTTAGATAATGCACGTGCTTTAGAATTAAAATGATTAACCCTTCATTTCGTTGGCATTCTTAGTTACTTCTAAAAATTGACTCTAAATAAGGTTTTTACATGTATTTTAACACTCCAAATCAATTTAAAATAAATTGTTATCAAAGTCCAATTACCCTAAGGGGATTCGGGTATTACCTAATAATTCTTAAATTAACATTTTAGAAATTCAAAAAACAAAAAAAAAAAATCCTGACTCTTTCAGATTCCATATAAACCCTGTTAAGATTGCCAGTATTGCCATCACAGCAAATGAAATACTCGCACTTACTTTGCTACTTAAAAGAAGAATGAGGAGGAAAATTAAGTGTTATCTATCGATTCTACTATTAAAAGACGAGCATTGAAACCTTTGTGAAATGTCTCTGGATTGAGCAAAAAATCAGTACGATTCAGATCAAAAGACTGCAGGGTCATTCCATGTGAAAACGACCAATGTCCCCGAGGCACCGACTCCGATTTTATTTAAACTCCACACATAACTAAAATGGTCATATTTAGTGGGAAATCCCAAGTTTCAAGTGAAAATTCCTGTAATTTTCGGAGATATGTGCTTTGGAAGTTTCGAAGTAGCGGAGCTATTTCTTAAATCCATTAAATATGCCAATTTTATGTATTTATATCTAACTAATGAATTAATGCATATCTATGAAATAAATTGCACTTATTCTAGGCTTGGTGGAGATCAGTTAAAAAATAATAGGATCCCCTTCTGTGAAATAAATTTCTCAATATAAATTCATAAAGTCGCCAAAAAACTCGCAGTGACCCCCAAAGTGGATAACTTTAATTGCCTAAAACTAACAGTTATCTTATTTCAATTGAAATTAAATTACTATCAATAAGATTTATTAATGTCCTTTACAGGAAAAGACATCCAATTCGGCAACTGAGAAAATGGTTCTTACGTAAACTGTCTCCGAAATAAATGTTTTTACGAAAAATGTTAAAACATGGTAGTGGTTTTAGTGTTATAAGGCTCGTTGGGATTCTAATATTCATAGAAAAAGCTAGTTCATTATAAAGCTTAGATTTTAAGCTACAACATGCAAAAATAAAAAGTTTGTCTATAGGGTTTTTTCTTGCCCAAAAATAATGCTCAATTATGGGATTTTTTCTCATATTTATTTGTCAAGTTTGAGTCTACTTAATATTATTATTACATTATTATTATAAATTATTGTTACAGTTATATCTGAGATGGTTAGTTTCTATTAGATAAACGATTTAAGAAGTTATATGTGTTACTGTTATAACATATTTGTGAAATTGAACACCCCTTAAAAACTATAATGGTTTAGCCCTAGTCATGTATATTATTTCTCGACATTTAGCCGTATAAAGAGGCCCAAATAAGGGGAACCATACCACTGTTTTTTACTCTGAATTATACCCTTTTCAAACGAGGCTTAACTAGCCTGTTTAATCAGATTTAACCGTGGTTTAATCACAATTAACCTAGGTTTATAGAACTGAGAAGGGTAAGTAAACCACAGTTCAAACTAATTAAACCATGGCTAATTGCTTCTCGTCTGAAGAGGCTATAAGGAGCAATTTCATTCTTCTGATTCATTCTAAAAATAAATTTAATCACAATTAACCTAGGTTTATAGAACTGAGAAGGCTTTGTAAACCTCGATGAAATCTAGTTAAACCACGGCTAAGTACGCCTCGTCTGAAGAAGGTAAAAGTAACTCATCCTGTATGTTCATCTGGGCTGCTGGGCATCGTTTAAAAGAAGCTTGCGATAGTATGAAGCTACACAGTTCGCTGTGTTAGTTCCATATTATCGCGAGTTTCTTTTGAAAGATGCCCAGCTGAACATAAAGGATGAGATACTAGTTCATTCATTTTT
Source organism: Odiellus spinosus (assembly GCA_963920705.1). Classification (NCBI taxonomy): domain Eukaryota; kingdom Metazoa; phylum Arthropoda; class Arachnida; order Opiliones; family Phalangiidae; genus Odiellus; species Odiellus spinosus. Next base: position 18,185,295 of record OY987225.1, on the reverse strand, counting down.
AATTTTAAACTAGGAAATCACTGTTATAGTGTAGCAGACCCATATACTTTATTAGAATTCTAATGAATCACGCCACGCAAACGTAATTATTAATATACGAACTTTCCTCTATGAAATTTATTTTTAGAATGAATCAGAAGAATGAAATTGCTCCTTATAGCCTCTTCAGACGAGAAGCAATTAGCCATGGTTTAATTAGTTTGAACTGTGGTTTACTTACCCTTCTCAGTTCTATAAACCTAGGTTAATTGTGATTAAACCACGGTTAAATCTGATTAAACAGGCTAGTTAAGCCTCGTTTGAAAAGGGTATAATTCAGAGTAAAAAACAGTGGTATGGTTCCCCTTATTTGGGCCGCTTTATACGGCTAAATGTCGAGAAATAATATACATGACTAGGGCTAAACCATTATAGTTTTTAAGGGGTGTTCAATTTCACAAATATGTTATAACAGTAACACATATAACTTCTTAAATCGTTTATCTAATAGAAACTAACCATCTCAGATATAACTGTAACAATAATTTATAATAATAATGTAATAATAATATTAAGTAGGCTCAAACTTGACAAATAAATATGAGAAAAAATACCATAATTGAGCATTATTTTTGGGCAAGAAAAAACCCTATAGACAAACTTTTTATTTTTGCATGTTGTAGCTTAAAATCTAAGCTTTATAATGAACTAGCTTTTTCTATGAATATTAGAATCCCAACAAGCCTTATAACACTAAAACCACTACCATGTTTTAACATTTTTCGTAAAAACATTTATTTCGGAGACAGTTTACGTAAGAACCATTTTCTCAGTTGCCGAATTGGATGTCTTTTCCTGTAAAGGACATTAATAAATCTTATTGATAGTAATTTAATTTCAATTGAAATAAGATAACTGTTAGTTTTAGGCAATTAAAGTTATCCACTTTGGGGGTCACTGCGAGTTTTTTGGCGACTTTATGAATTTATATTGAGAAATCTATTTCACAGAAGGAGGTCCTATTATTTTTTAACTGATCTCCACCAAGCCTAGAATAAGTGCTATTTATTTCATAGATATGCATTAATTCATTAGTTAGATATAAATACATAAAATTTGCATATTTAATGGATTTAAGAAATAGCTCCGCTACTACGAAACTTCCAAAGCACATATCTCCGAAAATTACAGGAATTTTCACTTGAAACTTGGGATTTCCCACTAAATATGACCATTTTAGTTATGTGTGGAGTTTAAATAAAATCAGAGTCGGTGCCGCGGGGACATTGGTCGTTTTCACATGGAATGACCCTGCACCTTTTACCTTCATAAAAGTGCACACAGCTGTGCATATGAATATAATCAATAGTGAAATTTGGCGCAGTTAAAAGATTACTACACCAAAGGTGAAATGTCTTTTGTTAAGTCTGAGGCCCTCCTTTTAATTAAATGTTCAAATCTAAATCTTTTCCAATTTTTTGCACCATTCAGAGATATTTCCCAGTTTTCCCAGAATGTTTTACAACACAAACCTTTTTTAATTGCAGAATCAATAGAATCCCTTCAATTCCCATTTCACCTTCCCTTTAAGCGCAGCAATTTAACTTTCCCATAAAATAGTCTTGGGGTCAAAATGAGTGCCCTTGTTTAAATTTTTATAGCACCATAAAAATTGGCACACATTTCGAGCCTCCCCAGAGCACGCAACTCACTGCGGAGGCTCAGTTAGGCCTCTGCTTGGGGCAAGGTAAAATAAAAGTCAGCAGGGAAGCGAAAAAAGTAAAAGAATGTACTAACCTTTGTATTGGCAAGATTAACTTTAGCTCCATGGTTGGCTAAAAAGATGCCAGCAGCCTCATGATCTTGCTTAGCAGCTAAATGCATTAGACATTCACCTACGATAAAATTATTTATTGCAGATATTTTACTATGATATAAAATCGTCTGGTGATAGGAACTAACCATTACTTCTGTTTACAGCATCAACGGAAGCCCCTTTCTTAATTAACTGACAAGCAAATCCATCATCTTGTAAATCACCACACATCAAAGCCATCCAAAGGACAGTATGATTATTATCATTGGACAGTTCCAGATTTAATGATGGTTCTTCAAGCAGTACTTTAAATACAGCACTGTTATTTGAAGTTATTGCCCGGTGTAAGGGAGTGCTAGTAGAAAATAATAACAATATTTCACCCTTTAACTTCACTAGCAAAATGCCCTTCAAATATAGTAAGCTCCTTACAATTTTATATTGGTACTAGTTGCCCTTTGGGCATGGATAGTGGGCGCTAGTTAATAGGGAAGTGGATGATCATTTTAAGTTCACTTTATAGTCAAAACAAAAAGTTTACACATAGATGAGACACTGTTTTTGCCCAAATATTTTCTAATAAACTATTAAATCCCTTAAAGAATCATACTCAATAAAGGAAATATTTTGCTTTTTGCTTTTATCCAAAATACCCTTAGTCTGATCTGAAGAGAGAACACTACAAAAGTCTTGGGGAAGTCTTTTAGACACCTAGCACTACTTTTGCAGTGAGCATGACGTCACAATACGTTGTCAGTCAATCAAAAATGCATATTATTTATAATATAGTATATATAATTATAATAAATTATACATCTTATATATATATATATATATATATATATTTATTATTATATAAAATCAGTTATTTGACAAGAAGTGTGAACAGTTTTAAGCGATTTAAAAAGGTTTTCTTAATTGGCGAATGTAATTGACATTTTACGAGATATCTAGTATTTATTATAAATCATTGAGCATAGAATCCATTTGAGTTCCATTCTTGAATGACTTATCATCATAAAGACGATGGAATCAGAGCCAAGGGTAAACCCAATTTTTTTTAATCCCTAACCCTTTCATCTTACTTGGCAATTACATTGTTTATGAGCAGTCTTGACGATAATTTCTATTTAGGTTTACCCCATTTAGGATTAACAAAGAAATTGTCACAAACTGAATCCCAAAGGTTGTTTAAAAATTAAATACTTGATATACAATAGATCTATTTCATCGTAGAATTAGATAGGTCTTAGTTAAAAGTAAGAAAAATTGTAATCAAGGGAGTAGTTCTACATAAGAGAATATCATCCCACAATCACATACTATTCGGTTTTTGATTAGGGTTGGATCAAAACTGAGTTGGATCGGTATCCATAATGATATTGGGGTTTAATGAATATATTGGTATTTTTCATCCAAGAATAAAAATACACCAATAGCCCAGCATTCTTGGGTCATGACTCTTCAATATTTAATGAAGCAGATGGTAATTTATTTTCTGTTAACAAAGAAGAAAGAAAGCTGGGACTTATATCAAGATGAGTAAGGATGATAAATTGAAAGTAACAAGTAAATTTTTATCTTTAGGTTAATTATGGTTCCTGCTCCTGAAAGGGTTCAAATAATATTTCTTAGAGACTTTAGAAATAAGACTCATGTTTTTCGCCCTAATGGCTTCATATTTTTAACACAAGCTCTATGCTCTATGGGTAGTCCTATACTTTCCCCCTTATCCACATTTGCTAATTACTTAATTGATCACATTTGCTAATAACCTAATTGTTCATATAATTTGCTGAAGCAAAAACATTTGAGCTGTCTTATAAAATCAAATATTCAAATACATACTCTCCATTAGAATCTTGTAGATTGGGGTTGGCACCGTGAGTTAAAAGGCTCTTCGCAATTCTGGCCAAACTGGCACATAGTTTTGGGTTGAGCCCATCACATCCTTTATAACTAGCCAAAGAATGCAAGACTGTTTCTCTTTCAAGAGGAGTGGCAATATCAACGGCAGCTCCATTTTCAATGAGGAAAGTGGCGGAAAATTCATCGCCTATAAAAATACAACATGTCCAGTTAAAGGAAGGAATGCAACCCAACAAGGGAGTTGCTTTGTATCGTTACCTTATCATTAAAATAATTCTAATACAAGAGTAATAAAAATAAAAAACAAATTCTATCTAAGAAGAATCAAAGGAAGTTTGTTTCATGTTGTTAAAAGGTGGATGAAGAGAAAAATGAAGTGATTTTTTTATCAATTGTACTGTTGAAAATAACGTATAAAAACATTCTAGAAATCTCTAATCTCTGAATTGTGAAAAAAAAAAATTGCTTTATTGCTATTCAAAGAGTGATGCACTGTGGGGTGTGTTGCTTTGATTTCACTAAGGAGGGCATCTTTTGATTAGTTAGATTAGATTCTACATTAAATTCTGTGTCAATTTTTTTTTAGATTTCGAAGATACTTCGTGAATGTTTTAACATGCAAACTGTCTAATTTTTATAAGTGGAATCAATACAATAAAATCACTTTAATTTGCTATTAACCCTCACGTTAATGAGTAATATCTATAAAGCATTGACTCAATACCTCTATCAATGGCTCTATGAAGTAACGTTCTTCCTCCATGATCAGTAACATTGAGATTTGCTCTATGAGTGACCAAACTTTTAGCAACACTCTCCTGCCTGCTCTTTAGTGCCAGATCTAGAGGAAGATCACCCAGATTGTCCACTTCATTCAATTTGGAAGGCAACTAAAGAAATTTTATACTGTTATTTTAGTACAAGGACCACTGAACAAATTCTCATAGTTCTCGATGGAAGGGCTACAAAATATTACACCCTTCTTACCCAAAATTAACCCTTACGGAAAAAATCTAGTCTGATCTGAAGAGGTCTTCAAGAACACTACAAAAGTCTTGGGGAAGTCTTTAAGACTTTTCCAGACCGACAATAGGGGAAATCTCATTGTCTAATAAACAATTTTGTAGAAGCCTCATTTATCATTTGAGAATTGCAAGCAGCTGAAGAAGGACCACACCGAAAGTTACCGATGATTTTAAGTTTTTAAATAAACCATTTTTAATTCCATGAAGTATCTGCTATCATTATAAATTTTAACTACTTAAACAATATACAGGGTGGAACAGATAACAAAACTCAATAGCTTCTATGGGAAAAAATTTCAATGGGATTTTAACATTGAAAATTAAAATTAGGAATTTCATCAAAATAGACCATTTCGGCGGAAAATTAAAATCAGCTTAAACAACGCTAATTTGAAATTATTTTCAAAAATCGACAAAAATAACCAAAAATAGGCCAAATTCGATAATTCCTTTTAAATTCGATAAAAATAGGCCAAATCGGAAAAATCCTTTTAAAATCGATAAAAATAGGCCAAATCGGAAAAATCCTTTTAAAATCAATAAAAATAGGCCAAATTGGATAAATCCTTTCAAATCGGTAAAAATAGGCAAAATTGGATAAATCCTTTTAAAATCGGTAAAAATAGGCCAAATCGGATAAATCCTTTTAAAATCGGTAAAAATAGGCCAAATCGGATAATTCCTTTTAAAATCGGTAAAAATAGGCCAAATCAGGTAATTCCTTTTAAAATCGATAAAAATAGGCCAAATCGGATAAATCCTTTTAAAATCGGTAAAAATAGGCCAAATCGGATAAAACCTTTTAAAATCGGTAAAAATAGGCCTAATTGGATAATTCCTTTTAAAATCGGTAAAAATAGGCCAAATCGGATAATTACTTTTAAAATCGGTAAAAATAGACCAAATCGGATAAATCCTTTTAAAATCGATAAAAATAGGCCAAATCGGATAAATCCTTTTAAAATCGGTAAAAATAGACCAAGTCGGATAATTCCTTTTAAAATCGGTAAAAATAGGCCAAATCGGATAAATCCTTTTAAAATCGGTAAAAATAGGCCAAATCGGATAAATCCTTTTAAAATCGATAAAAATAGGCCAAATTGGATAAAACCTTTTGAAATCGATAAAAATGGGCCAAATTGGATAAAACCTTTTGAAATCGATAAAAATGGGCCAAATTGGATAAATAATTTTGAAATCGATAAAAATAGGGCAAATTGGATAAATAATTTTGAAATCGATAAAAATAGGCCAAATTGGATAAATCGACTTGAAATCGATAAAAATAGGCCATAGTGGTTAAATAATTTAGAAATTAACATAAATGTGCGAATTTAAAATTATCCTCCTAAACCAATAAAATTTAGGTCAAATTAGTAATTTCTTTTTAAAATTTAAAGAAATTGCGCCAAATTTAATAATTGTTATTTTTCTCCAACAACGATCAAGAATTTTCTGAAATGCGCGATATTCTCTTGAAAATTCTCATCAAACTCCAGTAAAACAGACCAAAATCTCGCGCGAGACTTTTTCGCGGGAAAATTGCGTAACAGATTTTAAAACAAAGTCTCGCGCAAATTTTATCTAAAAATTCGGGGAACGAATAAGAGGTCCTTTCTTTTTTGAAGAAAATTTAACTGGGCCAATTTATCTGGAATTTCTTCAAACTAGCGTTACCGAAGCCTTGCGAGAGATGCCACCAGCTGAAACGCAAGATATGTGGTTTCAGCAAGAAGGAGCACCTCCGCATTACCATCGAGGCGTACGAGAGTGGCTTAACCATAGCTTTCCTAACCGATGGATTGGACGGCGAAGGCCCTTTCCATGGCCACCAAGATCCCCCGATCTAACACCTTTGTACTTTTTCCTTTGGGGATACGTAAAAAGCGTTGTGTATGAATCTGAAATTCACACACTTGAGGAACTGCGGCAAAAAATTAGATCGGCTGTCGAACGAATTACTCCCGCAACTCTAGCTAATATCCTAGGGTCAGTAATCAGTCGCGGCGAAGAATGCCTAGGAGCCGATGGGGGGCATATTGAACACATGCACTAATGATTTTGGCCTGTTTTATTGGAGTTTGAAGAGAATTTTCAGGAGAATATCGCACATTTCAGAAAAATCTAGATCGTTGTTGGAGAAAAATAACAATTATCAAATTTGGCACAATTTCTTTAAATTTTAAAACGAAATTACTAATTTGACCTAAATTTTATTGGCACATTTATGTTAATTTCTAAATTATTTAACCACAATGGCCTATTTTTATCGATTTCAAAAGGTTTTATCCAATTTGGCCTTTTTTTATAGATTTTAAAAGGATTTATCCGATTTGGCCTATTTTTACCGATTTTAAAAAATTATCCAATTAGGCCTATTTTTTCCGATTTTAAAAGGCTTTATCCAATTTGGCCTATTTTTACCGATTTTAAAAGGATTTATCCGATTTGGCCTATTTTTATCGATTTTAAAAGGTTTCATCTGATTTGGCCTATTTTTACCGATTTTAAAAGGAATTTTCCAAATAGGCCTATTTTTACCGATTTTAAAAGGATTTATCCGATTTGGCCTATTTTTATCGATTTTAAAAGGTTTTATCCGATTTGGCCTATTTTTACCGATTTTAAAAGTATTTATCCAATTTGGCCTATTTTTACCGATTTTAAAAGGAATTATCCGATTTGGCCTATTTTTATAGATTTTAAAAGGATTTATCCGATTTGGCCTATTTTTACCGATTTTAAAAGGAATTATCCAATTAGGCCTATTTTTACCGATTTTAAAAGGATTTATCCGATTTGGCCTATTTTTATCGATTTTAAAAGGTTTTATCCGATTTGGTTATTTTTACCGATTTTAAAAGGATTTATCCAATTTGGCCTATTTTTATCGATTTTAAAAGGAATTACCCGATTTGGCCTATTTTTACCGATTTTAAAAGGAATTATCCGATTTGGCCTATTTTTACCGATTTTAAAAGGATTTATCCGATTTGGCCTATTTTTACCGATTTTAAAAGGAATTATCCAATTGGGCCTATTTTTACCGATTTTAAAAGGATTTATCCTATTTGGCCTATTTTTACCGTTTTTAAAAGGATTTATCCGATTTGGCCTATTTTTACCGATTTTAAAAGGATTTATCCGATTTGGCCTATTTTTACCGATTTTAAAAGGAATTATCCGATTTGGCCTATTTTTATCGATTTTAAAAGGAATTATCCGATTTGGCCTATTTTTACCGATTTTAAAAGGAATTATCCGATTTGGCCTATTTTTACCGATTTTAAAAGGATTTATCCGATTTGGCCTATTTTTACCGATTTTAAAAGGAATTATCCGATTTGGCCTATTTTTACCGATTTTAAAAGGAATTATCCGATTTGGCCTATTTTTACCGATTTTAAAAGGAATTATCCGATTTGGCCTATTTTTACCGATTTTAAAAGAATTTATCCAATTTGGCCTATTTTTATCGATTTTAAAAGGATTTATCCGATTTGGCCTATTTTTACCGATTTTAAAAGGAATTATCCGATTTGGCCTATTTTTACCGATTTGAAAGGATTTATCCAATTTGGCCTATTTTTATCGATTTTAAAAGGATTTTTCCGATTTGGCCTATTTTTATCTATTTTAAAAGGAATTATCGAATGTGGCCTATTTTTATCGATTTTAAAAGGAATTACCCGATTTGGCATATTTTTGGTTATTTTTGTCGATTTTTGAAAATAATTTCAAATTAGCGTTGTTTAAGCTGATTTTAATTTTCCGCCGAAATGGTCTATTTTGATGAAATTCCTAATTTTAATTTTCAATGTTAAAATCCCATTGAAATTTTTTCCCATAGAAGCTATTGAGTTTTTTTATCTGTTCCACCCTGTATATGTGGCTCCTGTCATGGATCCGTCAAAATTGTATTGCCTACTCCAGCCTTAGTGGGGCAGCTGTACTCTGCCATCTAGCCCTTCCCAAAAAAAGTAGTCTTTAGAGGTCTTGGGGAAGTCTTTCAGGTGTCTTTTGTAGTCTTAAGAGGTCTTTGAGAAGTCTTTCATAATGTCAAGAAGTCTTGGGGTAGTCTTAAAGACTTCCCCAAGACTTTTGTAGTGTTCTTGAGGACTCACTTTTTTCGGTAAGGGAGATCCCATGTAGATGAAAAAGTTAACTCTTGTTCGAAAAGAGGCAGGCAGTTTTCTTCTTTAAAAACCAATGCCCTTTTCTTCGCTCATGTGACTCAAAAAACAGGAAGAGTCAAACCGGATTTAGGCTTGAATCCAGTTTCATAAGCATGACAGTTAAACAAGGACAGTGTTAAAAACATTCATATCACTCCTCTTATCACCCACCCAGACTCACTTTCCCATTTCTTTATTTAAAGCACTAGGTGGTGCGTAGGGCAAACAATATTAATATAATTATAGTATAAAATATGGAGTAGTAATTGCACATGAGGGGAATGGATTCAAAAACTTTTTTTAGGCACTGAACACGCTGAACAGTTTAACATCATCTGCAACGGAGTTACAATTAATCAAGCAAAGTGAAATAGAGGTAACTTTGTACATAAAGTTTCTAGTAAGTTAAAGGGGGGATAACAGATTTTCAACTACATTAATCTGTCAAATTTCGCGAAGGCTAGAGGCTTATTATGTGGGTTATCCCTAAAGTTACCATTTATAGGTTACCCTCGAATATTAAGTAACAGCTAGATTTCTGGCGGAATCTACAAATAGAAAATTCAAGAAAACGTTTAACTATTTTGGGGTAAACTACACCAATTTCAAGTACCTACCCTCGAATATTAAGTTATTAACTATTTTGGGGTAAACTACACCAATTCCAAGTGGTTTGAATTAAAATATATTCCAGACTCTCTCTCAAGTTTAGATCAGTTTTCAGCAGATACATATTCAGGGTTCATATAAAATTTTCTATGGGAGATTCCCTGACTTTTTCAAGCTTTCCCTTACCAAAACTCAAAATTCTACTCATATTTGTTAGTTGTTGGAAATGCAAACTTTTCGACACATGATTTTGTCCTGGCAAGGTCGTTAGTTTGCTCAGAATATGACAAAAAACTATCTTTAGGCGAATATTTTTAGTTTAAAATAATTATTTATGACAACTAAAAGGTCAACCTATCATAAACATTTCCTTGACCTGTTTTATTTCCGTGACTTTTCCAGGTCATTTATAACTCTGAAATTGTGTTTTCAAGATAATGTGAACCTTTTAAAGAAAACTAGGTTCATAATTTAAAAATTTACAAACCATTGAATCAAACTCGATGAGATACAAAAAAACCACATCCTCTCTTTGGGTTCTTATGGCGGTGTGAAGAGGATAATCCGTTTTGCCTTTGAACATTTTGAAAAGAAGAGGAGCAGCCATGTGGGCGAAGTCTTCAATTGTGAAATCATCCTGATTGTGAGAATTAAACATCATATTTGTCATTTTTTCTGATAATTTTAAGCTAAACATATTAGAAATTTTTTTAAAGTTTTATATCCTAAATGCTCATCTGAGTTTCCCAATATGATCTTAGTAGCCAATCACCATTTGTGTAGAAATAGTGTTTTTTCTGTTTAAGAACAGAAATATAAATTATATTTATAAGGCTTAGTGGTTATAAAGTGTATATTAGATCAAAAACGCCATAGCTTTTATGGAGTAATAAAATTAACATTAAGCTCATACAAAGCTAGCACTCGAGTCTTGTATAAAATGTTTTTAACACACTCAATGTTAATTTTATCATTCCATCAAAGCTATGAGTTTTTTCAAGAAAGGATAGAATTACACAGGGAATTCTGTGCCCATAGATCCCATTTTAGAAACTTTTGCGAACTAAGAACGCATACTGTTGTATTACTAACTGATGTGATGAAACCCTCAACCATCTCACTAGATTGGTTGCTGGCACATCAAAGACGCGCATCAATTAAATCCATGGCATTAATTTCCAGGCTTGGAGTTGTTTTTCAATTGCATGGAAAAGTAAAGGCATTATCGTGCGGGGTAACTATTTATAATTAGATTAAAGAATGAATGTCTAAAAACTGAAGTAGAGAAAAAAAGCATTGTTAACCCTTGGCCACTGCAAACCCATAATTTGAGATTCCATACCCACAATGCCATGTTGAATGCTGCCACTCTGCAACCCTTAAAGGGAGAATGCAATCTATTAAGTTATTTTTAATTGATTCTTTATAGTTTATAAGTGTCATCGACCAATGAGCAAAGGCCTGTTGTTAAGGCGCGATCGAACTCCATGTGACTTCCAATAACATTTCATTGGACCCTTCAATACGAAGAAATTTCGGATTTCCATGAATCCAGCTAAGCCTATTTTTGTGGTATAAGTTTCAAATTGATTTCTAGTTTATCATTTGTTTGTAATTTTTTTTACTGGTGGATTAGGTTTATTTAAACGATAAAAAAAATCAATTGTTATTAGGTTGCATTCTCCCTAAATGCTCAGGGTAATTTCTATCCTAGCTTTCTTGTTGTTTTAAATCTGGCTTTTTTATCTAATTATTTTAGAGTTTGTAGCATTTTCTTTAATTTTGACATTTTGGTTTGATTCAATTTTTGGAATAGTTTGGTTAGCAAGCAAAACATTCTCTTACACAGTAAACTCTAGAACTGGTATGTGACTAAAGTCACATTGCAAAATTTTTAACAATAATTAAATTCTCATTGAAATGATTATTTAAGTTTATATTTATTTACAAGTACTAAAAACACTCAAATTAGTTAAACAATAAACATACCCAATGATTTGAAATAAGTTCGGAGGAATGATTTTTCAAGGTTTCAGCACCAATTTCGTCAGCAGTTTGATAGAATCGTACGCAGTTACTGACATTTACCGAAGATATGAGAGCTTTTTCACACCTATCCATTAAACCATCTAATTTAAATCTTTTGGCCAGTTTCACTAGCTGTAATATATCAGTATCGGGACGTTCCAGACCAATATCATCAGTATACACCCATTTCAAGAGGCAAGTTCCTATATTCTCATCAACATCTGGATGAACAAAATTAGAACACAATTTAAAAAATATATACGCATTAAAACCTTACTAAGATGAGTAAAGCTCAATTTTCAATCAATTTTTCCTAAAGAACCTTCTATCAAATTCATTTTGATATCCGCCTTTCTGTCACTTGAAACGTCTTAATGTTTACTTTAACATTCCTAATTGTTTGAAAATAACACGTTACTCTGCACAATCCTTCTAAGAGTTCTTTATTACCTGTCAAGTCTAATCTCTCCACATCAGAGAGGTTAGTAACTCCCCAGTTACTACTTCTGGCTGATAGAACAAAGCGATGGGCTCTAACATCCCTTCCATCAAGCGAAACGGTTAAATCACTGAAAAATACAAACATTTTTTTTTTTTACATAAGCCAAAATTCTAGGTCGGATTAAAATGTTTAAAATTTGAATTTTTTTGGTTTTTGGGTCATTTGTGGAACAGGACCATTTAAGCAACTGTAGGAATGACTGTTAGTTTCGTAGCTCTTGTAAAATGAATTTTTCTTGAAAAATTTTCCTTTCTCTGAGAGAATTATTTAATTATAATACAAAAAATACAAGGTATTTTAAGCCAATCACGATTACAATTAAGTAATGAAAGAGATTTAAATACGGCAACATCAACACCCCTGAAGGAGAGGCCGAATTTAAAAGAACCTCCAGCTCAGTTATTTTTCTATAGATCTTACCATGGAGGAAAGGGGGAAGGAGTCAAAATGAATGGTGGTCTTCACTCCCTACCCATATTGTGTTACTCCTAAAAGAGGTGGAAACTTCCTGGCAGACTGGGTAAAAATATTACCACGTGGCTCATGCCATAGTTATTAGTCGCGCCCTATACCCACAGTTATTTTTTCAAATTTAGCTCGGTAATTTTTCAAATATCATTCCAAAGAACACAGCACAGTATTTTCGCATTTTTAATTTTAAATTATGAAATTGAAGATTCAATCGGTTCATTCCACGTGAGATCGCCAAATTATGTTACCATGGGACAGCCGATTTTTTTTCACATTTTACACATACATTCGGCTCACTTTGAAACTAACAAATCCGAAATTTGAGAACAAAATATGCAGTAGTTTTGGAAATATGAGGATTTAAGCAAGACCCCTCTTCTTCAGCTTATCCGTTCATCAAATTTGGCTTTTTACGTAGACTCGAATAATATTTTTTTTCTAGTCATTCAAAGACTTTGAAATTTTGATTTCTCATGTATTTTAAAGTGAGAAATACAGTGGTTGTGTCCTTGTTTTTCTAAAATTCACGATTTAAAGTTATTCACGCGTCAAGTGAAAAACAAAATTTTTGGGGGGGTACCATTCGAGGCACGAAAAGTCTCCAGGTTATATATACATTTTTGAACACACCATCAGAAAGTCATAGGGAAGACCCTTCAAATGATATCATCAATATTTCTACATATTGGCTTTTATAAACGTTTTACAGCCGAATTATGAATTTCCAAAATTTCAGAAACATAATTTTTTTTTTAATTTCAAAATCTTTTATTTTGATTAAATATTTACCAACTTATTTACACATGGAAATAAAACATTTAACAACAAGAGTAATATAAAAGTGAACTGAATCAGCGCCATGGTTTATGCAATTAAAATTATGTGATGCATTTCAATTACTGGTCCTTTAGTGCACAAGGTGTTAATCATTGTAAAATCAGTCCTTATCAAGTAAATGCAGGTCAGAAACTGTGCATTTAGTAAACTACTAAATTAAGTTAAACACCCTTAAAACTCCATGTGATACTAATAGTTTGTGTAAGTCAGACAGCCGCTTTCAAATAATGAACTAAGAAAGTCAACAATTATAAATATAGTTTGAATGAGTCCTTGCCTATTTTCAAATCGTAGCCTATAAAATTAAATGGCCTAAAATCACATCAATGAGACTCATATGGAAAAAATAAAGTTATTCAGAATTTGGAGGGAATTTGAGACAAAAGTTGCGAAAGTCTTCAATATAAGTGAAGAGGCTTGATGCACCTTTTTGAAGGAAAAAATTTAAAATCGCTCAGAAAGTTGAGGCGGAGGGACTCCCACAATTTTGGGCAGACTTGGAGTAGGTTAAATAAAAAAATTGGCGTTGGGTGGCTTTTGGAATATTGCCTCTGAAATGAACAGGAGTGGAAAAATAATATATTATTCCTGGAGTTGGTAGGGACTGGGTTATTGCTGGATTTACTCGGGGTTGGCATTAATAATTTCCAAATGGAGTTGGTGGCATTGGAAGCAAGCTTTTGGGTCCCGATTCGGGTGCTGGTGGGGCCCTATATCAGTCTATCTAGAAAAAATAAAAAAAAACTATAGCTGCACTTGGAAACCGAAACTAAAACGTAACTTTCGAAGCTCATGAGTCACAGGATATTTGGAATTTTAGATTGTTATTCTTGGAGAGTTGGTCACTGTCAGAGTGACCAGTCGTCGAAGTTGACAGAGTACAGACGTAAAACGTTTCCCTTACCAAAAAAAGTTAGTCTTAAGAGATCTTGGGGAAGTCTTTCGGGTGTCTTACGCAGTCTTAAGAGGTCTAGGGGAAGTCTTCCATTATGTCAAGAATTCTTGGTGAGGTCTTAAAGACTTCCCCAAGACCTTTGCAGTGTACTTGAGGACCTCTTCACATCAGACTAACCTTTTTCGGTAAGGGTTGCGCACTAGAAACTATAATGGCCAGTAAAAGTCCTTAATTATTTAGTATATTATATGCGAAATAAGAATAAAGACTCTGAATCGGAAAGTGTGAAATCCATGGTTTTTCCAAATTCAAAATCAAAGGAAGTAGATGACGAAGTATGTACTTTTAAACAATGTTGTAACTTTGTAGTTGGAATTGGACGTCATTGTAAAACGTTTAAATTATACCTGACGGGGTCTGGGGGGGCTGTTGATGGAAACTTTTTTAGGAAGGGAAGTTTATTTACAGGAACTGCTTGCTTCGGAATTTCGGATATTTGAATTGCTTAAATTGCTTTAGAAATTAGAATTGGGAGTTAAAAGGGGGTGGCTTTGACGGGGATTGGAAATCATATGGAAATTATCAATTGGCTTTGGCAGGGATTGGAAAACATGCGAAACTTATTAATTGGCTTTTGGCAGGGATGACTTTTTTTGGGGTGTGGGAGTTGGGAGGCTTTGTAAAGATTCACAAAGGCGTTAGGGTGGCAGTGGCGTTTATAAAATATTTACTGTTGGAGTTGGCTGGCATTGGCATTGAGTTTTTTCATTTTGCAGCCCTCGAAGATTTACCACAGCCAACGGGATGGAACGAATTAGAAGCGAGAATGAAATATCATTTAAGGGCAGAACAATAGAAAGCTTTGGCTAAAGCAGAATTTAACCGAGTTGAATCTCTGATTAGCCATTAACCGAAGCTTGACTCCTCTCATCCTGGATACAACCCTACAAGCTATGTAATATTCGACCTGAATTCCAAGGTTTCTTGACATTCATGAGGGCAGCATCAGTCGGAAGTATACATGATCATTGCTTAGAAGAATTGGACGTCATTGTAAAACGTTTAAATTATACCTGACGGGGTTGGGGGGGCTGTAGATGGAAACTTTTTTAGAAAGGGAAGTTTATTTACAGGAACTGCTTGCTTCGGAATTTCGGATATTTGAATTGCTTAAATTGCTTTAGAAATTAGAATTGGGAGTTAAAAGGGGGTGGCTTTGACGGGGATTGGAAATCATATGGAAATTATCAATTGGCTTTGGCAGGGATTGGAAATCATGCGAAACTTATTAATTGGCTTTTGGCAGGGATGACTTTTTTTGGGGTGTGGGAGTTGGGAGGCTTTGTAAAGATTCACAAAGGCGTTAGGGTGGCAGTGGCGTTTATAAAATATTTACTGTTGGAGTTGGCTGGTATTGGCATTGAGTTTTTTCATTTTGCAGCCCTCGAAGATATACCACAGCCAACGGGATGGAACGAATTAGAAGCGAGAATGAAATATCATTTAAGGGCAGAACAATAGAAAGCTTTGGCTAAAGCAGGATTTAACCGAGTTGAATCTCTGATTAGCCATTAACCGAAGCTTGACTCCTATCATCCTGGATGCAACCCTACAAGCTATGTAATATTCGACCTGAATTCCAAGGTTTCTTGACATTCATGAGGGCAGCATCAGTCGGAAGTATACATGATCATTGCTTAGAAGAATTGGACGTCATTGTAAAACGTTTAAATTATACCTGACGGGGTTGGGGGGGGGGGGGGGAGCTGTTGATGGAAACTTTTTTAGAAAGGGAAGTTTATTTACAGGAACTGCTTGCTTCGGAATTTCGGATATTTGAATTGCTTAAATTGCTTTAGAAATTAGAATTGGGAGTTAAAAGGGGGTGGCTTTGACGGGGATTGGAAATCATATGGAAATTATCAATTGGCTTTGGCAGGGATTGGAAAACATGAGAAACTTATTAATTGGCTTTTGGCAGGGATGACTTTTTTTGGGGTGTGGGAGTTGGGAGGCTTTGTAAAGATTCACAAAGGCGTTAGGGTGGCAGTGGCGTTTATAAAATATTTACTGTTGGAGTTGGCTGGCATTGGCATTGAGTTTTTTCATTTTGCAGCCCTCGAAGATTTACCACAGCCAACGGGATGGAACGAATTAGAAGCGAGAATGAAATATCATTTAAGGGCAGAACAATAGAAAGCTTTGGCTAAAGCAGAATTTAACCGAGTTGAATCTCTGATTAGCCATTAACCGAAGCTTGACTCCTCTCATCCTGGATACAACCCTACAAGCTATGTAATATTCGACCTGAATTCCAAGGTTTCTTGACATTCATGAGGGCAGCATCAGTCGGAAGTATACATGATCATTGCTTAGAAGAATTGGACGTCATTGTAAAACGTTTAAATTATACCTGACGGGGTTGGGGGGGCTGTAGATGGAAACTTTTTTAGAAAGGGAAGTTTATTTACAGGAACTGCTTGCTTCGGAATTTCGGATATTTGAATTGCTTAAATTGCTTTAGAAATTAGAATTGGGAGTTAAAAGGGGGTGGCTTTGACGGGGATTGGAAATCATATGGAAATTATCAATTGGCTTTGGCAGGGATTGGAAATCATGCGAAACTTATTAATTGGCTTTTGGCAGGGATGACTTTTTTTGGGGTGTGGGAGTTGGGAGGCTTTGTAAAGATTCACAAAGGCGTTAGGGTGGCAGTGGCGTTTATAAAATATTTACTGTTGGAGTTGGCTGGTATTGGCATTGAGTTTTTTCATTTTGCAGCCCTCGAAGATATACCACAGCCAACGGGATGGAACGAATTAGAAGCGAGAATGAAATATCATTTAAGGGCAGAACAATAGAAAGCTTTGGCTAAAGCAGAATTTAACCGAGTTGAATCTCTGATTAGCCATTAACCGAAGCTTGACTCCTATCATCCTGGATGCAACCCTACAAGCTATGTAATATTCGACCTGAATTCCAAGGTTTCTTGACATTCATGAGGGCAGCATCAGTCGGAAGTATACATGATCATTGCTTAGAAGAATTGGACGTCATTGTAAAACGTTTAAATTATACCTGACGGGGTTGGGGGGGGGGGGGGGGAGCTGTTGATGGAAACTTTTTTAGAAAGGGAAGTTTATTTACAGGAACTGCTTGCTTCGGAATTTCGGATATTTGAATTGCTTAAATTGCTTTAGAAATTAGAATTGGGAGTTAAAAGGGGGTGGCTTTGACGGGGATTGGAAATCATATGGAAATTATCAATTGGCTTTGGCAGGGATTGGAAAACATGCGAAACTTATTAATTGGCTTTTGGCAGGGATGACTTTTTTTGGGGTGTGGGAGTTGGGAGGCTTTGTAAAGATTCACAAAGGCGTTAGGGTGGCAGTGGCGTTTATAAAATATTTACTGTTGGAGTTGGCTGGCATTGGCATTGAGTTTTTTCATTTTGCAGCCCTCGAAGATTTACCACAGCCAACGGGATGGAACGAATTAGAAGCGAGAATGAAATATCATTTAAGGGCAGAACAATAGAAAGCTTTGGCTAAAGCAGAATTTAACCGAGTTGAATCTCTGATTAGCCATTAACCGAAGCTTGACTCCTCTCATCCTGGATACAACCCTACAAGCTATGTAATATTCGACCTGAATTCCAAGGTTTCTTGACATTCATGAGGGCAGCATCAGTCGGAAGTATACATGATCATTGCTTAGAAGAATTGGACGTCATTGTAAAACGTTTAAATTATACCTGACGGGGTTTGGGGGGGCTGTTGATGGAAACTTTTTTAGAAAGGGAAGTTTATTTACAGGAACTGCTTGCTTCGGAATTTCGGATATTTGAATTGCTTAAATTGCTTTAGAAATTAGAATTGGGGGTTAAAAGGGGGTGGCTTTGACGGGGATTGGAAATCATATGGAAATTATCAATTGGCTTTGGCAGGGATTCGAAAACATGCGAAACTTATTAATTGGCTTTTGGCAGGGATGACTTTTTTTGGGGTGTGGGAGTTGGGAGGCTTTGTAAAGATTCACAAAGGCGTTAGGGTGGCAGTGGCGTTTATAAAATATTTACTGTTGGAGTTGGCTGGCATTGGCATTGAGTTTTTTCATTTTGCAGCCCTCGAAGATTTACCACAGCCAACGGGATGGAACGAATTAGAAGCGAGAATGAAATATCATTTAAGGGCAGAACAATAGAAAGCTTTGGCTAAAGCAGAATTTAACCGAGTTGAATCTCTGATTAGCCATTAACCGAAGCTTGACTCCTCTCATCCTGGATACAACCCTACAAGCTATGTAATATTCGACCTGAATTCCAAGGTTTCTTGACATTCATGAGGGCAGCATCAGTCGGAAGTATACATGATCATTGCTTAGAAGAATTGGACGTCATTGTAAAACGTTTAAATTATACCTGACGGGGTTTGGGGGGGGGCTGTTGATGGAAACTTTTTTAGAAAGGGAAGTTTATTTACAGGAACTGCTTGCTTCGGAATTTCGGATATTTGAATTGCTTAAATTGCTTTAGAAATTAGAATTGGGGGTTAAAAGGGGGTGGCTTTGACGGGGATTGGAAATCATATGGAAATTATCAATTGGCTTTGGCAGGGATTGGAAATCATGCGAAACTTATTAATTGGCTTTTGGCAGGGATGACTTTTTTTGGGGTGTGGGAGTTGGGAGGCTTTGTAAAGATTCACAAAGGCGTTAGGGTGGCAGTGGCGTTTATAAAATATTTACTGTTGGAGTTGGCTGGCATTGGCATTGAGTTTTTTCATTTTGCAGCCCTCGAAGATTTACCACAGCCAACGGGATGGAACGAATTAGAAGCGAGAATGAAATATCATTTAAGGGCAGAACAATAGAAAGCTTTGGCTAAAGCAGAATTTAACCAAGTTGAATCTCTGATTAGCCATTAACCGAAGCTTGACTCCTCTCATCCTGGATACAACCCTACAAGCTATGTAATATTCGACCTGAATTCCAAGGTTTCTTGACATTCATGAGGGCAGCATCAGTCGGAAGTATACATGATCATTGCTTAGAAAAAGCCTTGGATTAACAAGAACCATTTCTTATGGAACGACCATACCCAAATATGGGATTCCTCAGATAATTCCAGCAACTGACTTTGACTATTCCTAAACATTCAATTCAATCCTTTCCATGAGAACAACTTCAAACGATCTCTCACAATTACAAAAACTACAATTACTCCAACAATTCCAATTCTACCAATAACCTTGTATCCTTCAACAGATTCAGACTACTTTTTGGTTCCTCGTCAAGTAATTATGACTAATAAATTAAAATACTTCAGAGTAAAATTTGAGTTTTTTGCTTTTTTAATTTTCCCTTACAGAAAAAAGTTAGTCTGATCTGAAGAGGTCTTCAAGAACGCTACGAAAGTCTTCGGGAAGTCTTTAAGACATCCCCAAGACTTCTTGACACAATGGAAGACTTCCCCAAGACCTCTCAAGACTAACTTTTTTTGGTAAGGGTTATGTTGGGCTTAAAGTTTCAGATTCCAGGATGTGTTTTAACTAAGTTAAAAAAAATCTACTTACAACTAATTTTTATTTTGGTTTTAAGACTTTGTCTACATTAATTACTTCCTTTCACAAAATTTGTTGACCATTGTGAATTATTAAATTATTTATTAAAACTGCTACTTCATGGTTATGACTAACAGTCCAAAAAAAGTTTAATAAACTGTTTTTCGCAACCATGAAGTAGTAGCCGCGTTAATTTAATAATTTTATATGAATCAAGTTGGTTTTTAGTGGTATGAATCACGTTGGTTTTTAGTGGTATGAATCAAGTTGGTTTTTATTGGTATGAATCAAGTTGGTTTTTAGTGGTATGAATCAAGTTGGTTTTTAGTGGTATGAATCAAGTTGGTTTTTAGCGGTATGAATCAAGTTGGTTTTTAGCGGTATGAATCAAGTTGGTTTTTAGCGGTATGAATCAAGTTGGTTTGTAGCGGTATGAATCGAGTTGGTTTGTAGCGGTATGAATCGAGTTGGTTTGTAGCGGTATGAATCAAGTTGGTTTGTAGCGGTATGAATCAAGTTGGTTTTTAGCGGTATGAATCAAGTTGGTTTTTAGCGGTATGAATCAAGTTGGTTTTTAGCGGTATAAATCAAGTTGGTTTTTAGCGGTATGAATCAAGTTGGTTTTTAGCGGTATGAATCAAGTTGGTTTTTAGCGGTATGAATCAAGTTGGTTTTTAGCGGTATGAATCAAGTTGGTTTTTAGCGGTATGAATCAAGTTGGTTTTTAGCGGTATGAATCAAGTTGGTTTTTAGCGGTATGAATCAAGTTGGTTTTTAGCGGTATGAATCAAGTTGGTTTTTAGCGGTATGAATCAAGTTGGTTTTTAGCGGTATGAATCAAGTTGGTTTTTAGCGGTATGAATCAAGTTGGTTTTTAGCGGTATGAATCAAGTTGGTTTTTACCAGTATGAATCAAGTTTGTTTTTACCGGTATGAATCAAGTTTGTTTTTACCGGTATGAATCAAGTTGGTTTTTACCGGTATGAATCAAGTTGGTTTTTACCGGTATGAATCAAGGTGGTTTTATTGGTACGAATCCAGTTGGTTTTTAGCGGTATGAGTCTAGTTTGTTTTAGCGGTATGAATCAAGGTGGTTTTTAGTGGTAATATAGTGAATAATAATTTTAAGTTCGTTTTTAGAAAGAGAAGGAAATTCAAATCTCTTGGAAGTATCGGGAATGGCAAATATTGAAACATTTTCTTTTGGTATTTAAGATAACTTAAAAATACAAGATATTTTTCTTAGGTTTTCAATACGTAGATTCAGAAAAAATTTAAAATCAAACTCTACCCTATTACCATCATAATTTGACACAAATTTTTGTTTATGAGTAGTTTAGGGGACATTATCAAGACATTTGAGGATTCAATTAGATTCTCGTAATAAGATTGAACAGTAAAACTGTTACTAGGGTACGAATGCAGATTTCTCACGTGCACTCTCTAGCTCTCAAAGGAGAAAGTTTCACTCCCCTTTTTAAAAATCCCCTTCTCAGTCCAAAATAACAGGAATAAAAATGTCAGACGATTCTCACGAACTCTTAAAAGGAATTCTATGCAGTACACTTTCTCTTATGTAGTACATTTTCCCTAATTAAAACATTAAACAGTGGGGGAAATGTTTAGACTTGTTTTAAATTAAAAACCTGCGTTGGCAGAGCTTTCTTACCTGTACAGTTCTTGATCAAAGAGGCTGGCCACTGTTTTCAACAATCTAGCTACGAAAGAGTCATCAGCTTGAGTAGTGCCTAGTTGGGCTAAAGCCACACTACAACGTTTCTCAGATTCAGCCAGACGACTCTGCAGTTTGACATATTCTTCTCGCAGTAGTGCAAGATGGCGTTGAAGTTTAACAACTTCTGTTGAAAAAGAAATTATTTAATTTTTTAATATATATGTGTTTATCCTATAGATTGTTTCTTTGTTAACTATAATAAACCTAAAGCATCAAAACAGGACAGAAGTTACACTGGGAATTATGAGCTGGAGTTCAACTTTGAATTGTGTGAATAACTTTTGAACTTTTTTAAGCGTCATTTAGTGAAGTTGATCATTAATAACGTTCAGGGTAAAGACTTCTTTCTTTCCCTTGCCCACTGTAATCTCAAATTATAACTTTTTATAGTCCTGAATAATGAAAAATAACTAGATTGAGACAGGCCATGAATGAGGAGGCGCCCAAAATCCCCCCGGACATAATCCCACCAAAATTATTTGTCGTATGAAATCCCCCCCCCCCCCCCCCGTCAAAAGAAAAAACTCCCCTGTCAAATAAATTTCAGCCCCCCCCCCCCCCCCCCCAGTAAAAAAATATTTAAAAAAGGTTAGGTTAAAGGAGATAAAGGTTTTTTTGAGGTAGCCGCCGTGATACTGTAGCAGAATTGTTAGCATAGAAGGCTGTCAACAGGCAGATAGGGAGTTCGAGACTACTTTCGGAAAATGGTATGATATAATTATTGAATTATTTGATTTATACAAATTTTAATAATAATTATTGTTCATTTCAGTTTAAATTGTTGGTAGCAGTCTCAAAATATGTAGGAAAAATGTAGAAAAATTGGAAAAAATCATAATTGGTTTGGGCCAATTTTTCGTGTTTCTGTTCAGTTTTCATGTTTTTGCTCTGTTTTCCGTGTTGTAGGTCAGTTTTGAATATTTTAGGTCAAGTTTAATTACAGATTTAATTTAAATAATGGTCAAGCTATTTCTTATATGCTAAAATAAAGGACAAAAAGTGGTGTGGTGTACGGACACTACTAAATTATAAATTTTCCATTTAAGTAATGCTCCTTTGTTATTTCTCCTTGAGAAAACTTCGATTTTGAAAGCGAACCAGTGGTTTATTTTAGGTTATTTTCCAGGTTATGTTGCAGGTTAGGCTAGGTTAGGTTAGGTAAGGTTAGTTTCCAGGTTAGGTTACTTCTATAAAGTACAAATATATTTTATATTTTATTTCTTGTTTTTTTCACAATTCTTTTTTGACGAAGAAGACTTTACACACTTACGTCACATATGAGGTTATTTATGGTTAAATCTTTCTGTCAATATTTTTATTTATAATAATTATAAATGCAACATGATTATAAATATAATTGTACAGATGTTAAATTTCCATTGTGGAGGGATTATTTCTTTTGTCAGGGAATTATTTCCTTTGTCCGGGAATTATTTCCTTTGTCGGGGAATTATTTCCTTTGTCGGGGGATTATTTCCTTTGTCGGGGGATTATTTCCTCTGTCGGGGGATTAATTCCTTTGTCGGGGGATTATTTCCTTTGTCGGGGGATTATTTCCTTTGTCGGGGGATTATTTCCTTTGTCGGGGGATTATTTCCTTTGTCGGGGGATTATTTCCTTTGTCGGGGGATTATTTCCTTTGTCGGGGGATTATTTCCTTTGTCGGGGGATTATTTCCTTTGTCGGGGGATTATTTCCTTTGTCGGGGGCAGGCTGGGAAATAAGGATTATTTTTAAACTGGACTTGTGGCCAGTAGAGCCCAAGCACTTTTATTAAAAAACTGGACATTGGCCAGTAACAATTTTCATGAGCTTGACAATCTGTCATTATGACGTAGGACTATGACGTAGGCTAAGAAACAAAACAAAATTTGGAATTAATTAACTGGCCACAAGGCCAGTAGACCCCCAAGCATTTAATTTTTAAACTGGCCCAGCTAATTTTTAAACTGGACTTTTGTCCAGTAAAACCGCCTTATTTCCCAGCCTGGTCGGGGGATTATTTCCTTTGTAGGGGGATTATTTCCTTTGTAGGGGGATTATTTCCTTTGAAGGGGGATTATTTCCTTTGTAGGGGGATTATTTCCTTTGTAGGGGGATTATTTCCTTTGTAGGGGGATTATTTGTGGTATAATTTTGAAAAAAGTGCTGCTACTTCATGGAGTAAAAACTGTTTATTACTTTAAAACATAATATTCGAGAGCTTTCGGACCGTGGTCCTTCCTCAGTCGTTTCAACTATTAATTTAATCTATACATTTTTCTAATTGAAATAATGTCGGATAAACCAATAGAAGATAAAATTAAATTTCGAACACAATTCATTAATAGCGGATACCCGAAACATTTAATTGACCAAATCATGAACAATCACGAAGTTAAAAATAATATTAAAAAAGAAAAACCAGAACAAATAATATCGTTACCCTATATAAGCGGGATTAGTGAAAAAACAAGTAGACAACTTAAAAAATACAATGTTAGTTTAATAAATAAAATAAACAGTACACTTAAAACAGAATTGATAAAAAATAGACCAAAGGAGAAGGAAATGGAAAAAGCAGGGGTAGTTTACGAAATAGAATGTAATTGCGGAAAAAAATACGTTGGACAAACAAAAAGAAAATTAAAAAAAAAGACAAACGGAACACCAATACTGTGTAAAAAAATACGACGAAAGAAATGGATTAGCACTGCATGTAAAAACGGAAAAAAATCATGAAATTAATTGGAACACGACGAAGGTTTAATCGCAGGAAACCGGATGGTACAAAAGAAATTTTAAGAGGCTATATATATTAGAGATAGGGGGGAGTTAAATTTGGATAACGGGGCAATAAACATAAACGGGTGGGGAGGTTTTAAATTTAAAAAATAAATAGGAAAGATAAAGGGAAAGGTCAAGGGTTGAAAAATGCGAGGTGTAAAAAATGTAATTAGAAAAATGTATAGATTAAATTAATAGTTGAAACGACTGAGGAAGGACCACGGTCCGAAAGCTCTCGTATATTATGTTTTAAAGTAATAAACAGTTTTTACTCCATGAAGTAGCAGCACTTTTTTCAAAATTAAACCACATATTAGATACCATGGAACGAAATTTTAACGTGTATGAGGGGGATTATTTCCTTTGTAGGGGGATTATTTCCTTTGTAGGGGGATTATTTCCTTTGAAGGGGGATTATTTCCTTTGTAGGGGGATTATTTCCTTTGTAGGGGGATTATTTCCTTTGTAGGGGGATTATTTCCTTTGTAGGGGGATTATTTCCTTTGTAGGGGGATTATTTCCTTTGTAGGGGGATTATTTCCTTTGTAGGGGGATTATTTCCTTTGTAGGGGGATTATTTCCTTTGTAGGGGGATTATTTCCTTTGTAGGGGGATTATTTCCTTTGTAGGGGGATTATTTCCTTTGTAGGGGGATTATTTCCTTTGTAGAGGGATTATTTCCTTTGTAGAGGGATTATTTCCTTTGTAGGGGGATTATTTCCTTTGTAGGGGGATTATTTCCTTCGTAGGGGGATTATTTCCTTCGTAGGGGGATTATTTCCTTCGTAGGGGGATTATTTCCTTCGTAGGGGGATTATTTCCTTCGTAGGGGGATTATTTCCTTTGTAGGGGGATTATTTCCTTTGTAGGGGGATTATTTCCTTTGTAGGGGGATTATTTCCTTTGTAGGGGGATTATTTCCTTTGTAGGGGGATTATTTCCTTTGTAGGGGGATTATTTCCTTTGTAGGGGGATTATTTCCTTTGTAGGGGGATTATTTCCTTTGTAGGGGGATTATTTCCTTTGTAGGGGGATTATTTCCTTTGTAGGGGGATTATTTCCTTTGTAGGGGGATTATTTCCTTTGTAGGGGGATTATTTCCTTTGTAGGGGGATTATTTCCTTTGTAGGGGGATTATTTCCTTTGTAGGGGGATTATTTCCTTTGTAGGGGGATTATTTCCTTTGTAGGGGGATTATTTCCTTTGTAGGGGGATTATTTCCTTTGTAGGGGGATTATTTCCTTTGTAGGGGGATTATTTCCTTTGTAGGGGGATTATTTCCTTTGTAGGGGGATTATTTCCTTTGTAGGGGGATTATTTCCTTTGAAGGGGATTATTTCCTTTGTAGGGGGATTATTTCCTTTGTAGGGGGATTATTTCCTTTGTAGGGGGATTATTTCCTTTGTAGGGGGATTATTTCCTTTGTAGGGGGATTATTTCCTTTGAAGGGGGATTATTTCCTTTGTAGGGGGATTATTTCCTTTGTAGGGGGATTATTTCCTTTGTAAGGGGATTATTTCCTTTGTAGGGGGATTATTTCCTTTGTAGGGGGATTATTTCCTTTGTAGGGGGATTATTTCCTTTGTAGGGGGATTATTTCCTTTGTAGGGGGATTATTTCCTTTGTAGGGGGATTATTTCCTTTGTAGGGGGATTATTTCCTTTGTAGGGGGATTATTTCCTTTGTAGGGGGATTATTTCCTTTGTAGGGGGATTATTTCCTTTGTAGGGGGATTATTTCCTTTGTAGGGGGATTATTTCCTTTGTAGGGGGATTATTTCCTTTGTAGGGGGATTATTTCCTTTGTAGGGGGATTATTTCCTTTGTAGGGGGATTATTTCCTTTGTAGGGGGATTATTTCCTTTGTAGGGGGATTATTTCCTTTGAAGGGGGATTATTTCCTTTGAAGGGGGATTATTTCCTTTGTAGGGGGATTATTTCCTTTGTAGGGGGATTATTTCCTTTGTAGGGGGATTATTTCCTTTGTAGGGGGATTATTTCCTTTGTAGGGGGATTATTTCCTTGGTAGGGGGATTATTTCCTTGGTAGGGGGAATATTTCCTTGGTAGGGGGATTATTTCCTTGGTAGGGGGATTATTTCCTTGGTAGGGGGATTATTTCCTTGGTAGGGGGATTATTTCCTTGGTAGGGGGATTATTTCCTTGGTAGGGGGATTATTTCCTTGGTAGGGGGATTATTTCCTTGGTAGGGGGATTATTTCCTTGGTAGGGGGATTATTTCCTTGGTAGGGGGATTATTTCCTTGGTAGGGGGATTATTTCCTTGGTAGGGGGATTATTTCCTTGGTAGGGGGATTATTTCCTTGGTAGGGGGATTATTTCCTTGGTAGGGGGATTATTTCCTTGGCAGGGGGATTATTTCCTTGGCAGGGGGATTATTTCCTTGGCAGGGGGATTATTTCCTTGGCAGGGGGATTATTTCCTTGGCAGGGGGATTATTTCCTTGGCAGGGGATTATTTCCTTGGTAGGGGGATTATTTCCTTGGTAGGGGGATTATTTCCTTGGTAGGGGGATTATTTCCTTGGTAGGGGGATTATTTCCTTGGTAGGGGGATTATTTCCTTGGTAGGGGGATTATTTCCTTGGTAGGGGGATTATTTCCTTGGTAGGGGGATTATTTCCTTGGTAGGGGGATTATTTCCTTGGTAGGGGGATTATTTCCTTGGTAGGGGGATTATTTCCTTGGTAGGGGGATTATTTCCTTGGTAGGGGGATTATTTCCTTGGTAGGGGGATTATTTCCTTTGTAGGGGGATTATTTCCTTTGTAGGGGGATTATTTCCTTTGTAGGGGGATTATTTCCTTTGTAGGGGGATTATTTCCTTTGTAGGGGGATTTTCCTTTGTAGGGGGATTATTTCCTTTGTAGGGGGATTATTTCCTTTGTAGGGGGATTATTTCCTTTGTAGGGGGATTATTTCCTTTGTAGGGGGATTATTTCCTTTGTAGGGGGATTATTTCCTTTGTAGGGGGATTATTTCCTTTGTAGGGGGATTATTTCCTTTGTAGGGGGATTATTTCCTTTGTAGGGGGATTATTTCCTTTGTAGGGGGATTATTTCCTTTGTAGGGGGATTATTTCCTTTGTAGGGGGATTATTTCCTTTGTAGGGGGATTATTTCCTTTGTAGGGGGATTATTTCCTTTGTAGGGGGATTATTTCCTTTGTAGGGGGATTATTTCCTTTGTAGGGGGATTATTTCCTTTGTAGGGGGATTATTTCCTTTGTAGGGGGATTATTTCCTTTGTAGGGGGATTATTTCCTTTGTAGGGGGATTATTTCCTTTGTAGGGGGATTATTTCCTTTGTAGGGGGATTATTTCCTTTGTAAGGGGATTATTTCCTTTGTAGGGGGATTATTTCCTTTGTAGGGGGATTATTTCCTTTGTAGGGGGATTATTTCCTTTGTAGGGGGATTATTTCCTTTGTAGGGGGATTATTTCCTTTGTAGGGGGATTATTTCCTTTGTAGGGGGATTATTTCCTTTGTAGGGGGATTATTTCCTTTGTAGGGGGATTATTTCCTTTGTAGGGGGATTATTTCCTTTGTAGGGGTATTTTTTCTTCTGTCAGGGGGATTTTTGCTGTTTTAGTGTTTCTGGGGGATTTTGTCTGGGGGAATATGTCCCACACCCCCACGAATGAAGTGTCTATCTAGGCCCACTATTTAATAAGGTCGGAAAAGGGGTTAAAATAAATTAGGTTAAGTTAGGTTTCCAGGCCCAATTAGCCATATACTATTTTGGCCCAGAAACTGGGCCAAAATATCAGCCATCCAAAGCTGCACTACTTAAGCCCAGATAAAGGGCCAAAATAGCTGACAATATTTACCTAGCTACTTTGCTCCAATTAAGCAGGTTAGGTTAGGTTGATATATGGCTCATATATATTGGACTTTAACAAATTTTTCATACTGTGCCTAAATATCTTACAAACGTTCCCAAGATATTTCGGCTTGAAA
Organism: Odiellus spinosus; assembly: GCA_963920705.1. Lineage (NCBI taxonomy): Eukaryota > Metazoa > Arthropoda > Arachnida > Opiliones > Phalangiidae > Odiellus > Odiellus spinosus. The sequence continues at coordinate 18,157,053 of OY987225.1, read as the reverse complement.
ATTCAGATTGTCAGCTGTTTTAGCTCGGTTTCAGGGCCTAAATAGTGGCACTTTTAAAGGCCCCTATTTAGGCCCAGAAACCAGGCCAAAATAGCATAGGTAATTTTGCCATGAAACAGGGCCTAAATAGACAAGGCCACTACTACTTACATTTTGAGATATCTCAACACCCGACCAATAGGCGCCATTTAAACCATGTGACCCCAGATAATGCACACATATCAAATATATATAATAAGGCTTAATTCCTTCGAAAGTGACCAAAACTGCTCTAAACAGTGTTTTCATTCATTTAAAAAAAAAAAAAAAAAAAATTGTTCAACCCGCAACGCCGGATTTTCGATCGTAAAAAATTATAATCTTTCTTAAAATGTTAAGCTTAAATCGAGCCTAAAAAAATGAAATTCAAACTCATACGCTTTTGTACAATGTTGTATATTATAAATTTTTACGACGCTAAAGCCGGCGTTGCAAGCTAAATAAATTTATTTACACAAATTAATGTTTTTAAATGAAGGAAAACACTATTTTGGAACAGTTATGGTTGCTATTAAAGATATTTTAGCCTAATTATATATGATATCAGAGGTATATAATAACCCCCTTCGGGGGGAAGTATGAAAGCCCCTATACTACCAATGCTAAAAATCACGAACAACAAGAGCCCGCTACTGACTATCTAGGCCACTAGCTCGCGCTGGACTTCTCAATGTCGCTACTCTAGTAAATGGTCTTTGTATAAACAAGACGGCTCGATTTGTGTTTAGAGCTTCCTGTCTCAGAAGTCAGGCTGTCTATTAAAATGGAGTCGAAGGTTGACTTCAGCTCGCAAGTTCCGGAAGTGTGCGCAGGGAAAATTTAGTGAGGTTCAAAATGGTGTAACTATTTTTTGGGAGTAAAGCGGTGTGTCGATCCGCCGCGATTTACGCCGGGCACTTGTTGTTCGTCGATTTTGCCTACCTTTCATACTTCCCCCCGAAGGGGGTTATTATATACCTCTGATGATATCTACTGTTTCTCTGGAGTCACATCGTCTAAACGGCCTTTATTGGTCGAATGATGGACTCGGAAATTCAAACACCGGGGATCCATGCTTTTTTTATAGCAAAAGTACTGTAAATCTTTCGATTGACTTTGATACTCGCAACTAATGAGTGCGCTCATCATATTAGCTTGTAATACAAAAGTTTGGAATGTGTTAGCAGAACAGAATGGGGTTATGGGCGCGTAACGTAAGAATCCCAGCGTAACTTCGGTCCTTTCTTGAGGATATGTGATAATTAAGGTACTGTATTTCAGGTCTGATGTATTTGGAACAAACCAAAAATAACAAAGTATAATATGATTATGATTTGAGAGTCAATAAGACTGAAAAAAAAAAAAAAAAAAAAAAAATACAGAAATTTAAAGATACACTTTTGATAAAAACTGATGCTGATGAAATCCTCCTTTGAAGTCCATTACTCCCAGGTCTTGTTTACCCCTCTCTGTAGGGGTTAGTCTCAAAAATCGCAAATCGTACGCCGCCTAACGGTAGATATTTTTGGAGCGGAAGTTCGTCCAGCGAATATCTCTACCAAACGTTGTCGTATGTGGAGAGAGAGAGAGAATTTCCAATTTTCCATAGACAGGGGGGTATGAAGTAGGACCCCTCCGATGTCGTAAAATTGGGAATTTTACCCATACAGAGAGGAGCGCTATATGGAACATTAGAGAAGTAGATTTCAAAGGAGGGTTTCATTGGCTTCTGATAAAAAGAAAATTATAGAATAATTTTCAGATTCTAGCAGTTGAATGTCATTGCAGAAAATCCTCCAACAGAATAGTAAGCATTTGAAAATTACAGGATACAATAAACCCCTTGACTTTCAAAAAAAATCTACCATATCCATATTCTACATAAATAGCCAACCAGTAATATGAAGTGTTTATTCAGGGACTGTGACCAATAAAACTGGGGATCCTAGGCTTTTTTCCCAACCCCGAAGATGATGGGGTTTCGTTCAGGTTTACATTTCTGGTAGCAATGGTTTTTGCCTTTAAAAGGCAAAGACCTTAATGAATTTCATAGATATTAATATTTTTTTTCAAGTTTAAACGCTATAAATATCACTTGTAAATTTCCTCACCCAATTAATTTTTTTTATTTTTGGTCCGTTTATTCATGCACGTTTCATGGATTCGTAAAGAGAGAATGGCTATTCCAGAATTAATATGAACTTTTCGTTGATTTAGGAATACATATTAACTAGACTTCTAGTGATATACACAAAATTTAAGGTGAGTATTTTGTTCCTTGACTCACTAAGTCTACTCACCTGGTAACAAAGCCTTAGATTACTCTACCCTAAGTATGGAAATCTGTTGCAGCTCCACAATTACACAACGGGCTTTTGACAGTCCTGTATTTAATCTTATACCGAAATCCAAATGGATCTAGAGGAATTATATCTAGTTGTTCATTGAAGATGCAGGTAAAAGTTCAAAATAGCTCGTACAGCCAATTTTTGAGAAAATTAATTTAAAGGAACAAATTTAGTTTTTTTTTTTATCACAAAATGTGGCCCAAAATTAATTAGTCCCCTTTTTTGGTGGATTTATTAACAACCTTCAGACAGACACTGGTAACGCCTCCTTATTTAAAGTGCCTTAGCGAGAATTATGTCGTAAATTTGAAGCATTTGGCCTAAGCGTACAGATAGTTACGATTACGACATCAATATAACCATATACACATTACAATAACAGATTTAATTTAAAAGTCATATACAGATACCTTCTCCTGCCATAACTGTTAATGGGTGATTTATTCCAGCAAAGGCAGCATACACGAAAATTTTACTTGTAAAATCAAAAGTTAGTACATGAAAATAATTATTAATGAAGCAGACGATGTTTAAATTTTCAAGGAATCACAACAGGCTGGGAAATAAGGCGGTTTTACTGGACAAAAGTCCAGTTTAAAAATTAGCTGGGCCAGTTTAAAAATTAAATGCTTGGGGGTCTACTGGCCTTGTGGCCAGTTAATTAATTCCAAATTTTGTTTTGTTTCTTAGCCTACGTCATAGTCCTACGTCATAATGACAGATTGTCAAGCTCATGAAAATTGTTACTGGCCAATGTCCAGTTTTTTAATAAAAGTGCTTGGGCTCTACTGGCCACAAGTCCAGTTTAAAAATAATCCTTATTTCCCAGCCTGAATCACAATCCCACAATTCCCACCAACTAGTAACTGTCAGAGACGGAAATAAACAATTTGATTTTTGAATTTATTATTATTATTATTCTTTTTTTGAAGTTGATGATAAGAGATTAATTAGAGCTTTATTATTTATAAAGCATTCTGAACTCAGTGTTATTAAAATTTTAAGTTAAACTCATTAACCCCTTCGAGCTCATTGCGTAGATATCCCATTCACTACATTATCCGCATTGTGGCTTCTGCAAGACAACAGCCACTTTATGGCCACTTTTCCGGATAAAAGTAACGCTCCTGCAGGGGTCCCAATTCTGAAGACATTCGAAAGCCAGTTGCCAATCTTACAGATTCAAAAAAAAAACTCTGCCTTGAAGCAGATCTGCTGCGCCATAAGAACTTCAATTCCCTCTCTCTCATCTCAAGTTAGTAAGGTAGTATACCCCCTGTCCCAGAATACATAGTTTTCAGTAAAGGGGCAAAATAAAATTCCACCCCTCTTACCCAGCTTTGCTTTCATTGCCAGGTTGCCAGAAGCTTGAGAGTGCAGTTCAGAACAGATCAGTTTCAAAACTGCACTGCTAGCCTTTCCCTCTGCACTCACAAGTGGTTGGCAACACGGGGGAACGGCACTTACCCCCTTTAGTGAAAACTATGTATACCTTTGAGAGTCGTTCCGAAAAAAAGCCCCGCTAATCTATTCTATTATTGGGTCTCTAAAAATATATTAGTTATATTAGTGGATTAAGTGATTCACGAATTATAATTGATTGGTACGCGAGGCCATAAGCTGTAGGGTGGTGTTCTTTAAGAAGCGGGAGCGGTGGCTCATGAAAAATCTCATGAAAAATCCGTGACAGCCTCACTTTAGAAACGCTCTTGTGAGTGCGTTTCAAGCGTAAGCACTTGAAATGTAAGAAATTGCTTATAAAAGTCGCGCGCGAATTTATGAAATTGACCCACGTCACAACTGTATTTCGCTTATTGCAAGGATCGAGGAGGGGAAGTCGCGCGACGACATGCCAACTTTGACGAACTCTCCAATATAAACGACATATCTGCAAATACAGGGTTTCGCTTGAATCGTACACAATCTAAAATCACGCACGAATTTCAAGCGCGAGTGATTTCTCAAGCAACTTCAATGTGCGTCCGTTTTAAGAAATTTAGTCAATTTTTGCAAACTGCCGCTTGAATTCATAGAAATGTTTACTTGACTACCCTGGCGCGAAATACATTTGCGAAGTTTTTATGCTTATACAGGCAAGTTCGCAAACGCGCGATAAATCGAAAGAATGAAACTGAAAGCGCCCATTAGAAACTGGTTTTTAAAACCAATTCTCATGCTAGTGTTCACGAGTAAATTACAGATAAAGCTGATTCTCACAAGAAGATCAATATTTATTGGATTTTTTTGTGTGTGAGAAGTGGTTTATGACTTCTAGTTTAGCATTTGAGATACATATTCTGGCGCGCCTACGAACTGATTTTAGGCGTATCACAAATCCACTTAGCACCCTTTGCTTGAATATCGTTATTATGCTCATCAAGCTTTGCTAGCCTTTGCTTAGTGGGTTATTACACGCACTTATATATTTTAGACTTTCAGCGAAATTTTATAAAAAATTAATGTCTTCTTTAAGGCTTTTGGCCATTTAGTTTTGTTAAAGATAGCATATCGTACCAGAACGCGTTCTTCGTACGAGATTTCTCTATATTTATAATAGTATTTATATCTTATATACTTTTATCGAACTTAGATTCTTAATTCTTTTACCCTCAGTTTGTATTTGAAGACGTGATGAATGCATGCACCATTTAATATTCTCAAGATAGCTAAGTAAATTTTTCTCATTCTGAATAATCAGCCGAAACTAATTTCCAATGTCCATGTAAACGCGCCATTTGTCCATCTCTATATCTTGGACACCTCTGTGAACGCGTCTTTATCTCTAATCGTTGTCATTTTATCTTGAATATCCGTGTAAAAGCACCTTTGCTTAGATTTTGATAATTTCTATAATTTATGTCTTAAATGTCTTCGAAAATAAAATTATATTATACAAAAAAGTGGCTGCTTTGCACCCTTAAAAAGGGCTCTTTATCAAACTCGAATCAAACTCGTGTAGGGACACAAATTAATTGTTGGAGAAAGAGTAATTTAATATCTTTAAAATTATAGTTTGTAGATTTAGTCTACTACTCCAAAGATTTTATTATTATTAAATATTTTGCAAGAAACGGATAAAGACGATCTAATAAAAAAAATATTTAAAATAATTTTACTGTTAAATTTCTAAATTAAAATAAATAACATTAGCGTTTCGAAACATAACCTTGTGTATGACTAATTAGTGTTTCGCGCAAAGCGAAACACTTGCTATTTGTGATAGTGCCAAAATCCCAGCAAAGTTTGTCTCTCTTAGAGATTGAGTTTTGGGAGAGGAGGAGAATCAGGAGGAGAATTCTATTCTGTTCATCATTTTCCAAGTGACGAATCACGTACCGAGGTGACGCCCTCTCATTACATCTCTGGTAGCGTGAAAGGCGCTGACACTCAAGGAACCTCCTACTCTTCAATAACCCACCATTACTACGGGAGCCTACCTCCTACAAACCGTCCCGAAAAACCGAGACGGTAACTTTGTACGCATTGAAATTTCACGTGGCTCTAACAAAAACGAATCACAGCCGGGCTAAACAAGCAGATTGAAACTACACTGCGCGCTGAAAGACGACCTCCGCTCCCTACATTTATTCTGGGATGGGGAAAAAAACACCCCTTTAGCTTTATACCCACTGAATTTTGTAATTGGAATAAGCCAGAGAGCCGCGGAAAGCTATCGTCCTGACGCCATCATTTTTCTCGCCTTTCCTACTTTAAATTATAATATCTTTACCAAAATACCTAAGTAAGGGTGTTATTTTTGTTTATTTCCATTTTAAAATGTGGGAATTGTGCATTTTACAAGTTATTTTTTCCATTTGGCCTTTAATATACCGTAACATCACGTTTAATTTTGTTATACAAAGGCTTAGTGGAACAAACTCGATACTACCGCTATCACGCACAGCCAGCGGCGTTAAGCTAATGTTTTACTATATTTGTTTTACCATATTTTTTTTTTTTTAACTTTAATTATTGTTTAAATAAATTATATAATAAAATATCATTCGTCTTCGAATATTATAATATGTTATTTAAATAAAATTATAAATTCAAAATAAATTTAATTATTTAAATTATGACTAAAGTTAGAAGGCGCCACTCTATGCTCGGAGAAGGAAGAGGGCAAGAGGCCCAAGGTTTCTAAAAGCATTGAAAAGGGATAAGGAAGCGCATGTTTTAAAGGGATATGAAAGTGGATTTTTTAATATTTTAAATGTGTAACAATCTTATTTTAAGAAGATATCCGCCCTTTTTGAATAGATAATGAAACTGATATTTGAATTTGGTGCGCATGCAAACATCGTTCAATATTTTTTGAATGCTTTTTATCACACGAGTTTCTTTAAAGGGACAGATATTAGATATAAACCAGTTGGGCAGCCGCCCACCTAGAAGGGAGGGCTATTTGTGACAGATATTACAACTCAGAATGGGCAGATATTAAATTACATCTTTCGATGGACAGATATAATTTTTTATTACAACTTGGAATGGCCAGATATTAAATTTTCAAATCAGTGCAATTCAGCCAAACCTTTCACAAATAACTCTGCCCTTTGAAATAAATATTTTCTGTTTCATATCGTAGTATGTCACAAGATGATTTAAATTTTTATTTCATGGTTCCTTTCACCAAAAAAAAATGCATGTTACAAAAGACAGTACAACAAATTCAGAATGACTAAAATAAAGGGCAGAGTTATTTGTGAAAGGTTTGGCTGAATTGCACTGATTTGAAAATTTAATATCTGGCCATTCCAAGTTGTAATAAAAAATTATATCTGTCCATCGAAAGATGTAATTTAATATCTGCCCATTCTGAGTTGTAATATCTGTCACAAATAGCCCTCCCTTCTAGGTGGGCGGCTGCCCAACTGGTTTATATCTAATGGTAAATATATATAGATTAAAGGAACTCCATCTCTAGCAATTTCTTTTAGTGATAACATAAGTCTATTATATAATATTATAATAATAGACTTATGGTGATACTGATAGAATTTAAAAATAACATGATTAACATCAATAAGAGAGGAAGGTTTCCTGGGTCGTCTTTATCAGTTTTTTGAAAATATTTAATAATAATAAAATCGTTGGAGTAGTAGACTAAATATACTAACTATAATTTTAAAGATATTAAATTGCTCTTTCTCTAACAATTAATTTGTGTTCCTACACGGGTTCGACTCCAGTTAGATAAAGAGTCCTTTTTAAGGGTGCGAAGCAACCTCTTTTTTGTATAATTACTCCATGTACCTTATCAATATTTCATTATTTAAATCAGTGTTTAGCTAGAGAAACTTCCGTACCTAAAAAAAGTCCTATCAAATTTTGTCAAAAGTACCTTTGTCTGTATTAATTCGAATTCAGTGGACGGTGGGAAGAGGAATACGACGACGACGACGATTTCAGTTATCAAGCGCCGCAGGTCCATTGGAAAAAACATTACGGTTTTTAAGTAAAGCTATCGATCGTCTTGAATGCCAACAATCAGGAAACGGTTGACAGTTCAAACATGACAGCTAGTAATACAAAAATATCGGCCCATATTTCTAACATCATCCTACAATGGGATATATGGATAGATAATAACCATAGCTTCTATACTTTCTTGATTTCATTATATTCTTCACGCGAGCATCTTGAAACCAGTGAAGACAGTTTCGCATAAAAAATCTCATTGTACGAGGTATAGTTTTGAAAACTGCTTTGGATTTACTTGAATAGATGGTTTTATAAAGTAACATATACAATAATGTAGAAACAGATAAAATAGCCGTTAAAAAGCACCCGTTTATTTTGAAAATTTAGCGGTTTTTCAAGGTTGGTTCAAAGTATAGCATTTTCTATACATTTGCCAGCCTTGAAACTAACAAAAATAGCCGTTAAATAGAACCCGTTTCTACGGAAGATGTTAGCATTTTTCAAGGTTGGGACATAGTCAGACTTTATGGAATCGTCTATTATATTCTTATCTCATATTTATTGAATCAAGATAAATATGTTTTTTTCTATCGACATATCGACCTTGATGCCATTTATAAGTGTATCTTAAGTTTTATTGACCTTCTAACGTTTCGGAAACGCAAAAGCTTCGTTAAATTTCATTCCCACATTTCTAGACTAATCGAACGCACAAACGCTTAAAATGACAAGTGTGGCCGTAATTGGAGCTGGGGCCAGCGGTCTACCGACCATCAAATCGTGCATTGAAGAAGGTTTAAACCCGACTTGTTTCGAGATGACCACGCGAGTCGGTGGGCTATGGAATTATGTCGAAGAAGACTGTCCCGAAAGGGCCACCGTTTTTCGAGGCATCATCATGAATACCAGCAAAGAGATGTCCTCCTTCAGCGATTTCCCAGCCCCAAAAGAATTTGGCACCTTTTTACCTCACGATCAGTATGCCAAGTACTGTTACATGTACGCCCAGAACTTTGACCTTCTTGATCGAATACAGTTTAATCATAAAGTTCTGCAGGTAGTTTAAATCATTTTTAAGACCTTACTGCTTACTATTCCTTGTCCAGTATGTATAACCTTGGAATTACTCTTCTTTTTTTCATATTTCATCTCTATAAATTTTTTATAATTAGTTGCTAATATTTGGTCGCTTGTATAATTAAATATTTCCCCTTATCAGTTTTCGTCTAGCAATATCTTAACTCCCAGAGTGAATTATGTTATGATTGTATGTGTGAGGGTGTGTCAGTGTCTGTTGTTAATGTTTGTGTGTGTCTGTACACCGAGTCCGCAAGCGTTCATACTTTATGTGCCACAATCAAAAAAGTAGTTGGAAGCAAGTTAGTTTTAGTACATGTACATTTAAAACACGTTTTCTACCTTTAACTCGAAAGATAGCTGCAATTTCGGAACGAGATACAAATGGCGCGAAAATTTAGCTACTCCCTTTTTCTGAAAATATAATTAATTATATAATATAATGAATATAATATAATTATTTTCAATATATAATATAATTATTTTCAATATATAATATAATATAATATAATTATATTCATTATATAGTATAATGAATATAATATAATTACATTCATTATATAATATAATGAAAATAACATAATTATATTCATTATATAGTATAATGAATATAATATAATTACATTCATTATATAATATAATGAAAATAATATAATTATATTCATTTCTGAATATAATGAGTATTCTGTAAACGCTTTTAAAGACCATACTACACCCATTTCAATGGGTTTTAATAAAATTAATTTTCCTACGTGTCTTTCTTTATTAATTTTCCCTAACAGTATTTCATGCGTCGCACTTAAATATTATTCATTATTTTATTGAAGGTAAAACAGGACAGAGATGCACCTGGAAAATGGATATTATTGGTTGAAAACGTCAAAACGGGTGTCACTTCGGAGAAATCATTCGATTACATAATTATTTGCAATGGCCATCATTGCGTTCCTAACTGGCCATCTTTTCCCGGACAAAGCACCTTTAAAGGAATCCAAATTCATTCGCAACAGTACCGGAAACCTGAAAACTTCGAAAATAAATGCGTTCTTGTTGTCGGCTTCGGAAACTCGGCTTGCGATGTCGCATCAGAATGCTCCACAACTGCAAAAAAGGTGATTTTAATTTTGATAGACGCACTCAACACCAGAGAAGACTTTCACTCTTAATTCTAATTTTCCAATCCTTTCCATTTTTTTTTTTTTTTATTCTTTATCAATTTGAAGGTTTATTTAGCTAGTAGATCAAAGAATTGGTTAATCCCACGCCAATTAACTTACGGAACACCGTGGGATTCTGAGATACTGACCAGATGGAACTATCTTTTAACCCTATTGAAAAGCCCTCTAACATTGAGCTCCAAATTCGAAGAATTTGCCAACACCAGATTCGACCACCAATTCTATGGAGTTTGTCCTAAAGACCGTTTCTTGAACCACTATCCAGTCGCTAATGACGTTATATCCTTGCAAATACTAGCAGGCAAAGTCATATTAAAAGATGGTGTAAAGTACATCACCGAGGACAGTGTCTATATAGAAAATGAATCAGAGCCATTGAAAGTTGACGTTATCATTTACGCTACTGGTTTCAAACCAAGATGCGAGTTTGTACAAGACTTTTTAGATTTGAATCGTGAAATTGGCAAAATTTACAAAATGATGTTTCCCACGAATTTGCGATTACCACCAACGTTAGCATTTGTGGGTTTGACTGACACTAACATGCTAGCAAACTCCGTAGCGTTTGAAATGCAAGCTAGATATATTGTTAGAGTTTTCAGTGGAAAAATAATTTTACCATCCAGAGAAGTAATGCAAAACTATGCAGACAAAAATGCTAAGCGAATCAAGTCAATATTAGGCGAAAATACACATATTTTGACTTATATCGATAGTATTCCTTACGTTGAAGATTTGGCTGGGGAAATTGGTTGCAAACCGAATTTGTTAATTTTGATGCTTAAAGATCCTAAATTATTTTGGGCTGTTTTAGTTGGCCCCTTTTTAGCAGCTCATTATAGAATCACTGGTCCTCACTCGTGGTCAGGGGCCAGAGACGCCATACTCGGGTTTAAAGAACGGTTTGGGTTCCATATGAGGAAGTCAAACAAGAAACATCATCGAAATGGTTCAAGTTTCAAGAAAATATTTTTTATCGTACCAACATTATGCTTCATTGGGTTTTGTCTGATGCGAAGTAGGTCTAATTATGTTCGATTCTGATGATTGCTGCCAATCATTTATAACCATTCATTCTTAAGCATTTTCAAAAAGTACAAGTTTTCAAAATTTTATGAATCAATTTTCGTTAAAGCTTATTATTATTTGAATGAGTTTAAGAATTTACTGAATACTTTTTAATGTAATATAATAAAACAAGTTGTGAAAACCAAAATAGTGCTTGACCGATAATTTACTAGTTCTTCCCTAAACGTGATCTTATTGCATCTTCAGATGAGACATAATTAGCCATCTTAATCAGATTTAATCGAGGTTTATTGAACTGAGAAGTCTACGTTAACCTTGGTTAAAACTGATTAAACCGGCTACTTTCGCCTCGTCTGACGAGGGTATTATCAAACGTAGCCTGAATACAATTATAAGATTTTATGTAAGATTTACGATAAACACATATCATCATAGCGACATATCATATTTACGACATGGAGCGAACCTTCGGCGCTCGCTTTTTACTTTACAATCATCGTATTGATACATGGCGCCTAATTACGGGCACAAACTTAGAAAGCCCTGTTTCGGGAATCGTGTTGCTGTATTAAAGAGGGCTTCCGGTTGATTATAGGGCTTTACCAATTTCTAGCAAGTTAATTTTTTGTTCCTCGCTTCAGCACGAAAATCACATTACCGTTACTTGATACAAAGATAATTACTGATTTCTGCGTTTACACTCTGCAGCTTTCATAGCTTGACAATATGGATTTTATAAATTAGGTCGGCAAGAAAAAAAAATCGAGTTATTTATAATCGAGACGCGTCGTATATATGGACTGCTTAAAGCAACTGCTGAAGAAACTGAATAGGCTTTGAGTTGAAAGATTCATTTCAGATTTATATTAGTAATAAAGAAAAAGGAAAAAAGTAACTCTCAACGCTATCGAGAGTATAAGGATTCCATAATAAGGATCATTGAAAAATGGAGAATCGACTCAATGTATGGTATAAATTGGTATTTGACTGCAAATTTTCACAATCGGAGATAATTATATCGCCCATTTACATAATTATAATAGAAACAACCGCTTAAAATGTTTGTCAACCTCAAAATCACAGATTCAGACTCCCTAAAACCGATACATTCGTAATTCTAGTAATCTTATAAAATCATTAAAACTGGTTTTTCATAAAAAGGTTATATGACAAATGCCTATGAAATTCACAATAATTCCATCGTAATTTTTGTTATTTAATACCCTTGAATCGTAATTTATTTTTAATTTATTGATATATTAATGTGAAAGGAATTAGACCATGGTAGAAAGTTTTTTTATCGATTTAGACTGTTAAAATATGGTTAAAAACATAATCAAAGGTTTCGTTGTTAATTACCAAAATTGCGAAAATAGGCTAGAAGAAACTTGGATATTTATTTCAAAAAAGTGCTGATGCCAATAAGAGTTTTTATACAATAACACATTGGTCCATCAATTACGTCTTCTCGGAAACTGTTTCATTCTGAGTATTGATACGGTTTTTCGATATTTTATTATTCAACATCAATTAAAAATATTTTTTCATCGGATATACCTTTAACGAATAGGGCACCCTCGTAGTAATAAAACATGAGTATGGTGTTTCATAGTATAAAATTCTTAACTAAAAAGTAAATATACTTATATTGGTGTGGCTACCAATCTACTAGTTTTAAAATGTTAATAATGATAAAATTTGTATAAAAAAAACTACATAAGTACTACGAACAGTCCATAAACTACGTCGCACAATTATTGGGTACAAAGAGTATTGAAATTTGTTATTTCCGGTAACTAATGGATCGAGTCGTTATTTTTCTTAAAACATTTAACTATCCTGCATAAAACTAAGAACTTTTTTGGGCATCTTCATCCCGGTACCTTAGCACTCCAAAATACATTGTAGTCGAGTTCACATTAGAGACTTTTCAGATATTTATTTATAAATATTATTTATTTTTAAATATTATTTATTTATAAATATTATTTATTTATAAATTTTATTTATTTATAAATTTTATTTATTTATAAATTTTATTTATTTATAAATTTTATTTATTTATAAATTTTATTTATTTATAAATTTTATTTATTTATAAATTTTATTTATTTATAAATTTTATTTATTTATAAATATTATTTATTTATAAATATTATTTATTTATAAATATTATTTATTTATAAATATTATTTATTTATAAATATTATTTATTTATAAATATTATTTATTTATAAATATTATTTATTTATAAATATTATTTATTTATAAATATTATTTATTTATAAATATTATTTATTTATAAATATTATTTATTTATAAATATTATTTATTTATAAATATTATTTATTTATAAATATTATTTATTTATAAATATTATTTATTTATAAATATTATTTATTTATAAATATTATTTATTTATAAATATTATTTATTTATATTATTTATTTATATTATTTATTTATAAATATTATTTATTTATAAATATTATTTATTTATAAATATTATTTATTTATAAATATTATTTATTTATAAATATTATTTATTTATAAATATTATTTATTTATAAATATTATTTATTTATAAATATTATTTATTTATAAATATTATTTATTTATAAATATTATTTATTTATAAATATTATTTATTTATAAATATTATTTATTTATAAATACTATTTATTTATAAATATTATTTATTTATAAATACTATTTATTTATAAATATTATTTATTTATAAATATTATTTATTTATAAATATTATTATATTAATAAAATTTTAAAATCAATTGAATTAATATTTTCTAGAATAAGGCCAATTATGGATAAAAACGCGTAAGAGTTTTATTTTTATTTAATTTTCGGATAAGTTAACCGGAATGGTTAAATTTTTAAGCAAACGGATATCTGAATATAATTCAGTAGATTTCTCCAATTAATAAAAGTTATATAAATTCCTAGCACTATTGTCCGTTATTAAAGTTTAAGGTTTATTTTCTAGTTTTTGAAAATCTTACTAAAGAAACATTTGGAGATGAAGGAGCTAAGTGTTTATTGTTAAAAACAGTAATTGCGAGAAAGCTTTTGACCTCCTAAGGTCTTCAGTCTGAATCAAACAATAGATTTTTCAAGTTATATAGCCAAGAAAATCAATGAAATAAAACTTTTTCCTTCAAAAAATTCTAGGAATTTCCCTGATCTTCTAGCAAAATTGAATTTCGAGTTCAACTTGATCAAAAAGAGAGTTAAACAGAGTTTTTGGTACCGAGAATATGTGACAAAGAGAGATAGAGGGAGTGAAATTTAAAATTGACTTTTCTACTAATACCAAAAGCATATGAATTTATTCCATAAAAGTAAAAAACGTACTATCAGCAAAGGTCCAGTTTTACGTCATAGCCCATCACTTAAAAATAGGCAAAAAAGTCCTCACCCTGTCTGGTTTGGACTCTTTCTCGATATTTTTGAGTCAGGAGAGAGGGACGGAATTATGGGGGGGCCTCGCTTGGCTATATTGTCTTCCCCCCAACTCCAGAATTTCTCCAAAGAGTGGCGCTTCCAATTTCACTATTTACACCTGTCACCTTCTACAGACCTTAGAGTCTCAAATTAGAATCTGCCGGTACAGTTACCTGGCCCTTTGCTGATGGTATTAAACTACGGGGCGTTGTTTATGTTAAGGGATATACTTTTGCTAATACTTGTTCAGAAAACACATGGCGTGGAAGTATTTCATTATATTTTCTTTAATGTGCTAGAAGTAAATCCACAAGTGTTATTATTACACAATCTTCAAGTTAACACGATTTCCCTTTTAATCAAAAATCAATAGAAGAGAGTGGGTTTCATGCCTGATATTTGACTAAGCTTCGTTTCAACTGTTTTCTTTCACAGAAAGGGATATAGTGTATACCTTCGACAAGAACTTGCGAAAAATGATTCCGCAAAAGCTGTTTTGCTCGGGAAAAAGGTTAAAGTTAACATACATGGAAGTAAGACATATTTTTAATCTATCCAATAGCATAAGAAAATTAGCCAAATTTGAATAGGGTCTAAAGGGGCCAAAACATGATAGTAAAACTCTAACGGCACACTAACGAATAATCCCTCTCTCGAAACTACTAAGAATTGATATTAGTTACACTGGGAATTCTTAAGGGTAGTGGCGTGGCAGTGTTAAAATTCCATTTAAGCTATGCTAGACTTTAAAAACCGTTTTGAAACTTTAAATCAAATTTTCAAGATATTAATTATAATTTGACAAATGATCTCTACAGTTGACCCCAAAATTATAGAACTTGACCTTTCTCAACGGCTATAGTTACGTCGTTACGGTGCCTTCCTGTCCGCGACCCGCCGTAATCTCAAAGTTATAACGGCTCGTAGTAGCCAAAGGCTAACAAAAAAAAATGTGCGTTTTTTCGCTACTGATGTTTTTACGCATTTCATTCTTTAATCTATCTAAAGCTTAGTTCACACTATCAACTTTTAAATGGTTTTCAAACCGTTTCGTATATTCAACTCCACTTTTTAAAGCAAATAATTCCAATTTTTGACAAAGGATCTCTCCAATTGACCCCAAAATGTTTCATTTTGACCTTTAAATAAGTTAAAAACACTGTCAAAGCCTCTAGTGTGAACGCCGCTTATTAATAAATAGTTACTTGTGCCGTGTGATAACTCCACTATTCTTCCAATGAAAGCCTAGGAATAAATTTCACGTAAATTTTGGCAAATTTCTCGAGCATCTTTGATGCTACTAACCAATTAGGGAAAACCGTTAATATCGAGATAGTTAAAGTTTCATCACGTCAGTTAGTAGTATTAAAGTATCCTTCTCCTGTACGGAAAATGTTCCTAGAATGGGTACATATGAATTACTCATTTCTTGATACTACATTAATAGAGTAAGCTCGTTTTTATTCAAAACCTCAGTTATCTATTTACAGAGCGCATTTCTTCAAGTAAAAAGGATCAGAAACGGCGAATCGAAGAATATCAAGTTGGAAGGATTTGAATGGAAACTTATGGAAACGCTCTCAAATACAATCAACTTTACGTAACTATATATCATTAAACACGATTTGAATATAACAATGGACGCATACCCGCGTTCCAAGGCATGCCCTATCAGCGGTAAAAAAGAGAAAGTTCATTTTGGTATTGTGGGCTATTTCTCCCCCTGAAATTCAATGGAGAACGCAAATATGCCTCCGAACTGCACGATTTTTGGAACTTGGAGAAGATCAACTAATGATATTTTATACTAATTCACTGTTCACTATTAAATTTCTTGAATGAGAGTAATGTTTCCTTTTCTTGCCCAAAGAACCGAGATGCTGGAAACGGAACCAGGACATTTTGGGATGAAGCTAGATAATGGGAGTTGGACCGGTGCTGTAGGACATCTTCAGAATAATGTAATTATCGCCAACAAAATAACGTTATTGCGTCGAATATTGCTTTATTTAAACCCTTTAAGGATTGCGATTTTGCTTTGGCGTCGATAACAGACACTAGCCAAAGAAGAACAGTGATCGATTTCAGCATATCGTACATCAGGGATACTATCAACGTTTTTATTAAAGCCCCTACCTCAGCCAGATCGTCTCTTCTTTATCTTCAACCGTTTGAAAACAACGTGAGTAATTACTGAGTAAAAATCTTTTTTTTTTTTTTTGGTGTTTCTGCCTGTTAGCCTATAATTCCAGGAGGGCTACGAGCTAAATGAGGGCAGTCGGCAGTGGCGTATCTAATAGGATATAGGGGGTTATCTAGGGGGAGGCATTTTTTTTACTGCCCCAGGCGTCAAACCCTCTAGATACGAGATATAGCGCGATTAAACTAGTTTTCCGCAACGCATGTTGCAGGGATTTTTCTAAGCCAAAGATGGGGCGTCTTTTGATAAGGCGAAGAATATTCGTTAAATTCAATACCAAATCATAAGGTTTCTTTTTTTGAACAATTCCGAGACACTTGCTGAATGTTTTTTTAGCAGAATCAATAAAATCACTTAATTTTCTTCTTCAGCCTCCCTTTAAAGGATTAATAGCAATACCCAGCTAAAACAAACTCGCCTCATAAATTTTCATGGGTACAGGTCTGGCTTTATATTCTTGGATTTCTATTACTGGTCTATGTGGTCCTCTCTGTTACATCAAAGAAGCCTTGGTCGTTTCTTAAGCTTTTAGGAATCTTTTTAAAACAAGGTATGTAGTAAATGGAGCCTGGAGTCGATGGTACGCTATGTAGTTGAGCATGTTTGAAGCTAAATATATACTTTGTTGAAAAAGCCACTTAGGTTGTGTGGGACATTCTATTGGCGCTAATAGGTCTAGAGATACTCTTAATTTACCTAAATATCGTGTTGAAAATGTATATGTGTATATTAATCTTGGAATAATATTTCCTGATAAAATATTTTGGTTGATTTAAATATCCCTCCTAATGAGGGAGTTTGAGCAACCCATAAAAATCGAACATCAGACGTGAACTCGAACGTCTAAGACGATTTCGGACGTTTTTCTTAAATATTACTTAAGCTATGGTTGATTAGTTTTTACTGAAAATTAAATTTGTAATTAACAAATTGAAATCCAAAACAGTTGCTTGCAAGCTAATCATCATATTGCTATTTGTTTTTGTATGAGGTTGCTGTCCGTGTTCCCGGCACGAACTCTAGAGATTGTTGTTGACGTTCACGCTTGAACACTTTCATGCTGACTTAAAGTACACATGCAATTCGGGGCTCGTCTCGCGCCAACACGTCATTTTCCTTTGCAAGAATTGAAGAAAATAATCCCTAAAGTGCTGGCGGGCGCGTGACGGCAATTTACTCCGCTGTAGAAAATAAAGCTAAAAAGTCCGTTTTGATTCGCGTTTCCTGGTAAAAGTTTAAACAAAAACGTTTCGCATTGTTTTTTTATTAATATTAACTAAATCTTAAACTATAATACTATCCAAAATTTGAGGCGTAAAAAGCAGCAATGGCTGAAATGCAGCCATATATGTGTATGAACTCGAAAGCTACTTAATGGTGAGAATTCTAATCAAAATGATTATAGTTCATAGGAAATTGAATAGTCCGATGATGATCACGGGTCTCTAAAACTAATCGTATAAATTTAAGTAGATTAGAAAACTTTTTGGATATAAACTAAGGTTTTTAAACCTAGTATTCTTTAGATAAATAGGCATTCTAATGATATAAATTCATAAATAACCTGTGTTTATGTAGGAACTGTATAGGCCAATGCCTAAAGGAACTCTATAACATGTCATAGTCGCAATAAGTCCTAGACTGAAAATTCTTAACTAAAGAGGTCTTTCGTAAAGTATCGGCTATCGCAATTTTTGATGGTAAAAGTTGGTGATCTTTTACGAAAGACCCCTTTAGTTAAGAATTTTCAGCAATGATTTATTCCACAGTTTTCGAGCTTTCTTGTAGGCATTTGCCTACAGTTCCCACATAAACAGCTATTTATCTAAAGAATACTAGGTTTAAAAACCTTAGTTTATACCCAAAAAGTTTACTAAACTAATATTAATAAAAAAAACGCGAAACGTTTTCGTTTAAACTTTTCTCAGGAAACGCGAATCAAAACGGACCTTTTAGCGTTATTTTCTATGGCGGAGTAAATTCGATCGTAAAACTGACGTCATGCGCCCGTCGGCACTTTCGGGATTTTTTTCAATTCTTGAAAAGGAAAATCACGCGCTGGCGCGAGACGAGGCCCGAATTGAGACAGGTTGCATGTGTACTTTAACTACGTTTTCAATCTTGACCGTCGAGGCACCCTACACCAAATTTCAGCCAAAATCGGTGGAGGTCGGGTTGACAAGCTGTGACCATCTGTTGTGGAATCACCCAGTATTGAAATATTGGGGGTTCACTTAAAACCTTGCCAAAATTTTTTTTTTTTTATTATTCACATGAAAATCTGTAAATAAAATTTTTTTAAGCACATCAAGCGTGTAAAATTGTATCTGCCGACCCATGGTGCCATGCCTAGGTGAAACCACATGGAATGACCCTGGTGATAAATGAAATGGTGTTTACATTGAGAGCTGTGTTGTAACTCTGTTGACTTCTAGCCAGTGATGACCTTCTGAGCAGGTTAATCTATACTGACACTTCTTCAAGAATGTTAACTTCTCTTCAGTACTCCTAAGCCTCCGATTTAACTATAATCTACCTAGACGCTAGTAACATACACAAACAAAATAACGAAGCCCAAAGATATTTAGTCAATTTTAACATGTTCCAACTTATTACAATTTTAACCCAATCAGACGAAGCATGCAATCAGACAACGTAACTGTATTTTGCACGTGCTAATGCACAGAAGCGCGAGAAATTACAAACATTTATGAAGAATTTACTTGCGAAGTTCGCAAAGTTTATCCCGGTCCATAAAGCGAGTAACCTTGAAGAGTGGTGAAGATTCCACCATCTCAACGTCTAGAGGTAGTAAATACACTAGGCATTCGGTAACTGCACAACAAAGAGCCGTTGTGGGAGATGTTGAGTGGGAGATGGATGGTTTGTATGGTGGGACTTTTCTCCGTAAGGGTAATTAGTCACTGACAGATGGACATGTAGAGTTTAAAGTAAGGTGGTAGTAAACTGATCAATCTTGGCCAAGTCGGATTTGTTTACTACACACCTTTAGTGGTTCCATTGTGACACATGGTTGCTTCCATCCCACGCACGACCCTCTCGTGTGGTAGGGTGTCTATGAAGAGTAAACTTGGGTCTAATAAGGCTACTACTTTTTGAAAGGTCATGTGATATCCTACTATACTGGGAAGTCATTTCGGACAAACACAAACAGACACAATCAGTGTAAAACCTCCACTTGAACTAAAGTTCAGTCAGGGAGGTAATTATATGCGACACATAATAAGTGGGGCCAGGAACGAGGATGAAGCAGCCATGCAGGCTGCTTTGGGCAGTAATTACGTCATAGCCTGGCTCGTTTTTGGAATACTTCAGATTAGAATATAACCAATTTAGGCGTTATGATAGTTATGGAGAAGAATGCGTTCGCGTGAGGTATTTAACCCGTATCAGAGGCGTCATATCAGCACGTGTCACCAAAAGTCTGTTTTCATACCTTTTCCTGTGGTTGCCATGAACTGAATTCTTTAGACAGCCCTCAAACAACTATAGGCCTAGTTCCGCCACAGCTAGTTCGTCATTGTTGACTCAGTTCTAAAGATAACTGTAGTGACTCAGAAAAAAATTCAGACTTAATTTATCGCCAATGGTCGCCCAACAGCTATGTTGCATAATACACTTGGTATGAACTGGGCAATTTTCTTTGCTGATAAAGTTTAAAAAAAAATTGGCCAAAATTCCATAAGCCTTGGCATTGTAAAATTAACTTTAGTGCCTGCCCAGGAAGCTAATTATAAAATGACTTTTTCAATTCTATTAATTGAATGCGTAATCATTTACCATTTAAAATAATCAGTAACTCTACTTCGAATCAACTGGCAGGCTCCTTGTTGCTCTCACCAAAATGTTCGAGCTAATGATTAGGATGGTCCATGATTGGCTATGGAAAAAAATTCGCACAGCAAAAAATCATATTTCGCCAAAAAATATAGAGATAGTTTTTCCATTTAGACTAAATTATGTGAAAAACGCTTAAAATTCATCCGGTGGAAGCGGGTATTATGAAGAGTGATTTGGTTAAATTTTAAGCCGATTTTGTGTTTTCAATCAGGAGCAGATCACTAGGAGTTTCCACCCAATTCCACATTGAATGTTCTCCATCCCGGCCATGCCAAAACTCGTTTTACCAAGCCCTTCCGCCAGACCTCCCACTTTCACCACTTCCCAAAATGTATCTATCTCCTCTATGTTAATGATGAGACAGGGTTGCGTAGATTATAATTTACTGTCTAAATATCTTTTAATGAGATATATTTTAAAAGCTAGCGGCCATTTTAATTTCTTTTGGCAACTAAATAGTGTGATGTACCATATAAAATGTGACTGCCATTAAGTTGTCAGTAGAAAATAATATGGCAGCTCTAAGGAAAACAAACCTGGATTCCAAACGGTCATGCCTTTGCAGAATCTACTTAACCTGTCTCTACTAACCTTACCTAGATGAAGCGATATTTTGGCCTCTGTGACTTAGGCCATGCGGATCACCCATTTCGGGCTTACTCTCTCACCCAGAATAAAAAAAAAAAAAAAAAAAAAAAATATTAAGGGCCTTCGAGAAAGATCTTGCCAGCGCTTTCCCAGAGTTAAAATTGATGAAATTTATAAAATTTCAGAGGGAAAAATTACATATCTCGTGGCGGGGTCTGGCGTTTCAGAAACCCGCCTGGTTTAAAACTCAGGAGCTGTGTTCATACTGGAGACTTTGAAACTGTTTTGAGCGATTTTGAAAAGGTAAAATTTCTAAAATTTTGTTGGTCACCCATTTAGATCTTTAATTAAGAAATACAATTATCTCGAATAGCCAATTTGATCCTTTAAAACGGTTTCAAAGTGTTGGGTATGAATGCAGCTCTAGTGATCCACTCCTGTTTTTCAAGGTATGCAACGCTCAAAGTCAAATACTTATTCCAGTGTTTAAGTTGATCTTGAAAGTAAACCGGTTTATAATTTCTCTAAAGGAATTGATGTACGGCCGCATAAAATGCATTCAGGATTGATCATTGGTACTCTTCTATCAGCTTGTACAATTTTGGGTATCTACTATGGTGATGCGCTCACGGCTTCCACAGGAGTCTCCAGCAAAAATCGCATTGATACTATAGATAAACTAGCAGCAGTATTGAAATCGAATTCAATAAAGTTGTTTGTTAAGGAGCACACCTCTATGGTACATTTCTTCAAATCAATGGTATGTTTATGAAAAGGGATTTCAAAGAGAAAGTAATGGCGCTAGTTACTTTTGCCAAGCAGTCAGGGGCTGTGTCTCTGTATATCTGCACAAACAGAAGCAAACGACTTTAGAATTTCAAAGTTCTTCGCAATCAACATTTATATTTAAATTTTCTTCACGACCAACTTCAGGATTTAAGATTTCGCGATGGCTTTTTGAGATTTAAATGTTTTTCCATATTCCTCACGATCTACTTTGAGATTTAAACCAATCAAGGAAAATCGTTATCGGTTTCATCACATCAGCTAGTAATATAAACCTACAACTAAGGCTCTGGCTTGATATGGATGGTTAAAAACAAACCAAGGAGTTTATCCTTGGTCCATTTAAAAAGAACATGGGCTTACTCTCTCTACGCCTAGCATTAAGTTGGTTAGTGGTCTATTAACTGGACACTGCCAACTTAATAGGCACCTCCACTTGATTGGAATTGGGATGATCCTCTCTCCAAGGCTTGCCTTGCCGAGAAGGAAACCTCCTCTCATGTTCAGTGTAGCTGCATTAAATGGAAACCCACGAGCTTTCTGATATCCCTGTGAAGCAAGTTCTTCGCTTCATCACTGAAATCGGACTTTTCAAGCCTTGAACTGTCTGGGGACTACTAGTCGAAGTGATTGGTCAGCTCTTAATAATAATAATATAAAATTACCTGTCCCCTTTTGATAGATGTTTCTAGAATGGGGTCTATGGGCTTTACTATTTGTCCTTTAGAGAATCGGAACCTTTCAAAGCTCTCATAATAGCTTGGGTTCGCTTACGGTTTTCACTTGAGGTAATATAGGCTAGTGCTTCTGATTCTTCCGACACTCTGAGAGAAATTTCCCCTTGCAAGCCCTAGCTGGAAAGGTAAAATAATTAGTTAATGAGGCTGCTGATGCAAAGGAGCAGAAGGTGAGATATTTACAATGTGTTAGATATAGATAGTGAAGGTAGCAGCTTTAAGCTCTTAATGAAAGACCTGCCTGGGTACATTGGATAATACACATTATTTTATCATTTAAAATCTCTGAAGTTTTTCATTTTTTTAATTCAAATCAATCATAATCTATAAATTCACTTTGAAGAAATGCATGAACTGGTCACCCTTACCGAAAAAGTTAGTCTTATTTGAAGAGGTCCTCAAGTACACTACAAAAGTCTTCAAGTCTTCCCCCAGTCTTCTTAACATAATGGAAGACTTCCCCAAGACCTCTTAAGACTACCTAGGACACCCGAAATACTTCCCCAAGACCACTTAAGACTAACTTTTTGGTAACGGCACATAGTCGAGGCCTGTACTTACATTCAATATTAGGTTCATAATTACGTACCTAATAAACATTTACAACAGTATTTATTTTCCACAGTAAATATTAAAAATAGTTTTCTATATTTTTGGCTTATTTAGGCCCTCATCAGAGTATCAATACATTTTTTTTTTAATCTATTAACTTAGGCACAAGTAGCAAAACCGTACAATTTCTCTAATGTATCTATTTTTATTCAAATATATTTTGAATTATTCTAGTCTGACGAGCCATATGGGTCTATATTTCGTCGAGTAATGGATGTCAGATCGAGAAGGGCCAGTGATTTGAAAGATTTGAGCGAAGGGCGAATCGTTATCTCAGAGGCTCGTCTACGAATGACTCATTTATTACACCAGAAAGGTTTCCCAAAGTCCCATATTCAAGTGGTGGACGAGCCACTGCTTAGTTTCAGCACCAACATTGGTTTTAGAAAGAATTTTACATGCATACACGCATTCAACTGGGTGTAAGTGCATATTTAAATTATTTGAATTATCTTGGTTATGATGTTAATTCGGTTTGGGACAGAAGGAAGAGCTTAATAAAAACCATGGCTAATACATGGACAATTAAGTATCAAATTACCGCTTCAACAGCGCCAATATGGCATAGGTAACACCACAATCAGATATATTTAAATGAGTTCCCCCGCCGTTTTGACTCTTAAAATAGCAGCATCTTTTTGAAGCAAATACTATTCTAACACAAATAAACAGATCAGGAACAATTTTATACAGCTTTTACCAGGAGTTATAAGAAAATACGTTCAGGGGCAGTATGAAAGAGCCCATACTAACAATATTAAAACTTGGTAACAACAACATTACGCCGCAGACTATCTAAGACACTAACCTTGGGGTATACTTCAACTCGCGGTACTCCAAAATTTGGTCTGTCCTTTGGTTTTACTCATAATTTTGGATCGGAAGTTTAAAAGGACTAACTGTTGCGTGTCAAACACACGCGCCAGACTCCAAATAACAACACAAAAAATAGTTCCAGAAGAGCGCGTAGAAAAATGTTTGGGGATTAAAAATGGTGTAACTATTTTCTTGTGAGTAAAACAGTGTTAAATCCTCCTAGTTTTATGGGCGAAACTTTCTTAAATACTCTTGCTTTTACTTAGACTGATTTTAAATTTATTTTGTTTATTCCAAAGAATTGTGTCGCTGCGGGAGAGTGGTTGCCTACATTGGTGGCTTGAACAAATGAACTGGCCATTGATGATTGAGAAAAATAAGCATTCGTTGATGGAATCGGCGCTTTATATTACCTTCAATGATTTGATCACTTCATTTTATTTGCTTTTCACTGGCTATTTCGTGGCAGTTTGTACCTTATCATTTCAACATTTTTCTAGATATGAAAATAAACTTTAATGAATATAATGAAAAATAAAAATAGCCTGTTAACCTTCTACATCTACATGATATCGCGAAAATAATAGTACTGGAGCTTAAAGGGAGAATGAAAGACCGAAACAACCTAATTTTAATCAATAAAGAATGCTAAAATAATGAGAAAAACAATAATGTAACTCACCAAAAATATTTCGTTATTTTAAAATCAATTTCCAAAGCTCCGAAACTTGCAGACTCTAAGCCTTGGCTGCCTAGCTCGGCGAACTAGGCGAGCACGACCTGTATTTTTTAAAATTCGCGTAAGATCTGGTCGCCAAACACGAGCGAGTACGCGTATTTTATCGTTAGCCACTCAGAACGCGCGAGGTGAATTTCTACCGACTTTACTTTTGTTTACGTTTTTCGTGCCTATTCCAACAAGTTTTGACCTCATATCCAAGTAACTAAACTTAAGTAAGTTGTTTGTTCTGACGATTTTAAATTTATACTAGTTTTGAAATCAAACTAAAACAACTACTTATATTTTAAGTTGGAAAGCCCTTAAAATATCAATAATTGTTTTAGTTTGATTTAAAAACTAGTTTAAATTTAAAATCGTCAGAAAAAAACAACTTACTTTAGTTTATTTACTTGGATATGAGGTCAAAACTTGTTGGAATAGGCACGAAAAACGTAAACAAAAGTAAAGTCGGTAGATATTCACCTCCGCGTTCTGAGTGGCTAACGATAAAATACGCGTACTCGCTCGTGTTTGGCGACCAAATCTTACGCGAATTTTAAAAAAATACAGGTCGTGCTCGCCTTTTACTTTTTTTCAATGAAATTTAACATTGTGAATCAATTTGATTCAGTTTTTCCCATTTTGCTAAAGTCGCGTGTAAAATTTAGCGTTCCCAACCAACAGCTAGAAAATTGTTCGAAAAATCATGCTTCTAAACTTTGCTAAACATCCATGTTTTAAACTAGATAAAAAAAATTCTACTACCTACATGGAAATTATTTCTTTAGGAGAGATTGTAATTTCGAATACTGTTGAAATAGAAATGATTTTTAGCAATTTTTTCACTTTTCGTCCTGAAACATTTTAAAATATATATTGCCAGTTAAGAACTTTATAAATTCTTCATGTGTAAAGAGAAAAACCACAAATGTAGATTTTTATTTTCAATTTCACATAAATTCATCACGATAGATCCTTTAAACCAAAATGGCAATAACATTTATAAAATAAAACAGTTTTTTTTTTGTTATAAAATATATTATTTTTTCGTTAACGATCTTAAGAGGTCGAGAAAATTACAAATTCCTTGTCCCAATTAGGACTGTCTTCCGTAAGTGACTCCTAAACAGTTTTCTTGAAGGTTCAACAAGAATTCTCTGCAGTAAAAAATTAAAAAAAAAAAAATGCAAAACTTTTATCAAAGAGTGACACGCAGCTAAATCAATTTAACCAATTTTTTGCTCGGTTTCTAGCTTTAGTAATTTATGATAGACCCTTAATAAAAAAAAGTAGGTCTTGGGGAAGTCTTTCGGGTGTCTTATGTAGTCTCAACAGGTCTTGGGGAAGTCATAAAGACTTCTCCAACACTTTTGTGGTGGTCTTGAGGACCTCTTCCGATCAGACTAACTTTCTTCAGTAAGGTTAAGTTTCAGTGGCCAAATCCATCAAAGAGCTCCGTTTGTAGATTGGATATAGGGCAGTTTGGAAAAAACCAACCTCGTGATCATGAGAACAAATAACAAAACAATACGGGCCTCAACATCCAACCCCACAGACAAATCGATTTAAGAAATGGGAAATTTCAATACATGTTCACTACAATGACATCAGGGAATAAAGTTTAATGAGACTTACAATTATCGTTTAAACTTTTTACCGTTTGAAAGAGCAATTTCTTCACTACAAATTAGATATAAACTTTTTTTCCATCAAAAATTTGATTCAACATTTTATTTTCAAACGTCAGTAACAAAATGGAACTTTAGACCACCACTTACGCATGTTTTCTGTCGTTCTTTAGCATAATTTTAATCAGCAGCGAGTGTCTAAGCCTCACTTTGATTTTGCCTTTGTCAAAATAAAGATTAGCAAAAATTGAAACGACTTTAAAAGCCGAAACTATGTTGAAAATGAGTCTTTTATTATTACCATAATATCAATTTGCAAAAGAATCATATCTCTAGTTTTATTCAAGTATTTGAGTTACTAGACCCTACCCTAGTAAATTTAAAATATTTTCTACTTGCAAAATGAAAAAAAAAAAAAAAAAAAATTATTGCATATCGAAAGCTAAAAGTGAAATTACGCTAAAGAACCACGAAAAGCATGCATAAGTGTTGGTCTAAAGTTTCATTTTGATACTGACGTTTGAAAATAAAATGAATCAAATTTTCGATGGAAACTAAGTTTATATCTAATTTGTAGTGAAGAAAATCCTCTTTCAACCGGTAAAAAGTTCAAACGATAATTGTAACTCTCATTAAACTTTATTCCTTAATGTCCTTGTAGTGAACATGCATTGAAATTTCCGATTTCTTAAAGCGATTTGTATGAGGGGTTGGATGTTGAGGCCCGTATTGTTTCGTTATTTGTTCTCGCTTTGATTTTGCTAAAAGTGAAATTATGAGAGAGCTTTACTTTTATGAATGTAATAAAGAGTAGTGCGCGCAGAAATTGCTGTGATTTGTTTGAAAAATAAATACAAATTCCTGGTGCGAAACGAATGTATCAAAATATGGGCACTAACCTTTTCAGAAAATTTAAATCCCTCATAAATTTGAAATCCTCTTTACAAGAAAAGGGTCAAAATATTTTGAGTGAAATATTTCATAGACACTTTTTAGACCAAACCACACGTACCCTTTCAATAGGTCTGCACATCATTTATTTTGCTGCATATGCCTCTCTTTAAAAAACATAAGTTGAGCCAAAATTCGAACTGAAAGTGGCAACAAACTGGGAAGCTTAACTATAACTACAGGCGACAGCCCTGACTCCAATAGGAGATTATTCGATGAGGCTGGCTTTTACCATTCAAAGTATTCAAAGTTCAATTTTTAAGGCAAATAACTATTTTAACCTAAAGCCTTCTAAGGTGTACTAATTACTCGGAAACCGCCAGGGCTCTTCATAGGGGTTTAGTATGTAACCAAAATGCGCATACTGGTTAGAATTCTCCATATTTTTCAAGTTATTGTAAATATTTACCCGAGTTCTTCAGTCCTGGAGTTTTGCCTTGGAACATTTTTGTAAGGATAACTGGAACGGTCAACATTTTGGTATTCGGAATGACTTCCATTCGTTTCCCTGGTAGAGATTTCGATCATCTTCGTAACTTGGTGTAAGTGTTTATCAACTGAAACAGTTTCATCATCTTCTTGTGAGGTTTGTGTCCCATTAGTTTCAGATTTCGTTTTTGTTTCTTTCTGAATTTGAACTGTAACATTCATCAATTCTTCCAACGAGATCTCAAAAATAAAAAAAGTCACAGTAAAACATAGGCTTAATTTTGCATGACATTTTTTCCTAGTATACACGCCTATCTTAAAGAGAGGGTGAAGTGATTTTCTTCAATGATTTTGTGCTTAAACAGAAACTTTCTGATTTTGGCTTTGGCTTACAATTAAAAGGAGAACCTTCAACTCCCCTGCACCTTTGGCTTCATAAAATCACCTTTACAAGTGCCACTGCACACTCTTTGAATAGTCTTGATTCATTATTTTCAAGTGCACAATCATGTGTACAACAGCTCGTGTCTGAGACCTTTTACAAAGCCAAAGGTGTGGAGTCACAGGCTCTCCTGGCATAATTTAAATTTTTTAAAATTTTTTTCACATTTCAAAGATATTGCCCTAATTTTTTAATACACGCACAAATCCAAGTTTTTCTCTTCACCCTCCCTTTCCTTTAATGAGAAGGAAATAATTAAAAATCGCTTTTTGGGTTAAATTGAATGGGAAGTCTTTTGGGTGTCTTATGTAGTCTTAAGAGGTCTTGGGGAAGTTTTTCATTATGTCTTTAAGATGGTTTTAGCACCTCTGTAGTGTTCTTGAGGACCTTTTCAGATCAGACTAACTTTATTCAGTAAGGGTTTGAAGTCAAAATTTGTCTGCTGTTCTTTTCCTCTAAAAAGTATAGAGCACACTCTAGTGTTTCATTCTCCTCCTGACTCCCTAAGCTATTTTCATGCCAATAGTTTTATTGTACTATTAAGTACTATATAAACTATGTAAGTACTATGTAAACACGTAAATAGCATTATCCCTGGCTCAATTCCATAAGATTTTTTTTTTGGGTTGTTGAACGACTTTGTGTACTTTCAGTCTCTACATCATGTTTTTAATCGGAGCTCAATGTTTCCATAGCAAGAACGAGCAACATAATGACACGTTCTGATATTGATCTTAACCTTTAAATTTTATTAACTATTTAAATGGGTCAATACAAGACATCATGAAATTTTAGGCACACTAAATTGTGGCCAAATAATGGACAATTGTAGATTTTGGGTGCTAAAAATCTTGAGGACCTCTTCAGATCAGACTAACTTTTTTCGGTAACAGAGCTATCAATACACAATGCTTTACCCCACAAGGAAAAAATGAGTTGTTGCTACATCCCTTCAACGACTATAGAAAAGCACTTAAAAAACTCTTGGTAGATATTTACCTCTTTTTTAATTTTTTTGGTTGATGGTTTAAGATGTTCAAAGTCATGGCTCTTTAAGAATTCTTTGGCAGCTTGAAATGTAACTAAACTGAAGCTGATAAAGTCACCAAAATCCAATGAATTAGTCAAATCACAGTATAACATTAAAGCCCATGAAAAATATGTTAGGTCATGGGTGGAATTTAAAACCACAAGCTTCCCTTTACACTGCGGCCACTACACATCATAGTTACTGTGGCCATGAATAGCTCACACTATCGAGTGTCCAAAGACCTCCTTGATAAAGGGTCATTCCGATTCCATATGGTTTTACCTAGGCATACAACCATGGGTCGGCAGATCTTTTTGAAATTTGGTACACTTGTTTCTATGCTTAAAAAACTAGCATTCCCAGATTTTAAGATGAAAATAAAAATAATTGAATTTTCGGTGAAATTTAGAGTAAACCCCCAAGATTTTTAGAATGTCAGCGAAAAAAAAATTATGCTCTTGCGAAAATATCAATATCTTACTGGCGCTTCAGTTGATTCTTTGGAATTTAATCATGTTTATAGAGTAAAAGGCGAGGAATGCGATGGTTTTTAATTTTTTTAAATTTCGCGGGGGTCCAACTTTTAAAAATTTAATTTTCACTTTATTCAAGACCCCGAGGTCACATCTTTCACCTAGTATATATTTGGTTCTTGGTATTTGTTTCGTATCTAATTGGTAATCAAAAACAAAAGTTCAAATTTTTGGAATTTTTATATTTATATTATGTACAGGGTGTTTCGAAAATGGTGGTAGGATCGAGCTCCGATGGGTTCTATGGGCCATTTTAAGACGAAAATGTTCTATGATGTTTTGTCCTACGAGGCGCTGTTTAAGAGTTACGAAATGAATCATGTGCAGATGACCCCTTAAAAGTACATTAATAAACATATACTCAATGATAAAATACGTTTAAAAGCAAGCGCTTGATAAAAATTGATTTTACCATTGAGTATAAGGGTCATCCGCACATGATTCATTTCGTAACTCTTAAAGGGCGCCCCGTACAACAAAACATCATAGAACATTTTCGTCTTAAAATGGCCCATAGCATCCATTGGAGCTCGATCCTACCACCCTGTACATAATATAAATATAAAAATTCGAAACTTTTGTTTTTGATTACCAGTTAGATACGAAACAAATATCAAGAACCAAATATATACTAGGTGAAAGACGTGACCTCGGGGTCTTGAATAAAGCGAAAATAAAATTTTTTAAAGTTGGGCCACATGAAGTCACACGTCACAGTGTAAGACCCCCCGTGAAATTTAAAATAATTAAAAAACAAAAAACTAAAATAGGTAGACCATTTTCGAGATGACCATCGGATTCCTCGCCTTTTACTCTATAAACGTAAGTAAATTCCAAAGAATCAACCGAAGCGCCAGTAAGATATTGGTATTTTCGCAAGAGCATTTTTTTTTTTTTTTTCCGCCGACTTTCTAAAAATCATGGGGGTTTACTCTAAATTTCGCCAAAAATTCAATTATTTTTATTTTTATCTTAAAATCTTGGAATCCTAGTTTTTTAAGCATAGAAACAAGTGTACCAAATTTCATTAAGATCTGCCAACCCATGGTTGCATGCCTAGGTGAAACCATATGGAATGACCCTAAAGGTAATTGGTGTTTAATGAAGTAGATGACAAAATTCCGTTGTAACATCTATTGGGTCTTAGCCAGCCAGTTAATTTGGTTAGCTTAGTTGTCATAAATGTAACAATTAGGTACTATCTCATTTATGGCATGAAACGCCAACTGATCTTTACCATGGAGGTCTTCAGATCCCAGCTGACAAGGGCTTAGAACTGATGGCTATGGTAGCTCAAATGGTACAGTGGCGAGGATTTTAGGGATTAATTTTCAACATTAACTTAACCCAAAAAAACTATATGACATCAGGTCCTGCCTTGCTCACATTATTATTAAAATTACCTTAATTTATCTCGATTAGAGACATTCCAAGAGAAATTCTGTATATAATAGAGATTGCTTTCCAGATTTTGGATCCTAGCTTGAACTATCAAAGTTACTAAAATTGGAATTAAGTCGTCCGAGGTTAAAGCCGGAATACCTAATGAAAAAAAATCATTAATTGTTGTATTGGGTTTTATTGTTAATGCTAAACGCCCATAAAAGCAATAATCCATGATGAATAATTTGGTTAACTGTTTTAAAATTTATTTTGAAAACCGTATATAATTTCGTCAGAAACTTATTTACGAGAGAAGATAATGTGGGAATTAAGGGCACTCTTATGTTTCCAAGGTGTCATTCTTTTCAATTGTGACATATCCAACTACATAAAGGAGCTTTTGAGGTAGATATTGATATAGCGCAATTGTGGATGTCAACGAGTCTCATTTGGATAAAACAAACTATGAAATCAAGTAAAGAAATTAATGAAAACATTTTCGATGATTTGCTAGTTAATATCATGTTAAGTTTGGTTGAAACATTTTTAAGGGAGAAAAATACTTAAACAGTGTTACATACGATGAATTTATTTGTCATGGTGCTAAATAATGAAGTACTTAATGAAAAACAGTTACTTCATGGAGAACTGACTTTAAATAGTGCATTATAAATTTCATAATTGAAACAGTATATTAAAATATGTTATATTAAAGTAAAGCAAGCTTAAGTGTATCTTGCCAGCGGGTTACTGTGCTGAATCAAAGTTTAATATGGTTCTCCTTTAGAACTGGGCAACAATGGAAATATCTCTGATGAGGTAGTGATTGAAATCATTTAATCAGGGTTCACCTTTTTTTTAGACTTCTAGTATTCGTTAGTGAAAACTAACTCTGAGCTTTATTAGTGTTGAATTGAAGGCCCTATCTGGTCTGAAATTAGCCTCTTTCCTTATGCACACAGCCTAGCTTTGACGGTACAATTTGCTAAGATCAACGTTGTATGCTAAGCTAGAAAAGAAGGCGACTTTAAAGGGGATTTACAAATCGCAGATAATCCTTTAAAGAATGGAAACCCGTGAAAGCCAACTGAAAAATTACAGAACATAACTGAAAAAAGCCCAACTTATCAACTGCAGAAATAACTGTAAAAAAATCAGAAACATCCAAATTCTAAATTCTACACCATATTTTTAGAAAATATAAAGGTGTATTGTGTTAAAGAGAAATCACTATAAGCTTGTCTAAAGGTCCGCTATGGGATAGGGAATATATGGGCGGAAAAAACTTAAGACCTTTGTATTACAGCTCTATTCTCCCTACATTATCTTTCATGAATAAGCCATTGGTTTCGCAAAACTGATTTGGAATATGGTATCAAAACTTAATTCTTCTCAAACCCATAATGATTTCTGTTCATGCAAAGTTAGGAAAAACAAGTTTGAAAACCAAACTATTACCTCTCCAAGCACAAACTATTACCTCTCCAAGCACAAACTCTAATTATTATAACTTTCCAGAATAAGAAATGTTACGAAATGATTAACTCATGGTTAGGGTAAAGATTACATATAATTTTTAAGTGAATACTCCAAATCAGTGTTGACTTAAACGAAATTACAAAGTTTACAATTTTAAAATGTAAAAATAGCGTTTAAAATTGAATTATAAATGAATTATTACGAAAATGAAGCGTTTAGTCACTTTATTTTTACTTTTGAGTTTTTTAAATGGAATATCGTTATTTTTCTGAGAGTTATAAATATCTTGTGGAATAAGTTCCTGAAATTGATATATACACAACAACAGAATCAAATTAAATAAAAAACTCTTAAGAACCATTTTCACTAGCACAAAAATGCAAACAGTTCACTTTTTGTCCTCTAAACGAGTGTTGGTTTATTCAAACTGTTTTTCACTGTCGAGTGAGTTTTAGACATGGAAATAATTAAATAGGAGTTAAAGACCGATTGACTTTGTGCTTCGAATGTCCCCTTTCTTGAAAAACATTCTTATGATCTTTCTCATACACCGTTTGATGCTTCTACATTGTAAAAACATTAGCTTTCAAAATTATCACAATAATTACAGTCTTAAATAATTTTAGCTTCCAAAAAATTAAATTAGGTCTTGTTACGCCTAATCCAAATATAACATGTAGTGCGCGACTTTTTAGCTACATTCACAACTGAAACTTTGGAACCGTTTCGAATGTTCAAATAGACTTTTAAGATTATTAATTTTGTTTCTTGATCAAAGGTCTACACGGGGTGACCCCAAAGTGAACTATCACGCATCCGCGCCAGAGAAAATGGCCTTTGTTTAAATAATTTAATAGGCATTTGCATTTTTTACCACCTTTTTGCTATCGATTCAATTCCCTAATAATAAAGTTTACCAAACATATTAATGATTCTAGTACCGTTTTTTTAATTTTCAACCGAGCACCAAGTATTTAGGCTTTGCAAATTTTTATAAATCAAGTAATCTGTGATTATAATTAAGTTATTTGATAAAAAAAAGGGGGCAGTCATCCGTGCCTATAGTTTAACTCTAATCTTTTAATTCTTTGACATAAACTAATACACCTACCAATGTGGATTGAAAACATTCTAGCCTCTCCGCTGGGGATGGCTTTCCATTCAAAGATGCTAGTTCAACAACCTTAAATATTAAACAAAATTAATTAACTAAGTCTGACAAAACCCTTAATCCATACATGAACTAGTCAAAGTTACGCAAATTTCAAACCTCTTTGAAAGAATTAATTTGTTCCTTTACCATATTAAAGTTTATTAGTTGTTAGACTAACAATGATGCAACGCCAGAAGCTCACTTGTCAATCTAAATTTGAACTTGGGGTCTTCAAATTCAGACAGGTCTATGAAATCGTAAACTTCTACCAATAACCTCAGTCTTGCTAAACATTGCTGCTGATAATTTTTGGCAGCGAGAAGTACCTCTAACTGAACTAAACATTGAGGCATGGCAATTTTAGGCTTAGAACAAATATAGAAGCCAAATTTAATTTATCAGACTGAAAAGTTGTCATTTATCGGCCGAAAAGTTAATGGGTACAGTTCCCGTAATGCTTTCGCAGGAAAAATAACAGAATAAGTGTTTTGGGTAAACAGATTTCATCAAACGTAAAGTTTTTCAAAAAACAAAAGCTTAATGGCCAAAAAGGCTTACAGAATAGGTTTCCTGTAGTGTTAGAGGACTGGCTCATTGTTATTTGAATATCAATTTCACTGATTTTTGCAATTTTAACTGTAAAGTTTCAGGGTTTCAGAAGTGAATTTTCCCTGAAGTTTCCAGATTTCAAAAGTCAAGTTTCCCAGCTGTTTAAAGGTGCACTGAAGGTTTTGAAAAACCCTGATAAAAGCTATGAATTTAGTTGACAGCTAGGTCGTACCAACTAAGTGTTATTGAAGTTCATGATCAAGTATCATATTTCCATACTTTCCCTGATTTCTGCCAATTTTTAACATTTTCCCTGATATTTCCCTTTTTCGACCACATTCAAACTCCCTGATATTTCCAGTTTTTCCAGGTTTTAATGAACCCTGTTGTAGGTTTTTGTTAATTTTCAGCATTAGCTGTACAAAAACAACCCTTGACATTACGTTTCCAAGCTCGCTCAAAATTTAAAGCAAGAAGCTTTAAAGTTTATATTTTTCAATATTTTTATCGATTGTATGACTGTGATTAACCTTAGATTTTAAAACATGAATATGGTCAAACCATGGTCAAACAATAAGCTATAGACTATAGTCAGACTTCAAGAAATCTGCTGGACCAATTAGAAAATAAATAGTTCAATTCTGTATGGGGAGGGTTGACAAGCTGTGCCCATATGTCGTGGAATTACACAATGGGTAGATTTGACTAGGTATAAAGGGAGGGTGAAGAGGAAAATGAAGCGATTGTTTATGGATTCTTCTAAAAATAATGCAGATTTGCTTGGTAAAGCACTGTGCAAAAAATCGGTAGCATGACTTTGGCATTCAACTAAAAGGATGCAGCTGGGGGAATTATTTTTGTCTTTTGTTAACTATTGCGGGGAGTTCTAAAGTAAAATTAAAATATGTAGCTGCATCATTCCTAAAACTTTGTTATTGAACAACTTGTACTGATCTATCTATCCATCCAGATAAACTTTAACCAGGGTTTGATAACAGAATTCGTGTACTAATCTGCTATATCAAATTACCTTCCCAATAATTCCATTATTACAACTAAAATAAAGCTATAAGGAAAAAATAAAACTAGGCACAAATATTCTGAAAGATTGTCTACAACAGTTTCTGACCTGTTGCAAGGAGAACCTTAAACTAATCCAAAAAACGCCCCACCAATGGCTTAATGACATCCCCATTAATGTCAGTACAAAAAATTCGCTTCATTTACCTCTTCACCCTCCCTTTTATAAATTTAGTACATAATTTTACATATATTGTGAATCAGGCCGGTTTGTTCCCTGATAGTATAAAGTGATAATTAAAACATAAAACATTCACTTTTAGAGTTGCTATAAACCTTAAACGTTTATGACATGACTACTCACGGCACTCGTTGATGGATAACAAAAGGCCTCTTGAACTCCGAGCTGATCAGGAGTTAAACCAAGTTGATGCAGTTCTTTGATGCGACGTGACAATATTTCATCTTCGTCAGAGAATTTTTCTCTTATAACCGAAAATACTTTATTGTGAACTTGAATTAGAACGTAACTGGAAATACAGATACTCGCAATTACTTGTTAGTAGAGAAAAAAGCCTCAAATAAAAATTACGATCATATGTATTGGAAAATTTCATGCAAGATTAACCTAAATTCAGCTCAAACCTCCAAGTACATTGTGCTGGTGTCTAAACCAGAAAATTAATTTCAAATGAGATAACATTCAATTGTTTGTCTATTGTGTACTTATAGCCTTGACTTTTGACTAGAACGATCAGAGTAACTGTCAGACACATGTGCTAGGAATGGCATCAGCAACCAACTTTTCCCAGGAATTTGTAAATTCTAAAATTCACTGTAAATTAGCTTGAAATTTTTGGTGAGTTTTGATACATTTTTTACGAGTATTAAAGTATTCCAAATTGTTTGAAAATAACTTAACATCATTTCTTAATACTAGTGAAAATTTAATTCAGCTGAGGAAATAGTGAATGATTGCAAGAGCTTTTTTTGAAGGCGGTTTCTGTTTGGGCATACTTACCCCACTAGGTTTTTATTCGCCCAAACTGTCATTTAAATATACTACGCTACCCCGATGTGTGTAAATATTAATGTTGTATGAAATATTAAATCAAATGGAGTTTAATTTGATAGCGTATGCTAAGAGAAGTTTTAAACGTTATCAATAAAACCAGATCATTAGCTAGTACACAACTGTCTCATTGATAGACATGAAATAAAATAAAACTCCAGATACCCTTCCTTGGGTTAGGTCCTTAAAAATCCTAGAGTGACAATTTCTCAGTCAATTACAGAATTTAATTCTCCAAGGGAAGTTTTAAAAACGCAACTTATTGGTGCCAACACAGCATATATTAATCTTTCAAATATCATATGCATTATTTTTTCCATCAAATATTATTTTATTTCACATAATAAAACAGTCACAGATAAGGAAATAAAACATGGTGCAGATCTGATATATTGTAGTGCATAAAGACTTGCTCAAGCTACATTCACTCAAGATGTTAGTGTTGAATGTTATGGGGCAATCGTTAAGGGTAAAAATATTTCTATTCCCTTAAGAAAAGGGCTAAATCAAGTCAGAATGCTCCATTTTCCCCATTGAAATCACATTGCATTCCCTATATAATATTGAAAAGTTTTGTGCATATTAATTATTTTACTATTAAGACTAGTAAAACTAGCTACTTTACTAAGTATATATATCAAAAATTTTATAGTAAAAACTGTATCTAACTGCCTGCCACTAAATCTCGACAACTCAGTTCTAAAACAAATCAGATCAGTTCTTTCCTCTGATTATTGTTACTAGACTAAGTTGATCTCTTATCTTTACATCAACAAGTAGAACTAATCTCTCTCATTCAGAGTTAAATATTCTGGTTATGTAGCTATTTTGCGGAATTGTTTTCCAGTTGAATTTGGTTGTCTAATAATGACGTCCGGATCAAATGGCACAGATCCAGTAAAATTTCAATTAGTTTTAAGGCTTTAACTGGTAGGCTTCTCTCATTGTTGAAATTTATCACCTGCTGTTATGACATCATTAGTATTAGATGTCCAAATTATTTTTCATTGTAAGGGTTTAAGAGACACTCGCCATAAAATCAATCTTAATCCCAATAAAATTTTAATGCTATAAATGAGCCCTCTTAGAAACTTTCAAACCATCATTTTTTGTCATAGAAGCATTTTACATATCACGTGATGATGAGTGATAACAGAGAAGCTAGGAAAAGTTACTTCAACAAGTAACAATCTCAGGTGAATTTTAATTCTCAAGCCCTACAATGTTCCTTCCCTTAAGATTCAAATCAATTCAATTTTAATTTATTTATGTTAGCAGTATATACTTAGCCCTTCAATTAGCTTTCTCAACAAAAACAGTTACACACTTTTTGAAAAACTAGACGCTAGTCCTTTAAACTTAGCAAAATCCTTACGGAAAAAAGTTAGTCTGATCTGATGAGGTCTTCAAGAACGCTATAAAAGTCTTGGGGAAGTCTTTAAGACCTCCCTAAGACTTCTTGACGCAATGGAAGACTTCCCCAAGACCTCTTTAGACTACATAAGACACCCAAAAGACTTTCCCAAGACCTCTTAAGACTAACTTTTTTTGGTAAGGGAAGTAATCTAATAGTAAATTATTAACGGTGAATTTTCTTAAACTAGAATCCATGGTAGAGTATAAATTTTTAAAATTTTCATGAAGACACCCAAAAGACTTCCCCAAGACCTCTTAAGACTAACTTTTTTTGGTAAGGGAAGTAATCTAATAGCAAATTGTTAACGGCAAATTTTCTTAAACTAGAATCCATGGTAGAGTAAAAATTTTTAAAATTTTCATGAAAGGAAGAAACACCACGGTTACAGTTTTTAAGAATAAAAACTCCTTCAATTCCATGCATTTCTAAATTTCATAAAAAACTTTAAAGTGTATTATTTCATGCTCCCCATTAAAGGTCCAACTTACTTTTCTACAGCTTGATTAAGAGTTTTACGCAACTGATCATTCTCATCCAGTTGAAAATGTTCCAGTTCCAAAAAGCTCTACGCAAAATATTTCATAATTGGTATAAAATTATTAAGTCCAAAAAAGTTACGTCTTACGGTGATTGCACAATTAATGATATCCTTCAATTTAGTAGCCGCATCATGCAGATAGTTGGGAAGGACAATGTAATTTTTGTTGAATCTGTATATGGCTTTATCAAGATTTTCTAACATTCCCAAATTAGATGGAATTGATGTCAGAAACGTCTTGCATCTTAAGAAGGATGAAATCAGTCCCACACAATCAATCGCTATCATTAGACAAAGCCAGTGCGTGCTTCATGAGAGCTAGGGTAATATTTCACTAATTACAAGTGGCGGCTCAGAGCTGTACGATATCCAGGATCTGGTATGCAGGTGACCCCTGACAGAATGGTGCATGCGAAAAACACCACAAAAAAAGTTAGTCAAAGAAGTCTCCAAGACGACCTCTTTGACATCTTATGACCTCTTCGACACAAAAAACTGATTGGTCAAAGGGATCTCAGAGAGCATTCCTAAAAAGGGGATCTCAGAGAGCATACCTAAAAAGGGGATCTCAGAGAACATACCTAAAAAGGGGATCTCAGAGAACATACCTAAAAAGGGGATCTCAGAGAACATACCTAAAAAGGGGATCTCAGAGAACATACCTAAAAAGGGGATCTCAGAGAACATAGCTAAAAAGGGGATCTCAGAGAACATAGCTAAAAAGGGGATCTCAGAGAACATAGCTAAAAAGGGGATCTCAGAGAACATAGCTAAAAGGGGATCTCAGAGAACATACCTAAAAAGGGGATCTCAGAGGACATACCTAAAAAGGGGATCTCAGAGGACATACCTAAAAAGGGGATCTCAGAGGACATACCTAAAAAGGGGATCTCAGAGAACATACCTAAAAAGGGGATCTCAGAGAACATACCTAAAAAGGGGATCTCAGAGAACATACCTAAAAAGGGGATCTCAGAGAACATACCTAAAAAGGGGATCTCAGAGAACATACCTAAAAAGGGGATCTCAGAGAACATACCTAAAAAGGGGATCTCAGAGAACATACCTAAAAAGGGGATCTCAGAGAACATACCTAAAAAGGGGATCTCAGAGAACATACCTAAAAAGGGGATCTCAGAGAACATACCTAAAAAGGGGATCTCAGAGAACATACCTAAAAAGGGGATCTCAGAGAACATACCTAAGGGGATCTCAGAGAGCATACCTAAAAAGAGGATCTCAGAGAGCATACCTAAAAAGAGGATCTCAGAGAGCATACCTAAAAAGAGGATCTCAGAGAGCATACCTAAAAAGGGGATCTCAGAGAGCATACCTAAAAAGGGGATCTCAGAGAGCATACCTAAAAAGGGGATCTCAGAGAGCATACCTAAAAAGGGGATCTCAGAGAGCATACCTAAAAAGGGGATCTCAGAGAGCATATCTAAAAGGGATCTTAAGAGGTTCCTAGACCTCTCAAAGAGTCATGAATGCATCTTCCTGTGCTTGTTTTTGGCAAGGTAGAGAAACAAAATCAGTTCTCTTCAAAGATCTTGAACCAGATTTGAATGAGTCTCTTAATAGTCCCTCTCTCCTAATTCTCACAGTTCTTTCTACACAAGGCAACAAGAGAGATCGTAGTGGTGAAAAGATACAATACACATTGATACTCAAATTCAAATTGCACGCACAGGCTTTGGTTATGAGAAAGCTAACAACAAATAAGAGTTGATTTATCTTACTGCTGCAACGTTAATACTGGTTTAACAGATCCAGAGGCATACTGATTAAGACAATTAAGGTCTGGTTTTACTTTCTGAAAAACAAAAATTAAAAATTTCTTTATTTTTGCAATAAGGTTGACCATGTAATAAGCAATTAAAGACACCAAAAATGAATAACTAATGAGTATCCAGTTTGAAAAACCTACTGACAGTAAAATGTCATGCATGGGCCTGACTCTGGTATGGGCTGGATCCCATGGAGTTCACCTGATGAAGCATTAAAAGTATTTCTACCATGTATCTACGTTCTACGCTAGAGTAAAGGATGAAGCCATGGCGAGATATTAAAATAGAACTAATAAAGATAAGATTGTAATAGTAAAAATAAGAAATTTACTAGTAGAAACCGAATCATTTTATATGCATTTAAATTAAAAACCAGAGATACCCTGAGGTTGGGCTTAATCCATGCCTTACGGAAAAAAGTTATTCTGATCTGAAGAGGTCTTCAAGAACACTACAAAAGTCTTGGGGAAGTCTTTAAGACTTCCCCAAGACCTCTTTAGACTAAGCTTTTTTGGTGAGGGATTTACTATGGCTGAACAGGTTTTCCTCACATAAAAGGTATAGGTTAGGAGCCCCTAATTAGCAATGTATCTTCGTAAATAAAGTGAAGTTCATTTTTTATATTTTTCTTTACTATATGGTTTTTGATGCGAGATGAATAGGTAAGGATTTTAATTATCACATTTTCAGCTTAAGGGATATATTGACACTAAATATAACATCAAAG
Organism: Odiellus spinosus; assembly: GCA_963920705.1. Taxonomy (NCBI): domain Eukaryota; kingdom Metazoa; phylum Arthropoda; class Arachnida; order Opiliones; family Phalangiidae; genus Odiellus; species Odiellus spinosus. The sequence continues at coordinate 18,116,062 of OY987225.1, read as the reverse complement.
GAACAATATTCAAATTTTGTTGTAAAAAAATCCGGGGTCTAAGTCGTAAAAAAATCTAGTAGAGACCCCAGACTAATGATGGGATTTACTATGGACCACATCACATACCCCTCATATTTAGAGTTAAATAAAATATTTCGAGAGACCGCACGAAAAACTAATAACGCAATTTCCAATAAAATTTTACTGTTACTATCACTTTCAGTCTGCAGGCGTGGGAAAATGTTAGGAGTGATCAAGTGGCATAAGAAAGAGATGAACTGAAACCTCTTACACTGCAGGTAAGTTATTTGTTCCCCCTTTCAGATGACAGTTGAAGTCAACCTCTTTCAAGCCGATGAATACACCAACTGGCTTTCGACTTGTGAAACATTGTACAACAGTTACACAAAATCAACATTTCTTTGTAACATAAAAAAATAAAAAGGAATTGGCAGAACAAGCTAAACCTCCTCCTAATACGTATTTGAACCAATAAGTTATTTTTATTAGAAAAAATTATTTTATACCTCAATCATGTTTTAGTTTCATCTCTGGCATGAAATTTTTAACCCTTCCCCGTCATGATATAACCACTAAATAAATATTTAAAACTGTTAAAGTAGTTAAAGACTAAGAATGATAACGTATCAGAATTAACTTTTTACAAAAACTATTTAGCCAGCAGATAAAAGCCCTTAAAAAAGAGAACTGCATAATTAAAGGGGCAAAAAGACATGACCAAATGTGGCACTTTTATCAGATAATAAAAGTGATTTAAACCATCAAAATATTTTGTTAAAACGTAATTAAGAAGTCAAACTTATGACTCGCTCACTTACTCAATAACTGCTAAGCCTAGGTTTAGAGCGAACCTTCCTTGTGAATTTCAAAAGCCAAATATTCCCACGTGCTCTATCTGGCCGAGGGAGGATCCGACCCCCTCCCCATTCACTCCAAATAAAATTGTTAATATTATCGTTGTAATAAGTAAACCATACGATGCACAAATCAAAGTTAAAACTGTTATTTAATTTAATTTGTAACATTTATAAACTAGGCAAAACAATAAAATAATTAATCCATCAAAGAAGAGAGAACAACTGACTGTTATCTGTTCTTATCTCCCCACAAGAAACTTTTTACAGGGTAGTTGTTAAAGGGTAACTAACAAGGGCCTCTTGGCTACTAAGGCGCCACTAGTGACATAATCGTGAATTAGATCAAATATATCAAATATATCAAATATTTCAACACTCGCCCTATTTGATATAATACAATCTTACGACTATGTAACATTGGTATATATTAATAATAATCTATTCAATCTTTAACAATTTTACACCATTTAGAAAATTTGTCTTATTCAATACTTTCGTAAAAATATCGGCTACATTGTTTTCTGTTTTTACGAACTTTAAGTCAAACACGTGTCTAGCTAAATTATCCTTTACAAAGTGATATCGAATGTCTATGTGTTTTGATCGTTGATTCTCCACACAATTCTTGGAATAGAAAATTGCAGATTGATTATCGCAATACATTGTAGGTTGGCCCATATGTACCCCAAACTGTTCTAGTTCTTGAAATATAGGGATTAACCAAAGAAGTTCTTTAGTCGCTTCAGAAACCGCTACATACTCCGCCTCCATAGTAGAAAGCGAGACCGACTTTTGCTTAAGTGATCGCCAGGATACGGGTGATGAACCCACCCGAACCACATAACCACTAGTGGATTTTCTTGTATCTCTTTCCGAACCCCAGTCGCTGTCACTAAAAATCGATAACTCCGGATTTTGTTGTTTTTGATAAATAATCCCTTGATCGGCAGTGGTTAATAAATATCTCGTCAGTTGGCAAAGCTGATTCCAATGCGTGAATCCGGGATTACTACTATACTGGGACAGTGCGATTACAGAAAATAGTATATCTGGGCGAGTTCTCTGAGCAATAAATAGTAAGCTTCCAATTAATGATCTGTAAGGAAAAGATTTCATTCGTTCTTGTTCCCTCTTTTCTGTAGGGCAATCTTTACATGTTAGAATAACTCCTGAAACCATCGGTAGACTAACGGGTACTTCCAGACTGATAGAGTAGCGATTTTTAAGCTTCTTGACGTACGCTGATTGATGTATTTTTAGTGAACTGTCCTTTCTAAATTCAAATTCAATTCCTAATAGTTTACGAATTGGTCCCAAATTCATAATTTTAAAATGATGAGATATTTTCTTGAATATAACTTCCTGGAGGTCTTCATTCTTCGCTAGTACAACTAAATCGTCTACGTAGACCAATACTATTACGTTCATCGGCAGGTAATAAACACAATTTGTGCCGATTAATTTCTTGAATCCCATTTCGCCGAAACTTCTGTCAAGTTCCACGAACCATTGCCGTCCGCTTTGGGGAAGACCATATAACGCCCTTTTCAGTTTTAGGCAATATTTTGAAGTGTCCGCTACTTGAAAACCTGGAATTTGCTTCATGTAAACGTCGTGATCAATGTTGCCGTACAGATATGCATTTTTCACATCTAAATGTCTATGAGTCCATCCGAGGTAAGTGACGAAAAGTACGATGAACATTCGAATTAGACTGAAATTAATCACGGGGGAGAAAGTTTCATCGTAATCTACCCCCTCTTGTTGGTTAAACCCTTGAGCAACGAGTCTAGCCCGATAACGCGATACCATTCCTTCAGCATCTTTCTTTAAAGTATAAATCCAACGACAACCAATTAACTTCTTCGTTGTTGGTTTTTCTACTAGTTCAGTGACTTCTCGTTCTTTTAACGTTTCAATCTCACTCTTCATAGCCAGTTGCCACTGTTCAGCTTGTTTAGATGTGACAGCTTCATCATATGTCGTTGGTATTATAATATCAGTGCAATACGCAGAAAATACTTCGGGAATATCTTCACTATTATTATTTCGTGTTTCAGTTTGATCATCCTCTGTCTGTTCTCGAATAAATTTCTTTATAGTTTTCTTAATAGATTTTCTTGAAAATTTAAAAATTGACAAATCGTGGGAAAGCCCATTCTCGTCCAGATATATCTTCACTCTGGGTTTAGAATTAAGTTTGACACCGTCCGGGGAATAATAATAGGTATCCGCGTCTCCCTTAGATTTTCCTGATTGTCTTATGACTACTTGTTTTGTCCATCCTTCTGGAAGTTCTTTGGACTGATTGTTATCATTGGTCCTTCCTGCTTCTCGTGTATGCTCATTTTCAGTTAGTGCATCTTCAAATTTCTCATCTTCATGATCTAGTACGTCTTCAATAATTGGTTTAATAACTTCTTCCTTGTGATCTGGTACATCTTCAAATTTCTCAGTGTCTTCTGGTATCCATTGCAATGTAGTATTGTCTTCATTAATATTTGAATCAATACTTTGCATTCCAATTTGCTCTTCATCAATAGATAGATGTTTCGTTTCTATGACGGCATCGGTTTTAGGATCCCAGATTCTATATCCTATGGTATTAAGAGCATATCCTATTACGATGCCAGGTTTGGCTCTGCTCTGTAACTTATTTACTCTTCTTTGGCCTGGGATATGAGTATACGCTAGGCTTCCAATTCTTCTGAGGTGTCTAGCGCTCGGTTTAGATCCCATCCATATTTCTATTGGGACTTCATTACTGAGTTTGGCATGTCTTGAATGATTTTTAATATATGCCGCTGTTAAGACCAATTCACCCCAAAGTTTATTTGGCAATTTAGCTTCTTCTTTAATGGCGCGCATTATATTCAATAATGTACGATTTATCCTTTCGGCCACTCCGTTCATCTGAGGGGAATAGGTATTTGTAGTCTGATGATGGATTCCTTCTTTAGTACAGAAATCTGCGAATTGTTTTGAACAAAACTCCAACCCATTGTCCGTTCGGAGCGCCTTGATATTCTTGCTGGTTTGTTTTTCTACGAAAGCCTTGTATTTTAGAAAACATCCAAAGGCATCACTCTTCTTCTTCATTAAGTAAATGATCAAATAACGACTTTTATCGTCTAAAAACGTAATATAATACTTCGCTCCACCAATAGATTCTACTGGAGCCGGCCCCCATACATCGCAATGAACTAACTCGAGTAATTCCTTGCTGTTGATTTCTTCAAGCGGTTTGTGGGGTTTCTTCGTAGATTTCGCCAACTGACACGAGGAACAGTTTAACAATGATCCTTTAAATGTCTGTAAACCTTTCAACATCTCATTGTTAGCCATATGTTTCAAATCACGTTCGTTAATATGTCCGAATCGTTGATGCCAACGTTCCAGGATCTTAGTATCTTTACCATCGGAAACATACGCTGTTGCTTCTCCCTGTGAATTATCAAGTGATGGCCCATTCTTCAAAACTGTAGCGTTTACTGTATAAAAGTTGTCCGAAGATAATGGTGCTTCAAACGCTACTCTGTCATCTGGGAAGTATACAGTATACTTAGATTTCTCTCGGTGTCCCCTGTATCCAGCTTGGTCAATTATCCGTTCAGAAATCAGATTCCGTCCCATTTTTGGTGCATAAATTACATCCTGTAATTTAAATCTATATCCGTTTCTGTCATTAATCTGAAGCCACACATCGCCTCGTCCTTCCACTTGGGAATGTCCTTCACCAACTGTGGCTTGCCCTTTATAAGGTGTAAAGGAGAAAAACCAGTCTTTTTGATTACAAAAATGTTTAGTCGCCCCCGAGTCAACAATCCACTCTTTCGTTGAGACAGTCGTGCACAATGCTGTGGCCAGAAAAGCCCCATCTCCTAATTTCTTAGTGTCATTAGGTGGCTTCTTATCCTGTCTCTTCGTTTCTTCTAGGGGTTTCTTGTCCTGTCTCTTTGTTTGACGGCAATTAACGGCCCTATGACCTGAACGATTACAGTTAAAACATCTTCCGAAAAATTTCATTGGTTTGTTTCCATAGTTGGATTTTGATCGTGCTCCACTCGAGTCGGAATGTTGAGCTGCGAAAGCTTTATGCATATCTTCCTGGGCGGTCTCTCTTTGTAAAAGTCTTCCATGTTCGGAAAGTAAAATATCCGCTACTGGTTCAGGTTTAAATTTACTATCGTCCAGTTGATAAATCTGTGCTGTTAATGAGTCATACGATACAGGCAAAGTACCAATCATTTTATACGTAATATGTTTATCTTCTATCTTCTCACCGGCTTCCGCTAATTCGTCTGTCATACGAAATATTCTATCAAGAAATTCAGGAATATCTTCACCCTCATGATAAACAAGAGCGTAAAATTGGGTTAATAAACTTCCTATCCTAGCACGGGACTTTGGCTCATACGTTTGGCAAATCGTCGTCCACAGTTCGTGAGGTATTCGTGTTCTCATAAACTTCGTTCTAATAGCTGTACTAATCCCCAATGCTATAGTAGAAAATGCATCCGATTCCCGTAGTTTAAACTTCAATTGAACCTCTTCTGTTGCTTTGTCAGGATCAGGTTTCTTCTCGACGTTGGAGACTATTTCCCATAAACCCTTTTGTCTCAATATCAACTCCATTTCTAATTTCCATGTTCGATAATTAGTCGATATTAATTGAATGGTTGGACTCACTGTCATAAATCTTCCATTGTATGATGCCATTATCGACTTGTTGATTCTTGTTAATTCAAGTCTTGAATGCAGCTGTCAGACTTCGTTGTTAAGCCTTGGTTGTGGATTACAGCAAACCACGCTTTTGCTACCATGTTAATATTATCGTTGTAATAAGTAAACCATACGATGCACAAATCAAAGTTAAAACTGTTATTTAATTTAATTTGTAACATTTATAAACTAGGCAAAACAATAAAATAATTAATCCATCAAAGAAGAGAGAACAACTGACTGTTATCTGTTCTTATCTCCCCACAAGAAACTTTTTACAGGGTAGTTGTTAAAGGGTAACTAACAAGGGCCTCTTGGCTACTAAGGCGCCACTAGTGACATAATCGTGAATTAGATCAAATATATCAAATATATCAAATATTTCAACAAAAATGCATTCCACTAAGCACTTGCTCATAATTTCATTTCACCTATTTCTGGTTGTATGTTTAGAATGTTACACCGATTGGGACAGAAGGAAAAGCTATGAAAGTATCCCTAATGGGCCTGAAGTCACTTCTGTCCCAACCCGTCTTATAGGGCGACTGGACAGTTAAAATTTCTAGTTGAAGCATGACTCAATGTGGACCGCTTGTAAAGGTCTCGCGGATCACTAGTTGAGAAGCACTGTTCTTGTCGTACAGAAGACTGCCAAATATGACTTCGTGCAGTACTGAAGATCATCTGATGAATCAGTAGTCTTTAGCACTCTTCTGTAAAACTAGAAATCAGCAGACGGGTTCTTTATTGTGTTTCATGCATTATCAGAGCAACATTCAGTTTTTGTAGCAACTAACAGGCAACCAAATGGAATCAGATTTTTCAACCTTTTACTGATTTATATTTTGAAGCATTGGAAGAGTTCTAGTCATATATACTTGAAAGGGAAATATTTGCTTACATCTCCGACTTTTCTGTAACAGCACTTTTAAATGTAATTTAATCATTTATTGGAATTATCCACCTGTTATTTACTTGAATATCATCAAATTGTAATGCATAATTTGTAGTTTGTTTATATTTTTATTTTACCTCAAACCTTCATATTCTTTTTTTCAATGCTATTTTTCTATACTAATCGATGAAAATTTTCTTTTACTAATTCAAGTTCTACCTTCACCATACTGCCTTCCTTTAACAGGTATTTTGACCTTGATAGAGAGCTAAATTAGGTATTTCAAAGATAAATTATGGCTTAATTTTTTCGAAATGTTTAAAATATCAAAATCATTCTATGCTTAATTATATAGTATTTAAGAACATGTTTTTGTCAGTTATTCATAACTAAGAGTGAGTTACAAATGTAAAAGAATGGTGTTTTAAAGTCTGTAAACAGCCAAGACATCTGGTAACTTAAGAACAATAAATTATGGAAGGTAATTTTTCAACACTGAAGACACAATTTTCATGCTAATTAAAACTAGTCACATTCATTTGTATTTCCTTAGTATTATTCCTACTACAGAAAAGTGTAACGCCATTATCAGTAATTTACTGTTTATAATTATCAAATATCTCGCTAGTTTTCAGGCTTTAAAACACCATACACTCACGATTGAAACATATACCTATTTAAATACTATGGTGGTGGCGGGTAATTCCGTCCGCTTTTTATAAAATCACCAAGAAAACTCTCCCAATGTTAACCGTGTCCAATTTAAGAATATCTTTTTATGAATTGAACTTTTGCGCGTATTTTAAGCTAATTTGATTTTCATAATTTTGATTGGTTTAAAAGATACAAGACGCTTTTCAAAGTCTGTCAAGGCGGCCAATTCCGTCCAGAAGAGAGTAATTCCGTCCGGCCTGAGTCTAATCGCCGGATAGTGGCGGGTAATACCCGTCCACCCGTAAATAAATAGCGTCTAATTTCCGGACAATGTCCATTTGTTAAATTCATAATATTTTACTCAGTTTCAAAGGCAACTAAAACACCCACGCAGTAAAAACCGCGCCATATTATGTTCTAAGCCTTTTATGAAAATATTGTTACGAAACACTACCGCCCTCTATACTGTATTCACATTAAAACATTTCCAGCCCTGAAAGACAGCGGAAAAAGCAGGGAAAAACACGCTTTCTGCTTTGAAATTATTGAATTGTCAATCGTGAATGATTTTAGAGCTCGCAAGTTCGCGTTTTAATTAGTTATTTTGAAGTTAATTAACTTTAAACTCGATTTTGTTTCGAGTGGATGGAATTGGCCTCTGTCGGTAGTTTTTTCTAATCTTCGATAAATAAATACGGTGGCAAGATGAGATCGGAGACGCGTATTTAGTAGCTTAAGATCTGGATTTTCGAATGGTATGGAGTTCGTATCTGTATAATTTCCGTGATTGTTTTAAATCCTTATTTCCGGAGTCAAAAAAAGCTTCATTCCCTTAAATTGGCATTAATTTAATCGGAGTAAATTTCTACTTGGCTAATTATAGTCGTATCTTATCCGACCCTTGTCCTATGGCCTTGAAATGTTTTTTTTTCTGACGGGGCGTTTATCAGTGGCTAAAATAAACCCTTTTCGTTTAATTTGAGCAACCCAAATTAAAGATTCACATTTTTGAACCAAAGTGGATGGAATTAGAATTGGACGGAATTACCCGCCACCACCCTAACTAATAATGATTTCGGTATATAAAATGTTTTGAAAAAATTGAACAGTAATTTACCCATAATTTAGTATTTTTCTTTTTGAAATACCAAATTTAGCACCATTATCTAGGTTAAAATACTTATAAGAGAGAAACCGATAAGGTGGAGGTGTAACTTGAATTAACAAAACCATTTTCTTATAGATTAGTATGGAAAAACAACAATGAAAAAAATAATATGATGCTTTGGGGTAAAATAAAAACATATCTTGAGAACTAGAAAAAATGTATAGCAATTTCCTAATTTTCAGGTAAATAACAGGTGGGGAGTATTCCAAAAAATAATAATAATAATGGCATCTTTATTGGGCTAGTCTACAAAATAGTCGTCTAAAATTTTAAAATGAATTTTAAAATACTTAAATCAAGGAATATTGAAGGGAGATTAGACAGCAGCTACACGTTATAACGCGTGTCATTCAAACTCAGCTTCTGCTTCCAATTCCCCCTTGGCTGTTATTAAAATTTCTATCCTTTTTCGCACCTGGTACGTGTAACACTCGTGATTCCTTGCTAGTGAAGGAGAGACCAGACTCCCCAATCCCACTCTTAAAAGAAAATCCGAAATTATAGAGGTGCAGCTAAGGTGCCTAGGAAATAGCCTGCTGCAATTTCACGTGGGATGATGTACCTATGTCCCATCAGTGCACACCAAAAAAGCGTAGTTAGCATCTTTGGTTAAAGAAGTGAGAGAGTAAAACTACATGATCTTCAGACTTTTCACACACGGGTTCTTCTATATTGGTCGCCATTCCATCTCCCCTTAATATTCCTTGCTTAAATAGTATGGAATTTTACAGACTATTTTATAAGTGGAAAAACCTTCAGTAAAGACAAAATCTTATGTAGCCTACAGTAATGATTAACAACTTCAGCCTTGTCTTTAGATTTTGAGTAGAAAGAAGAAAATAAATAGGGTGTAATAGTCTGACCCCACACGATCCAATTTTCCTTTCTCGGACAAAAAAAAGCTGCCTAACATATTGCTCAAATTATTATTATTTTTCTTATGTCCTGTCAATTGAGACAAGTTTTTTTCACGCGTTTTATATTTTGTAAGTGGGGGGGATAAAAGCTTCCGCTGTCCGCCGAAAAGAGCAGATTCTTCTCTTCGTTTGGACAGAACGGGTTATTATGTTTTTCTCTAGTCAAAGGTAACGCGTCGGGTTCCAACTGACTGTCTAGTATATATCATTGTAGTAATCATCATGGATAAACTGGTACTTAATCCTTTTTATTTTGCTAATCAAATTGTTGTCTTTATTCATAAATTTCCGGTGAACTTTATTTCTTCAGCAAGTAACGATCCTTAGTTTCAGTTTCAATTATAATTTTTTTTTTTTTTTTTTGAGTTAACGGACCCCCAATATGCCCTATATTCTAAATATTTCCTCGGTCCGTTACAAGGTGATGAAAAAACAAAGGATCACTTCAACCTTTTTGTGTAAAAGTTCAGTTTTAAATAATTTTATAATTTTTTTTTTAATAAAAATTGATTAAATGCAAATTATTAGCTTTACAAATTGATTAAATGTGAATTATAATTCAAATGTTTTGTGCAACAAAGTTAATATAAGGTATGCATTCGCACATAAAAACTAATTACCTTGTAAGATGATGAATTTAGTGGGTGGTCAATGATATACAGCTTGAATGGTTGAAAATCCTTCAAAAAAAAAAAAAAAAAATTGTCCTCATGATAATTCAAATTTAGTTTGACGAGAAATCGATAAGAATTAATTATAAAAGGAGCACCTTTGGGAGGAGTATGGAATGTATTGAAAAATGCTTAACAACGAAGTTTGGTTGTTTTATTAAAAAATTCCTATACTTTTTTCCGTGCTATAATTCTTACACTGAGGCGAGTTTGTTAGAGAAAAAAAGGAGTAGTGCAATAAGTTATGAAGTCCACCACAAGGACTGAACATTCTGTGTGATGCTTTTTAAAAAGAGGCTTTGAATTTAAATAAAGACAAATTTGAGATGGTTGCCTTGGATGTAGCACAATATGCACGATTAGTTCATTTCTACTTAAGTTCTAAATTTCTCAAAAAATTCAAACTTCTAATTTTTTTTTAGTAGTTTAAGAGATACTATGAAAAAAATCCTTTAATTTGGACAGTATTAAAACTATTGAAAGTGAAAGATTTGGCGATTAATTATCAACGTAGAAAATTTGCCTCATTGAGCCTAACTCAGAATAAATTTCACAGAACTATATTTAGGTCTATAGAAACGACCAATATGTTTTCAGAGTATAGCACAACTTTAACAACATTTTGGTAACTTTTACACTCAATACAACACAAGAATATGATACAAAATTACACTGGGAATTTCCTATGATACAAAATTATACTGGTAATTTCCTAGGCAACATAGAGCCATCTACTGTCACCACAAAATTTAACATTTTAAATTGCTTGCCTTTTCCAGGTTTTTCCTGAGCATGTTTGCTTATTTTCCTTGAAGATCTTTGAACCTTTTCCGTGACAATTTTTGCCTATTTTCAGAGATCATCTTTGATCATTTTCCCTGACCAAATGACTATACACCACTTTTTTTCACGAATTCATTTGACACAATCCATCTTTAAAGGGACACAAGACTAAATGATAAAATTCCTACAATTTCCTAAACTTTTGCCACATTTATACTTTCAATAATTTTTCTAGGTTTTCCAGGTTCTCCCTGACCCAGGGAAATACTCGTCTGATGAAGCAACAGGTCGTAGGCGGAGCCAAATGCCCTTAAACGAGATAGGATTTAAAATTCTTCAACATGTACCACAAGATAAAAGAAAACCTAAGCCCAACAAGTCTCTTGGTTGGTTGCTAGGCACATTCCTAGTGTAATTTTCTATCATATTCTTGTCACAAACATAAAAGATGTTTGAATCACCAATAGTTCGTAATTTGTAATATTTGTAAGAATGCAATTATTTAACAGCAAGGGTATCCAGAAACACCTTAAAACTAACAATAATAAAGTACAAATTTGACTCTCAGAAGCATTACCTGATTGTAACTTAATTCTTCTGAAAGTATTTTCACTTCATCAAGTTCGCTGCTTCCTGAGTTTCCTGCAAGTACATTCATACAATCACCTTAAAAGTTGGGGCCAAGAAATTTAAAGTAATTTAAATCAAAATTTCAAATCCTAATTATGATACCAAGCATAGCACCACAGCAAATGTCAAAACTGAATTTACAAAGCTAAAGTCATTCGTTGAAGGTCTTTAGTAGCTTTTCCATTAAATAACTCTAGTTACGAAGCCAGGCTGGAGATATATTACAACAGCAGCATATGCCACCATAGCCTCACTTCTATGGTTCTTGAACTATCGGTTTCGAATAAACTGTATGTGTTTTTGTGGCGAACACTTCTGTCAAAAATAGTAAAAAAAAAAAAAAAATAAAAAGCACGCGAATGACAGCTATATATATCTGTCTATAAAGAATAGACAGATGCAGAGCTGGATCCTACGTCATTAGTTCCTACTTTTGATATTGCTTGCCTTTAGAGAACGTTTATGAACACCAGGTTTTTTCTCTTAATATACAATTGGTTCATTTTGGCTTTGACTAAGCTACGGATTTAAAACCAAAGACTGAACTGAGCAGCTAAGACGGAGTCATTTGCCAGCAGTGAGAATAATAAAACATTAAAACGATTGGTGGGGATGCTTGAATTAACGAACAAGCGGATCTGTGGGTAGGCAAGTTGCTTTCGAAACAGCGCTTCTATAAACTTATCTAGGCAAAAGTACCATTTTACAATGTTTTGCTTAAACAATTTTTACATACATACCAAGGAGAGAATATAAAAATAAAACTTGATAAAACTGGGGAACCGTGTTTAGAGCAATCGTAATCAAAGCTTAATGGTTTCGAGGCCCGCACTAAACTTTAAAGAAATTTGAATTACGATTTTTGAGTTTAACGGGAATTTCGTAAGGTTCTCATTCTCTTCACCGAACAGCGGCATCGTAACCTTGAATTTTCCCTCTTGCGAGGTCTCAATAATTTGGAAAGCTTTTTTCCTGCCCTGGTCATTGGCTTGCATCGTCTGCTTCTCTCCACGAAGTTTACGTGGTATGAAGGAAGAATTCAAATAAATTTCCTAATGCAAATTTAATTGAAGCTTGCGGCCCGAGATCTAGTTGGAATTCTCGAATTTGGCCATTGAGTCGAAAAGGTTGGCCACCCCTGGTTTTGAGAATGGATGACTTGGTTACATTTATTTAAGATGACATAGCTAACGAAATTAAAGGGGTGGTTAGGACCTGATTAATGACACTATGTACCCATCCGTGAAAAAGATGTCGGTCAGGGGTGGGATTATACAGGGTAGTTTAGATCAAAACACTCAATAGCTTCTACAAAAGAATAAAATTTAAATTAAGCACGTGTCAATATTTTATTTTTTTCAATCATTTGTCTTAACATGCACCAGATGCACGAGCTCAGTATTAATTTTATCTCTCCATAGAAGCTCTTGAGTTTTTTGATCTGAACCACCCTCCCCCATGTGAGACTTCAATGGTTATAAGGTCACTGGTCAACTTGTTAGAGTAAAGATGAAGAAGCGAAACGTACTACTTTGAATTAATATTGTTAAAGTATTCATTAAACATTACTAAAACACACCGAAGGTTTCACGTTTATTTGAAGTTGGTCTGCACAATTGTGACTTGAAATAACATCATAAAAATGGTTTTAACAGTTATTTACATAAAATCTTCATTGGACAGTTTGGCATGGCTTTCAAAACCAAAAACGGATGATTAGAATGAAAGAAGAGAGTTTATGGAAACTAATAATGCGAATCCTTCATTCACAAGGTTAAACTTCTTTGGAAAAAAGTAGTTAATGTAAACCCAATTTGTATATATAAATGCAAATTTGAGACAAGCGGTTTTAAACTCAAAGCGAGCATCGTAAATTATTTCAACAGATTGTGTTGGTGATTGAGAAAATTTCATTTATAGAATGGTAAAATCTGAGTCTTCTTTACACAATTCAGAGACATTTCCTAAATACCAAAACAGTCGAATCTCATTTTTATGAATAGGGGGTTGCTATAAATTTATAATTGAATTTTTCGAAGAAGTGGTTTGGATCGAAACTGTGATGTGAGTGAAAGGTTAGTTGAGGAATATTAAACCTGCCTTGTATTGATATAAGTATGACAATGATTGAAACAAGTCATAAAAGAAATATTTTTCATTTACTCTGTGAATTCACTTTTAAAAAAAAAATCAATAAAAAAATTCCTTCATTTTCATCTTCTCCTTCCCATTAAATTTTCATGAGAAGTTTCTAAGTACAGCATTATACTCTAGGTTTGAATGATTCAAATCATACCAACTAAGCGTTAGTGAGGTTTATGATTTAGTGCTAGCGCTTCCTTAAACTTCCCTAATGTATTGCAAATTTTTAAAGTTTCCATGATATTAAGCTGATTTATTGCAAATTTTTAAGAGTTTCCCTGATATTAAGCTGATTTTACGACAAAATTTAAATTCCCTGACATTTGCGGGTGTTCCATTCTTAAGTGAACCCTGCAAAGATTTTTCAGCCTCCCATTTCATTTTCATTTAGTGTTTATCTATAAGCACATCTTAGCTAATCAGCTTAAGAATTTTTTATGTGGAAATCCTAAAACCAAAACTATTTTTAAACAAGGGTAGTCCAAGGTTATACAGCCAATTCTAGGATGGAGTAAATTTACTCAGCAAGTGACATGAGGAACTTCAAACGATTCCCACCATGCACTCTTCAGTACTATTCTTATTCCTAAACATTGCTTTAAGCAAAAAATCTTATACCTTTAGCGATAAAACTTTGGAAAGCTAGGGATCGACCATTTGACAACCTCCTATCAAAACCATCCTGCATATTCTTTCAAATATATAAATACTTACGAACAGTACTTGAGAGTATTTTAATAGTGTTCCCATCAATTTGTACAACTCCATTGCAATTCCTGTCAGTGGTCACAAAATGACTAGTTCAGGAAATAATAGCATCATTAGAACTTTCATACCAGCAATCTGAATTACTACATGAAAGGTGAATCTGACCTTTTAAAGTATGGAGATGGTTTCAGAATGTGATTGTCTATTGAAAAACCAAATAAAAATTGTAAAGTTTTGATATATTAACCAAAAAGGGATACTAGACTCCAGAAACACGTTATATTTGTTTTTTACTTTTAAAATATGCGTAAAAACCTTATCAAAAGTTCAAAACTCGCCATTTTTAGTCGTTATTGCATTGGCTTCAGCTACTCAGTTTTCTAAAGAATTTTTGAAGCCTGAAATTTTTTAGAAATAGATTTAGGCTTAGCGAGTCTAGTTCACATATTGATAATCAAGTGTAAATTACCGTGAAATCTTGGCTGAGTTTTGAAACAGTTTTAACGCATATTTTAAGTCAAAATCAACTAAAAACAACTAATTATCAGAGTCTAATATCCGTTTAAGTAGTCTAATTTAGATACTAGAAATAAAAAAAAGAATAAAAAGCCTCTGGTAAGTATATCCTGGCAAAGTTTAAAGTCAAAATTTGTCTGCTGTTCTTTTCCTCTAAAAAGTATAGAGCACACTCTAGTGTTTCATTCTCCTCTTGACTCCCTAAGCTATTTTAATGCCAATTATTTTGTAAACTGTTAGTACTATTTCTGTAAACACGTAAATAGCATTACCCCTGGCTCAATGGCGTCAGATTTTTTTTTGGGTTGTTGAATGGTTTTGTGTACTTTCTGTCTCTACACCATGTTTTTAATCGGGAGCTCAACGTTTCCATAGCAAGAACGAGCAACATAATGATGACGTAGGAATGGCAGGGTATTCTGATATTGATCTTGAACTTTAAATTTAATGATCAATGATTTAATGTTAATGATTATAACATTTTGATGAGTGAAAAATAGTTATTATAAATTAATGATGTTCAAAGCTTGATTTAATTTTTATTACATCTGACTGCCACTAGTTATAACTTTGCCACGCGGTTGAAACTGTGTATCAACAACTTCTGATGTATGGTTGCCAGAAAGACTCAATGGAAACTAATTTCCTAAAAACCGGATTCTTCGAGTTGAGAATTGACGCATCACGTAAGAGTGAGCACAAGTAAGCGAGTGCAAACTGTCAGGTGGTTAGAGACATTTCACATTGAGTCACATTTAAGAAAATCTCAAAAGGCTCAACTTCTCTAAAATTTACCTTAAGGAGCAAAACGTTTTGGATCAAACTTTGGTCCTGCCTACAATTTGACCTACTTTAGGTCTTAGCCTCAATATAGAGAATGTTATTTTGTTCGAAGTTTTATAAAGTTAATTTAAATAAAACAAAATTCCCTTTTAAAGGTTGCAATCATATATTGTTGTGATACCACCATTTCGTGCAATCAGTAGTATTTAACGGCTATTTTCTTTTTTTTTTTTTCTGCCTTAATTAAGCTGCTAGTTCAGAATTGCTTCTTTTGTCACTGTGGGCAGTTCGAAACAGCAGTAGATCATATTCCAATAATTTTCAGCAATTTCTGCATGGGTAATTTCAATAATATAACACTCAGGCAGAGTGCCTACATAGTGTGCCGTATTATTATGCCTGAGAAATTATTAATACGGGTATTTCTGTCTGGGACGTGGGCAGATTTAGGAAATCTTGACCAATTTGTGCCCAAACAACATTAACACAATACATTAATACAAAAAGCATACCAACAAATTGGCCAGTAATTTTCAATCCTCTAATACTTGAAGCCTGAGGTACACATACAACCCATTGTCGCTTTTGGGCTTCATTGAATTTAGATCGGAAAACAGTCTGTTAAAAATTATTAAAAAACAAAATAAGATTAATTTTAGGTAAAATTATCTTAGTGAGCCGTACAAAACAGTTAGAACCTCTTTTAGTTAAACTTCAAATCAAATTTTAGCCTATATAGCAGTGGTTCCCAACCATTTAGAGAGCAGAGACCAATGAAAAGTAATCGAATTCACTATGGACAACACCGCTTACACTTAGTTTACAATCCCTATTCTTGTTGCAGGTTCTAGACATTATTATATATTTATTCACAAGGAATCACTGCACTCTATGTTTTAATAAAACTATATGTTTATTAATCGACAACGTTTCAAAGCAACTGCTTCATCTTCAGGTCTACAATCTAAACTTACACTGATGTAAAAATATGAAATTTGCACTATTTCAGTAAGAATTTACATATTGTAAATTATCATTTTTAGACGGACAGCACATGAAAAAGTTGCAAACATGCCCATCATTTTACCTTGTAGGCTCAAAGTAAATGTAAATTTTTTCGTCAATTCTACTATTACGAAATGTCCCTAATAGTAGAATTGCCGACAAACATTTATATTTACTTACTTTACTACAAGGTAAATTGAGGAGCATGTTTAAAACTTTTATGACAGAAGGAAAAGATATGAATTTATATGTTATGGGCCTTAGCTCTTTTCATAGCCATTTCTATTATACCAACCTTAATAAAAGATCTCTGGCTTAGTCCAAGTGAAGGGGCTGGAGTCATCTTATAGTACAATTGAATGACTAAAATTTGAATTTGATATATGGATTGAGGCAGATCAGCATGGACCACTTGGCAAAGGTCTCAAGAAACCAGTGGTTCGGAATCACTTTCATATAGAAAGAGAACACTCGGCCAAGAGTGAAGCTTTTCCCAGCCTGTGAGTCATGACCCCCTCAATGGTTACCTTACAATATGCCAGGGGTCGTTAAAGAACTATACCATGTGCTTATATTACCAACATATTCATTATAAAATGTATTTTTTTTTTTTTTTTTTTTTCTCAACCCCTTGCACAGAGAATTTGAGAATGAGTATTTGTATTTTTGTTAAATTTGGAAGGAATTTTCCAATTTGCTAGATTTTTGTCATAAATGGAAAGTCTTCCGTGCCAATCTATCTCTGACTTAAGGCTCATTTTCACCGAGCTCAGATCCGCAGCAGTAAGAGGTTTTGCAAATTCACATGTAATTTTCTGCGGCGCACGTGAACCGCTCCAGAGCTGCGCTAAATGAAAATGAGCCTAAACAGGCCAGAAATTTTGGTGTGCTGTCGGAGATCTATATAGAATTTTTATGATTAATAAAAGGGTAAGACTTTGCGGATTGAAATAAACTTCTATTCCTGTATTATGCACCTGTAATTTTTCTCTCCTCCCGTAATAATACTTTCTATAATTTTAAATTCATAAAAACCAACTTTATAAGAGCAAGATTTATGGATCACATGCCTTCAAGTTCCACGTCATATTATTTTATTTCTCACCTCAGTTCAACCCCACTCCCCTCCCCATCATTGTCGAATTATTTAAACTGGAAACTTCACTTAATAAAGATGACATCAGCTATAATAGTATTGAACTGGTTGCATGGTTAATCTCTAAAAAATTACGTTGGTCTTAATGTTAGTATTGAACTTGGTGGTTGTATGGTTAACCTGTAACAAACTATACGGTCTTGGCATTAGCTTCTGACATATGCTTTTTGGGTTGACTAAACTAAGAATTTAAAATTCAATATATTGAGAACGAAACGGAACGACAGTCTCTAAATAGAGCCTAGCCCAAAATCAAGGATTCCATCCATCATAGCGGGAACTAACAACCTGCCTTCAATTTTATACTAGGCATACACTTTTCAAAGCTCCCGATTTGTTTTTCAAGTCAATATCGTTTACGCATGTGGAGTTATGTAACCCTACAATGTTTCTTTCAGAAAACAAGGCAAGTGTATGGTATTCTAGATCACGGAGTGAAGTACAGTGGAAGGCTAGAAAAGCACTTCGCAACGAAGCCTTCCACTGTACTAAACTCTGTGATGCACGCTATTCAGTGTTCTAGATTCGTACTACATAAATTGGATGCTTTTAAAAAAAAAAAAAAATTGTCAAACATTACATATCATCTCAACACCTGGTCGACTTAGCAAGTTAGCACCATGAAATATCCTGATGAAATGAAGAAAATATCAATTTACCTGCAATGATTTAAAAAAAACATTTCCATCCAAATCGTCAGAAGAACAGGCCATATTAATATATACAGCAATAAATAAATTTGAAACTGATTCACTTCATAGAATCAGATTTCAACCAGACAGCTTAAAACTTCTAAGGAATTTTTCAGCTTTTTAGTTTTAGATCATGTTATGCAAGTGGGCGGTCCAACTTCCAAGATATTTTTAATCTTTGCAGGGACGGATATAAACACCGGAAACTGGACAATGTCCGAAAGGTTTTCTAGATGTCATTAACTTGTCTTTTTGAGAGGGTAATCTTTGGAAAATTGTCCCTGCAAGCATATTGGAAAATAGTCTAGGAATAAGACAAAAAAGTCGAATCAGCTACAGCAAAACATTGGTTAATGTCCAATAACATTTCCTTTTTTAAAGAGAGGGTGAAGAGGAAATATATCACAATGATTTTAAAAATCAAAATATGTCCTGATTTTACTGATCTCTCGTGTAACGCCTTGCCTTCCAGAGAACAAAATACTTGTACAACGCGCTACGTTGAGCGCGAATATAGCGCGAGATGTGATAAATAACGCCCGCAATGTGACAAACATGGCGCTCGAAATAGCGCGTGCCACGAGCGTTTTGTTCACTAGAAGGCAAGACCTTACACGATCGTTTGGAGGGAGAGATCAGTTAAATCTTGACCTGTTTTCATTTCTAAATCATGGGGATATATTTCCCGAATGATTAACTACGCGGACAGGTCTTATAATAACTAGAAGAATCGATAAAAATCACTTGATTTTAATCTTCATCCTCTGTTGAGTAAAAAACATTGTTTTCGTGCCTGGAAAAACACAAATGCACATTTTTTACGAGCTATTTAATATAGCAAGTGATAACTTTAAACATATTTTTTTTTTTTGTTAACGGTGCGTAACAGTTAATGTTTTTGCACCCGTACAGGGGCGGGTTAAGTACACTGTACTTAGCCACAAGCGATAAGGGGGGTCAGTTGAGTTTAGAAACTACGCAGGTATGAGGACTGGGAATTTCCCACGCCATGGATGGAGAAGGGAAAGGGGAAGAGGAAGGACCATATCGTTGCGGACCATTCGCAACACTCCCTATGGACAAGGGACCTGCGATTCAATCAGGACAATACCCAGACCTTGCCACTGAGACGCCAGTTTACAGGAGTACGTCACCACTCACGGCTTAAATATAGTTAAAACTAAGATCCCAAATTAACCATCGAGCAAAAAAGTCTGCAAATCCTGAGAATAAGCAGGAACTGTATAGGGCGCCGCTGGTCCCCATAGCCCTCGTCTGCTATCTATTCCTACCGCGATTTACCTAGATTGAATACTGTATCTAACCAGTTATATATATGAAATCTATGGCTACAGCATGAAACGGCCGAAGATTGGGTGGATAGAAGGTAGAGGAGCCTGGTGGACGGATCGGAGTCAATGGAGTATTACAGGAGTAAGCAGGGGGTAAAGTGGAATGGTTTGCAGATCATATGGGAAGGGATGGGGTGCTGATTTTTAATGCCTCGTCGAAGACTTTGGTGGTGAATGATGTAAAAGCATAAAAGTTGACCGGGATATGAGAGGAAATAGAGGGTGTGACTGGTGTGGGTAGGGTGCGGAGACGCTGGCGCATTTGGTGTACGAGTGTCCGACTTATGGAGAGGCTCGGAACAGGGAGTTAGGTCAAATAGAGGATAGAACCTTATCGGAATTGCTGGGATTTGAAAGTTATGATGGCAGGGAAATAGGCAGGTTTCTGGTTCAGACGGGGAGATTGAAATAACAAGGTGGGTTGGGTAAATTAGAATTCTCCTTGCTCCTCTCTCTCACGGTGTGCTAAATTTCTCTATCCCCGGAAGTAGCGGCGTACTCTTTCAAACTGGCGTCTCAGTGGCAGGTTATATGTATTGTCCTGTTCGAAGAACTTCGAACTGCAGAGCCTTTGTCCATAAGGACATCTGCGGACGGTTCATGGCGGGGTGTACTGGCAAGAAGGATCAGACAAGGAGAGGAAAAGTGGGAACGGCGCGGTTCCTACTGCGTCGGCCTAAACTCCCACTCTGGGAGAACGGGGGACAGACGGGGGTAGAGTTGCTTCGTGGTAAATTGTTGTCACGTGGGTAAAACGAATCCTTTATGAGACGCGTAGTAGCCGACGACGCTAGCGACCACGTGACAACAGTTTACCTCGAGAATTTCCTATCCACCTTTCCAACCGAGTGGGAGGTTGGCTCTTCTCTCTCTAACTCAACGCAGACCCACTTTTCCTCTCCTTGACTGATCCTTCTTGGTACTGGTAATCCGTCAAATAAATGTAATGGGCGCGAGGTACGGTTGTAAATAAATGTAGCAGACGAATTATAGTTTGGTTCATACTTTCTCTAAAGTCTGGTTTTCACGAGACCGAAATTTTAAGGCTGAATGTCGCATTTCCGCCGCGAAATTCCGTCCGTTTTCGCTTACGCGACGGCGATTGGTTTTCACGTAACCATTTTTGGTGAACCGAAAATTTTTGGTTTTACGATTTTTAACAATTGTCTATGTCCTGTCCTTCATAGACATGTCTATGTCTATGTCTTCTCCTAATTATATCATGTATCAGGTATTTACTCGGGTATTTAAATACATGCCCTTTGTAAAATAAAATTTAGTTACTGCTGCCCTTTGTAAAATAAAATTTACTTACTGCTAAGTCCGAATTTCGTCCCTATACTGGACCAACAGTTATCCTTCATGGTTGAGTCTTTATACTCTTTTAAACTCCCATCATAAAGAAATCTGTTTCCTTATTTCTTCAATAAATTCTTCGTTGTCAACAGCTTTTTTCGATACTTTCGACATTCGAGCGTCCGCCATTTAAAATCTACTCTAGAATCTCGGAAAACCTCGCCAACGAAGAGATCTCGCGTGGGAAAATCCAGGGGTATGATTGGCTGCGGAAAGTTTCGGCCGCTAAAATATAGAACTTTTCTCTAGTCGCGCGGAAAGAGACTTTTCGTTTCGGCCCGCCGAAATATTTTCAGCCGCGGTAAGTTTTCGCCCGGTTTTGCCTCAATTTCCGCCCCGTGAAAACCAGCCTTTAGAGAAGGAAATACTTATCAAAATATTAGCGCGACAATTTATGATCCTCTTTCTGATCCTCCCATGTATATTCTTTATGATAAGAGAAAAGATTAAGTTTTAGTTTTGGTTTCAAGTTCTACTCAATAGAAGCGAATGTTACACAAACTGTTGAGTCTACAAATTCAGTATCCTGTAGGTCTTCTTGAATGACGAAGCTACTAAATTTATGATAAATTTCAAATGTAAGTATTGTAATATTTGTTTGACTCAATTAGATATTATATATACCTTGTTTTTTCAAATTTTATATTTTTTTTAGAAGGTTACAAAAGGAAAATGTATGTAAATACGTTTTTATTTGATAAAGTATGTGACTAGTATATAGACGCTTCAATTAAGGAATCTTAGCACAACACCCTTTTTTTTTTTCTTTTTTTTTTTGTTCTAGCGTTTTTGATTCTTGAAATTGTATTGCCAACTTATGGCGTTTTCCATTGGGCTACTCCGAGCACTCCAGGAGTGTTTTGAACATTTTTTGTCATCCATTGGGGAAAAAGGAGCACTCCCGAGATGTAGTAATGTCTTCCAGTGGGCCGCTCACTCTCTCGCAGAGCACTTCGAGCTGCTCTAGCTTGAAAGACGGAGTAATGATTTCGGAGCACTCCGATTTCCAATGGAAGATAGAAGTAATGAACCACCAGCAGCCAGGTGCCTCTGCACGAAAAGTATGTCTCTGGAAAACATGTTTTCTTCCTTTGGGAGGTCGCTTCGAGGCTGCTCCAAGGCCCTTGGAGCGCAAGCGTCGACGTTACATGAAAATCTGGAGCACTCTCTGTGTAGTCCCAATGGAAAACGCCATTAAATCAGCTCCTTTGTCGCCTGTAAGGCCCGCCAGCTTCAGTGGAGCTAATGATAAAAATCATAAAAGGTTCGTTGCAAGTGTTTAAGAATAGTAAGCAATGGTTAAGTCGGGTTTAACATTGCGTATCACTCCGCATTAGCTGTTACTCATATTGCTTACTGGCTAAACATTAGTACCAATTTTTGTCCCCTTTTCTGCGGGATTTGGTTTTTTGAAATTGACTTTCAGATTTATTTCCTAATTATTATATTTCCAGATACTTTTCAAAAAAGTCTTGGATTTTTAGTAAGATATGTTTCGAGCTTATTTTAAGACTAATTTCTTAATTTTACCAATTAGTCAATCCACAATCTATATAAATGGGGGAGAAGTGAAGGTGGAGAAATTAAGTAGGATTTAATTTTCCCATTGAAAATTGAAGCCTTATTTTCAAATCTCTGGGGAAAAATACAATTTCAAATTGCGTGGGAGATGGAGATGAGACTTAATTTTTCAATTGGAAAATAGAATCTGATTCAATTTTTCCTCCTTCACTTTTACTGTGTATTTATAAACCGATTTTGGTCCATCTAATCGGCTTGAAATTATGAAATTAATCTTAAAATAAAGCTTGAAACTTCCCTTACGGAAATAGGTTTGTGTGATCTGAAGAGGTCTTCAAGAACGCTACAAAAGTCTTGGGGAAGACTTTAAGATCTCACCAAGACTTCTTGACGTAATGAAGACTTCCCCAAGACCTCTTAAGACTACATAAGGCACCCAAAAGACTTCCCCAAGACCTCTTAAGACTAACCTTTTTTAGTAAGAGTTACTTCATGGCGCACTGAATATCCAAGACTGAAAAATTTCTATAAATATTAGAAAATAAATCTGAAAGGCTAGTTACTTTGTATGACAGCATTCCAGTGACGAAAATTGGTACTAATGTTTAATAGTAGCTAACGCGGAGTGATATGCAATGTGAAACCTGTCTTAACCATTGCTTTCTCTTCATACACACTTGGAACGATCCTTCCCTTACCTAAAAAAGTTAGTCTGATGTGAAGAGGTCCCCAAGACCACTAAAAAGGTCTTGGCGAAGTCTTTAAGACCTCCCCAAGAATTCTTGACATTATGGAAGACTTCTCCAAGACCTCTTAAGACTAAATAAGGCACCTGAAAGACTTCCCTAAGATCTCTTGAGACTAACTTTTTTCCTAAGGGTTGTATTTTTTTGCATTAGTTCCGCCGAAGCTGGTGGACCTTAGAGGCGATGGAGGAACTGATCTAAGTTGGCCACGGAAATAGCTAGGGGTCCAAGGAACTATTATAATTTGGGGATATACAGGGTGGAAACCTTCGCCGGCGTCCAGTCGAGATACTTCCCCTTAGGCATTGTTGTTATTCAGTGAAATGTTAAGGGATTTACAGGCGCTATTGGGATCAGTTCACTTCAGTTCCACTTAATAATCAAAGGTTTCAGTTTTAATGTAGGGAAATGAAATGCATAAGTGAAATCAATGACGAATTTAATTTAATTTGGAAAGAAAAGATGTCACTTGCGGAAACCAAATAGCCCAAATTGAAGTTAA
Source organism: Odiellus spinosus (assembly GCA_963920705.1). NCBI lineage: Eukaryota > Metazoa > Arthropoda > Arachnida > Opiliones > Phalangiidae > Odiellus > Odiellus spinosus. The sequence goes on along the minus strand of OY987225.1, from coordinate 18,092,283 downwards.
TCAAACATTTCCAAATTTAAACATTAAACTCTTCAAATTCATTTTTAATAACAAAGCATTACATTAAATATTCAAAATGTCTTCCGTCGACATTGACACACTGCCGACAACGGAATTGCCAGTTTTCTCTTTCGCGAGTTAACATCTCGGGAGAAACGAGAGCAGCCGCTTGCTGAATTCGGTCTCGAAGGCTATCAAGTGTTGGTGGCTCAATGGCGTACACAAGGCGCTGGTACCAGACTCGTCTTCGTTCTGCTAAGGGAAGATCGTCTGACACTCTCCGTAAATAAAAAACATTTCAAGGTAATCCTCAAAACTGTACAAATCAATTTCAGCCATGTTTTACCAGATGTAAGCTAGAAAACGGACTGCTTTCTTCAATTAGAAACATGTAGCCTTTGTTTCGCATTTACTGTCTTGGTTTTTTATTGTTTTAAAAAATAAGAATTTTGTTGTGCATGATGTAGACTGCGAAACAAAGGTTAAATGTTTCTCATTGAAGAAAGCAGTCCGTTTTTTGTTGTTTGATTAGACCTAGACTGTTTTGTCGAATCACCGTGCCTCTTTCAAGAAATCGGGTTTTTACAAAACAGTCTAGGTCATAATCAAACAACAAAAAAGGGACTGCTTTCTTCAATGAGAAACATTTAACCTTTGTTTCGCAGTCTACATCATGCACAACAAAATTCTATTTTTTAAAACAATAAAAAACCAAGACAGTAAATGCGAAACAAAGGCTACATGTTTCTAATTGAAGAAAGCAGTCCGTTTTCTAGCTTACATCTGGTAAAACATGGCTGAAATTGATTTGTACAGTTTTGAGGATTACCTTGAAATGTTTTTCATTTACGGAGAGTGTCAGAGAAACGCAAGGTTAGCTGCTAGGACGTTTGCAGAAAGGTTTCCGAACCGGCCACATCCGGGGCATCAAGTAATTTTAAACGCAATAACCCGATTTCTTGAAAGAGGCACGGTGATTCGACGTAATGCACCAGTGCGACATCAACATCATCCGCCAGTTGTACAAGGAGGTGGACACGGGGCGGGTAGACGAAACGAAGTAGTAAGGCGTATCGTAGAAAACCCCCACACCAGTTCACGGGCAATCGGAGCGGAATTAAATTGTTCTCATACAACGGTCTTAAAAATTCTTCGTGGTGAAGGATTTCACCCCTTCAAAATTCATCTTCACCAACATCTTAAACCACAAGACTTTGGACCACGCGTAGAGTTTTGCCGATGGGTATTGGACCAAATTGAAGTCGATGGAAATTTCCTAAACCACGTACTTAAGAGTGATGAGTGTACGTTTTACCGGAACGGTACAGTTAACCGCCACAACATCCACTACTGGTGGAGGGAAAATCCCCATTGGCTAAGGGCGAATCATCACCAAGAAAACTGGAGGATAAACGTTTGGTGTGGATTGTTAGGTGATCGGGTAATTGGACCTGTTTTTCTCGAAGAACATCTAAACGGAGATCGTTACGTTGATCTCTTAAACACCGTAGTGTCCGATGCCCTAGACGATCTTCCCTTAGCAGAACGAAGACGAGTCTGGTACCAGCACGATGTTGCACCACCGCATTTTGCACGTGTTTCTCGGGATTGGCTAGACGCGGAATTCGGTCCCCAATGGATAGGTCGTGGTGGTCCAGTCGCTTGGCCACCTCGTTCGCCAGATTTAACGCCGGTGGATTTTTTTTTTTGGGGGTATGTACAAAGCCTTGTGTACGCCACTGAGCCACCAACACTTGATAGCCTACGAGACCGAATTCAGCAAGCGGCTGCTCTCGTTTCTCCCGAGATGTTAACTCGCGAAAGAGAAAACTGGCAATTACGTTTTCGGCAGTGTGTCAATGTCGACGGAAGACATTTTGAACATTTAATGTAATGCTTTGTTATTAAAAATGAATTTGAAGAGTTTAATGTTTAAATTTGGAAATGTTTGATTAACTTCAATTTGGGCTAATTGGTTTCCGCAAGTGACATCTTTTCTTTCCTAATTAAATTAAATTAAATCCGTCATTGATTTCACTTATGCATTTCATTTCTCTACATTAAAACTGAAACCTTTGATTATTAAGTGGAACTGAAGTGAACTGATCCCAATAGCGCCTGTAAATCCCTTAACATTTCACTGAATAACAACAATGCGTAAGGGGAAGTATCTCGACTGGACGCCGGCGAAGGTTTCCACCCTGTATTAATTAAATATGTAATAAAGTAAATAATGGAAATTTCGAAGCATTCATGTATTCCCTCAGTTTTAACTTGAAGGAGGAAAAACTTGAAAAGGAAGTGTTATTTGAGAAAGAATTCCATTTAATAATTGTCCTGCAAAAAAGGAGAACTTGGAGGCTGTACTTAGGCTTGTGACGACTTAAGCCTAAGTAGAATATTTTATTATCTAGAATAAATTTGTGTAATTTTAGGAGAACAGGGGGAAGTTGCTCAAAAGCAAAACCATCCACAATCACGAGTGTGGCTGGTCAGCTGCTGCCAAGGTTTTTAGCTAAGCTTAAGCTAGTGCACTGACAGGATCAGGGAATGGAATAGGAATCCAACTTGAACAGGTTTACAAATTTGCCTTAGAGTCGACCATAATTACTTTAGTATTATTGTTTTTATTTTGGCTTAAACTTGGATGGTTCCGCTATTTTCATTTCAGCAGCAGTTTAACATACCTTCCCTAGTTCACGTCGTGTAATTCTAGCACAGATTTTACCACCTGGTCTACCCTACTTTTTTCAATTTGAAAGAAAACTTGTACGTAGGGTTTTTTGACCGTAGAACTCAGATTTTCAATTTTGAATAAGATCCATTCCGTAGTTTTGGAGATATGAGTTGGTCACTTTTCGGCGAATTGACCTTTACGCCCCCAACAGTAACCTCTTTTTCTCTGCTACTAGTTGAGATAAAGCACTCAAAAGGGTCTTATTTTAAAGGTAATGGGGAGCTCTTTTGAAAAATATTTAACCTTTGACCTTGAAAATAGCTCATCATAGATTTTCAAAATTATATTTTTTTCTGAATTCTCTGCCTACCATATAGTAGCATACCAAAAATTGTGAAGGTAAAATTTCTCGTTTTCAAAAAAAAAAAAATGTTTTTATATTCCCTAGTGCAATAAAACCATATAAAATAATCTTGCATTAAATGAAAAGAATATAGATATTTAATTTTGGACTAAAAGTTTGAATATGCTTATTCAACCTGTAAGTTATCCTCATCTTTTAGACAGTATTTAGATCTACGAACCAATTTTATGGGCCAATATAAACTATCAGAACTGTTGGCAGGATCAAAGGAGATATCCGCTTTTGGCAGATCTCCATTGGCATCGGAAGTATGCGGGTGCTGGGTGGGCTCAAGCCCCATCGGGCATAGGGTAACCGTCAGTTACAAGGATGTAGATTTTGTTCAGTAATACTTTTTGTTTGATGTAGATATTACTGCAATTGGTTAGCAAGTTTTAGGAATTTGCTATATTGATTTGTTTATTTCTTCCGAGCAAAGGTTTTTGAATGGGTTACACATTAATTGAACTGACATGCTAAGAATTGCCTGAACAACCTACTTTTACATCACATTTTCCCTATTGATGCAGAGAGCCCTACAGTGTCAAGGGAGCTGATTCAGTGCTAAAAAAGGTTCTCTTTCGTTGATGCCAAAATTGTGACAAATAGTCACCCACTTTCTAAAACTTCACTCTCATTCGAAAATAAGTTACTTGTACACGGCGATGGTCTGTTTATTGGGAATTTGTTTACCGTATTTGGACTGGATTTTGTACATTGATTAATAATAACGGAAGAAGGCACATTTGTAAGGGATGGTTATTACTACAGGAAACAAGAATTTCTGGACAGATACGGTAACCTGCACTAAGGTTTCGCGAACCATGATCATGATCAATTGAGGTTGAAAGTGTGGATGGGTTTAATAGCTAATTAGGTTATTGGACCAATATTTTTAGAGATCCTGTAAATAGAAGCATCTGATGATTTTTTAATGACTGGCTGTTGGACAAAAACTATATGGGATAGGACCGCACATTCAACGCTACATTCTTAAGTTCTTTAACATGGAATATCTTAGGTAGATTCGGACCTGTACATCGGCCAGCCAGATCTTCTGATCTTACACCAGCTGACTTTTTCTCTGAGGTTTTATTTAGAATATGGTGTAGGTTATGTAGGTACACACTCTTGACCGTCTCTGAGAATTTAAACACTCGCCAGAATATTTTTCTTGTCGTGTTAAACAACGTATTTTCTAATATGATACGCAGAGCACAAACTGACATTGTGTCTGAAGGTGGAAACTTTGAAACATATTCTGATTATTACCATAAAACCAGAATATTTAATTGATTGACTCCCATCTTGAGTGAGTAAATTAATAAAATTAGTTCCAATTATAACATACCTACCACCTTGTTGTTTTCTTAAGTTCTTGTAACATGGTGACCAGTTGGAATATCAACATCAATCAAAGATTTTACTGACACAAATAATAATCCACTTACTGAAAAAAGTTGGTCTGATCTGAAGAGCACTACAGAGGTGCAAAAGAAATCTTAAAGACTTACCCCCAAAACTTCTTGTCATAATGAAAGACTCCCTCAAGACATCTTAAGACTACATAAGACACACGAAAGACTTCCCCAAGACCTCTTATGACAAACTTTTTTCGGTAAGGGCCACTACTATTTTATAATTGGCAAACAAGCAATAGTTCACAAAATATGGTCTTCCTGACCTAGAAAATGTGGTTCAAGGTCGTTGATACTTAAAGGTAATTACCTTCCTCTATGTTCATGTGCGTATCTCAGTTAGAGTATGAATTAAACATTGAGCCAACAAAACATAATACCTGTATGCTTTATAATTATAATTTTGAGAAAAGTAGCCAAGAAGGTTTTAACTTTTTTACGCTAAGAAAACAGTTTATTAAACGCAATTGTCTTTTAGTAATCAAAATGAATAAAATTAGAAAATTGCCATCAAATCAGCAATATCATTTAAAGTTTTGACTTTGGTTTGAGTGTGGAGTATTAGATATTGGTTTTGGTTAGTTTTTTAAGATAATAAAATCAACTAACTATAAGAACTTAATTCATTATGAAAAGATTATTCAAGCCAATTTATTTTTAATAACTGAGAATAAAAGTAGGTTACAAGGGCCTCATCCCTTTAGAATTGGCCATTTGAAATCATCATAACTAGTCATTTATCAGTACAGTTTTATGGCATCCACTGTCATGGAATTTTTTTTTTGTATCTGGGCTTTCTTGACCTTGGGGTTAATTCAAAAAAGGAGAGAATTGGGTTTTTTTTGTATGGGCCCCAGATAACAATATCGCAAAGAAGTCTCAAAACCCCTTGGGGACTTTTCAGGATGCGTGGTATCAGATGTGGTTTTTAATCTAATGTCACTCGAAGAGCGAAAACGAGTGAAAAATACAAAATACTTTTAAATTCAGACAATTTTCGTCTACTTCCTCACATTCGTTTTTAGTTATATATTCTAAAATGTCTCTGAAAACTCTCTTGTATTTTTCTGAAGTTTGAATATTAAGATCAAGTTTACTTCATTTTTCATAGAAATGACTTACAATTTACTATAAAACGATTAAAAAAATTATATTTTGCTATTACTTTTTTGGAATGGTCATCCTACAAGAATATTTGGACTTTAAAATAAGTTTTTAGTGATATTAATTAAAAAAACTTCACAAGGAGTCACTGCAATTATATATCAATAATTTTATTGAAAGACCTATTCACCTATATTAGTAGATAACAAGAGCTGTAAGGTTCGCAGACCCCTAGCTCTTTACAATACAATGGAACAAAAAAAAAAAAAAAAAAAAAAAAAAAAAAAGACTACGTTTCTGAGCTGTTACTCCATCATCAGTAGACCTGATACCTCCGAAACGTAGTCTTTCAATAAAATGATTGATAAATAATTGCAGGGACTCCTTGTGAAGCTTTTCAATTAATATGAATAATACCTTCAAAAATATAAGGATTGGTTAAAAAAAGTTTTTAAAGGTCTATAAGTACTCTATAAAACTAATATTGAAATCTAAAATTATAGCTTACACGTTTAAGTTTATCAGGTTATTAAAGATATCCTAGTCCTTATCTTTTTGATTGGAATTGCATGCATTGTAGTTGATTATACTTTTGTTTTATCAAATTTACCAATAAAATAACTGTTTATCATAAAAATACCACAGAGCATTGTTAGTTTTGCAGATTATACAATGTCTCTAACATCAGTTAAATATTGCAAAGATTTTTTTCTAACCACAGTAGTAAACTCTAGTGTTCATTATTGTAATTAGATTTCTATAACAACGCTAGCAGAGTGTAAGAGAAGTAGAATTTAATGTTTTATGGATTATAATTTTAACGATTCATGCTAAAAAGTATTTTACATTCTGGAGGAGGCAGGTATGAGCCTCCTTTTTGATTTACCGTGCTATTTCATGCTGTTCTAATTAAATTGTTTCCCAACATTATACTTGGAGGAACATTTAACACATTAAAAACATTTTTCTAAACAAGCCTGCATTCTAGTTTAGTGAATTACGGAGTCAACGACGAGACTTTACTGTTGCACCATTTTATTAACATAACGAGAATATTTAGCTCTGAATTTCCACGAATCTAATATATAGAATTTTCTACGTAACAATGTCTCTCCCTCTCTCTATATATAAATGAATATATATTATATATATATATTTATTATATATTATATATATGTATTATATATATTATATATATGTATTATATATATTATATATATTATATATAAGTATTATAAATAATATATGTATACCCTCTAAGCGCTGCTATTAAATCATGTTATGTAGAATAATACAAATTCTCACTCTAGATGGCACCCCCTTCTCTGTAAATATTCTGCAAACAGAGAAACATGAAATATGAGAGATTCGTGATACCATTGTGCAGAAATTTCAGCATAGAATTCGTCTTCACGTTCGAAACGTTTTATTTAGATTTGATAAAATAGAAGTTCATTCAATTATTAAAAAATAACTAGGATTTTGGTACTCCTTTGTATCCGGTGTGATATTTATTGTCCCAAACTTTCTTTGTGCGAATATTTCTTTGTACGTTCAAAAGCTTCCCAGAACTAGTGCTGGGCAGATTCGATTTCGAGTAATCATTTACTTTCAAAATAATCACCAAGATCCCGTAATGTGTCCGCGAACTCCATTTACGATTACTTGTGTGCGTAGCTACTAGTACCATCATGGGACTTTAAGCTCTACTTTTTTCCACTTCTAGCTGCTTTTTTAAACTTAAAAGTAATCGTTGAGAGTTATCAAACCTTTCCAAGTAATTAGATCTGCCCAGCACCACCCAGAACTGTTTTTATAACCATACAATAGCAGTCTCGTTAATAATTAATTTTAATGTTTCAGCCATTGGTAAATCTGCCCAGATCCTGGGCGGAAACTGACCTTTAACTATTTTCGCCTAAAAGGCATGAATACAGTTTTTATAAAATATTTTGCTATTTTATTTATAGAAAATAATTTAGTAATATGGATCGCCAAAATAGAAGACCTTGGAGAGGTCCAAACCCACGAAGACCTCATAACCGCAATGCAAACCGAAATGGAGAAGAGAAGACTGTTTTTGAAATAGCTCGCGATCAAAATAATGCTAATGGTCAGCAACAACCAGGAAGAAGCTTGAATAGGGGTAATCGTTCCAACCGCGGTAATCGTGGCAGGAAAGATGGTTCTTCTGAAGATCGGCCTCCTTCCAGGAATGCCAATAATCAGAATGATGCCCAATTATTGCACCCTAAATTAATTGGGCGATCTAAAAATAAAAAAATGCATCCTATTGGATTTCAAAAGTTGGAGGAATTAACAACAAAATCTCCTGCGGAAGTTGTATTTAGCGTAAACTCTAATCAAAATGGGTGAGTGCTCCTTATAATAAATTATGACAAATTTCAATTGATTGGAAATGATAATAAAGCGTCCAACGATATTAAAATTAAGATGGGAGTGGTCAACGAAATGCCAGAAACAAAGGTAAAAAAAATCACTCGCTAAACTAAATTTAATGGTCAGTGATTTGGTTCATAGTAAAGTGGCTCTAATTTTCAAATTAAAATCGTCTATTTGTGATTCTCTGTCAGTTGAGCCATGTATTCAACCACAGTCAACAGATTATAGTGTAACTTTGGGATTGAGGCCTTAGTATTCTTACCATCACTAGATTTTCTTAAGAAACCAAGTTTCCCAAGTTTTTAGTTTAAAACAGGGGTCTTCAAACAGTTGAATGCGAGATTTTAAAAGTCAATCGCGAATGTTTAGGAATAAGATACTTTACTCTTTGGGGTTAAAGTGCAAGGCAGGATCCTTTCTCCTGTCACTATCAGAGAAAATGTATCCCATCCTATGGCATAACCCTGGATTCCACTTGCGTAAAATCAGTTAAGGTTTTAGATAAGCCGCATGGAAGTATAAAATTACTTTAAAATCTACAGAAAAATAAGGTCAAATTGGTTTATCAGTATAAATTCGCCAAGTGGGGCATAGTCTGACAAGAGAAATTCTGTGAAAACTACATAGTTCTGAAGCTGCATGGGGTCGTCAGATTGTTTGCAATGGTGTTCTACTTTAAGATTTCAAATTTCTTCGCAATCGAATTACAAAACAATTTATCCATTTTAAAGTCCTTTCAAACATAGTGCAAGTCTTAACTCGAGGAAAAACTTTTAAATTTTAATTTGGATTTGAGATAAACTAACCGGTAATGATAATTTCAAGGGTTGTGTATATTAATTGATTTGCATTTGCTGAAATAAGGGTGATACTGCTGCTTAAAGCCACACAACTCGGATGGTGACAGAAGAAAGAGCTAAGAAAATATCTGTTGTTACTTTGCTCTTTTCGAAATACAATATGAATAAACTATCTCTAGCTTAGTACGAGTAAGTTAAAGGAGCTGGCCTCGTCTTACAGCACGATTGGACTACTTAAATTTAAGTTGAATGTAGCAGGTCACCGCTTGGGAGCCACTGGTATAGTCCAGTTTTTAGTCTGTCCACACCTGTAAAGCGCCTTGAATGTAACTTTCTAAAAAAACACTGTTTTGTGTTAAATGTTAAATAACTTGGGTATGTTTGGTTCTTGAACCTTGTAATTTTCACATCTGAATTGCATTTACCAAACTGCATAATGCTCAAAATTTGTTTGAGAAATAATAGATGGGAGAAACGTTACAGCGTGTTTAGCATAGTTGTACTAAATTCGAACGATGCTATACCAAAATAGTTGCAAATAAGTCTGGATTATTCGAGAAAAAAAAAACAAAAAAAAACGCAATATTTAATCTGAAAACATAAGCATATCTAGTGGGTGTTTAAATAATCTTATAAATTTTGGTACATTTATAAAAACCACCTAATCGGTGTTGTTTCTTTAAAAAAGATCTATGCATTCTTGAATTATGCTTAAAAACCTGAAACATCAGGATATTAACAATTCGCACCTATTATAATACAGGGTGGTAAAGATCAGACCAACACCTACCTTAGTAGACGTCCCCCAATAATGCCGTCGGATGACGTCACTATACTACAATGTAGACTTCGTGTACAGGGTGTAAGTAAATACGTATCATAGTAACGAAATGAGAATTTTCTATGAGTTTAATAGGGTAAATGCCTGATGGCTAGAAACATTGCAGTGGCACAGATCTAAGCCTCGTAATTCACTAGATGACTCCGAGATAATTTATTTAACAGCTTTAATAATAAGATAATGATTGAATTGAATCGACATGAGGCTTGAAACGCCAAAGTGGAATCCGTACGTTAACCACATCAGCGTGCATGTTTGACGTATCCAGATTGCCTACACCACGATGGTAGCATCGTGGTGTAGGCACTATTAGAGGCGACTTTCCAGGTCTTGCAATGCATTTGCCAGCATTTGAGTAGTGATTCCATTGATAGCAGCTGGAATCCGGTCCTTTAAGTCTTTTGCGCCCATTTGTTCTGTTTCGTAAACGACGCCCTTAACATAACCCCATAGGAAGAAATCTAGTGGGGTAAGGTCAGAAGACCGTACGGGCCACAGAATTGGTCCACGTCTACCTATCCAACGATTGGGAAAGTGGTCGTTCAGCCATTGACGAACATTGACCCCCAATGTGGTAGAGCTCCATCCTGTTGGAACCACATTTTGCGAATCTCTCCTAATAGCAATACGTCTATCGCGTCACTAAACTCGTCACGCAGGAAGTCCAAGTACAAATCTCCAGTAATGTTCGCATCAAAGAAAAGGGGAATGATAATTCGGTTCCCAAGAATGCCAACCCAGACATTTACCTTCCATCGAATTTGATGGTAATGATGTCATAACCAATATTGATTGTGATGGTCCAGTAATGCATGTTTTGACGGTTTACCGTACAATCTCTTTGAAATATAGCCTCGTCCGAAAACAGCACCTTTTGCAAAAATAGTGGATCGGCTGCAATGAGGTCACGCATGGTAGACAAAGGTCTTGCCGTCTTAGGTAATCGTCGTCTGTTAAGGCTTGATGGAGGTGGATACAGTGGTGGGAATTTCGCGTTTTCTTCCCAAAGACAAACTTCCACTTCCTTGACACAGACGGCGACACCGCCGACTCACGCTTCCTCTTCTCAGAATAAGAAGAAAAAATTCTCTCTCTTTCCTTCCCCAAAATAAAACTGAAGGGAAAGAAATGAGAAGGAGAAAAAGTGGGCTACTCTAGGAGGGCTCTGGGCCTTCCCCTCTTAGAATTTTTCCCCTCTCTTCTTTGAAAAGAAGGAACTTGGCTCAGAAGGAGAGTTTACCTTCTTTAATATTTTCCTTCCTTAGCAAAAAGGAGAGGTTGCTAAAGAAGGGGGTAGTCCTTCTTTTTCAAGAAGGGGGGTTCTGCTTGACTACTACCTAACTTCTTTTTGAAGATGGAGAAAATAATGATTTTATTACCCTTCTTTTTCGATAGTGAGAATAGCCGTTAATTGAATTAAATTTAAATATTTAGCTCAGAAAGTATTTGGATAACTTCTAACAAGATCAAAATTATACAAATTAATAGATTTACGAAAAATATTTAAATATAACATTATTATAGTTTCAGTGTTTGCCATCAAGTGGCCAGATCGTTTAATATTTAGTAAAAATGTTATTTGAATTAAATTTAATTAAATATTTAGGATAGATAATATTAGTTTTAGTTAGGTTAATACGCTAATTATGATTATTTTTTAGTTAGGTTAATTATGATTATTTTTTAGTTAGGTTAATTATGATTATTTTTTAGTTAGGTTAATTATGATTATTTTTTAGTTAGGTTAATTATGATTATTTTTTAGTTAGGTTAATTACGATTATTTTTTAGTTAGGTTAATTACGATTCTTCTTTAGTTAGGTTAATTACGATTCTTCTTTAGTTAGGTTAATTACGATTCTTCTTTAGTTAGGTTAATTACGATTCTTCTTTAGTTAGGTTAATTACGATTCTTCTTTAGTTAGGTTAATTACGATTCTTTTTGTAGTTAGGTTAATTACATTAATTACGATTCTTTTTGTAGTTAGGTTATTCACGAATATTTTTAGTTAGGTTAATACTAAGCCTAAACTAATACTCGTTTCTATTTACTATCGAGAGATAAAGAAGGTGCACTATGTTACTTCTTTCCATTCTCTAGAAACCACCCTGCCTTCTGGGGCAGTGCTCTTTCACCCACCCCCCAAAATATTTCTCTCCTTGGCTCTCTCCAATCGGGAGAAAAGAAGGAAATCTTCCTTCTTTGGCAAGTCTCCTTCTTTTTTTGGGAAGGAGAATTTTCTTCACCAAAAAAGAAGCTCGAACTCCCTTCAATAATATTACCTTCAGTTTCTAGACTTTGAAATCCCTCTAGAAAAATTTCACTTCAAGGGGAGTTTTTCATAGGGGAAGGAAGAAAAATTGAGAGAAGGGAGTAGCTATCTTCCCGTTTTGGCGCTTCCCTTCATTGAAACCTCTCAATCTCTCCCCAAGTCTCTCTTTCCCTTCTGCAGAAAAGAAGGTAAAGAAGTGTATAGTCGCGCCCTCCTGTGGAAGTTTCTTCTGAAGATTCCCACCACTGGGTGGATATGATAGGGCCAGTAGTGGTGGCGAAGTAAAATTGCAAGAACATTAACATGGTTTAGTCCAACCTCGTGTCTTACCATGCATGACCTAATTGCAGCTGATCTACAATTTTTGCAAAAGGTGCTGTTTTTGGACGAGGCTACATTTCACAGGGATGGTACGGTAAACCGTCAAAACATGCATTACTGGACCCATTACAATCCCTATTGGTTAGGACACAATTACCATCAAATTCGATGGAAGGTAAATGTCTGGGTTGGCATTTGCGAACATTACTTGAGATTTGTACTTGGACTTCCTGCGTCACGAGTTTAGTGACGCGATAGATGCATTGCTATTAGCAGTGTTTCGCAACATGTGGTTCCAACAGGAATGAGCCCCACACACATTGGGCGCTTAATGTTCGTCAATGGCTGAACGACCGCTTTCCCAATCATTGGATAGGTAGTGGTGGACCAATTCCGTGGCTAGCACCGTCTCCTGACCTTACCCAATTGATTTCTTACTATGTGGTTATGTTGAGGGAGTCGTTTACGAAACAGAACCGATGGACGCAGCAGACTCAAAGTACCGGATTCGAGCCGCTTTCAATTTAATCACTACTCAAATGCTGGCAAATCCATTGCAAGACCTGGAAAGTCGCCTTCAAGATTGCCTACACCATGATGGTAGACACATCGAACCTTTACGCTGGTGTGCTTACCGTACGTAGTCAACCTTGACGTTTCTGGCCTCTTGTTGATTCAATTCAATCATTATCTTATTATTAAAGTTGTTAAATAAATTGTCTCAGAGTTAAGTCATCTAGTGAATTAAGAGGCTTAGATTTGCCATTGTTTCTAACCATCAGGCATTATTACCTGAACCCATAGAAAATTCTCATTTGGTTACAATGACACGTATTTACTAACACCCTGTATACGAGGTCTACATTGTAGTAAAGTGACGTCATCCGACGGCATTATTGGGGGACGTCCACAAAGATAGGTGTTGGTCTGATCTTTACCACCCTGTAGATAAAGACGAATAACAAAAAACAACCTCTAATGGCAAAAAGCAGAAAATGCCGATATATGGTGTAAATATAAAATTTGGCTTCTTTATCTAAATTAAGCTTGCAGTTTACAATTTATAATGTATATTTTGACAGATTTTACCACCTTGAATTTTACCAAAACATGTAAAAATAGAGTATTTAATTTTGGTCATCATTGAGGAATAATAAATAAGGATACTTGTTTACGAAATATATAAACACTTTTAATAACTTCCCTACCTAAGTAATTCTAATTTAGCGCTGGAATGTAAACTTAAGATATAAATTTTAAAATAGTCTACTGAAAAGTTAAACCAAGGAGTTTCTAGGAAGAGAGCGATAAACTTGCTCACTCTCTCAAAGCCTAGCATTATGTTGATCACATAGCTGCTAACAGGGCATTACCAACTTACCCTTACTAAAAAAGCTAGTCTTAAGAGGTCTTAGGGAAGTTTTTCGGGTGTCTTACATTGTCTTAAGAGGTCTTAGGGAAGTTTTTCGGGTGTCTTACGTTGTCTTAAGAGGTCTTGGGGAAGTCTTCCTTTATGTCAAGAAGTCTTGGGGTAGTCTTAAAGACTTTCCCAAGCCTTTTGTAGTGTTCTTGGGGACCTCTTCAGATGAGACTAACTTTCTTCAGTAAGGGTAACAGGCATCTACTTAATTTGTATGGGTGAGGATGCCACCTGCAGGGCATGCCTTGCCGAAGAGGAAACTGATCTAGCAGTCATAATAGATAAATAAGAAGTAATAACTAAAGTGTTTTATTTATTCAATATGTTTTCCATCGTTTCCTAGTAATTACGTTTTACCAAAAGGGGATAGAAAGTAAAAAGGGCGCTACTCGACTTTGAGTATAGAACCTGAAATATGGAGAACTACTTATCTCCCCTTAAGCCGGAATACTTCCCGCCCCCCCTTATTGGCGTAGGATCTTTTGGTGCCGTAGCACTAAAATATGAGTGAAGAGGCCGAAAAATAGTTCTAATGCCAACGAAGAAGTACAGCGTCAAGAATTAGTTTCTCTGGTGAATATATTTTAATAATGTACAGTTTTAAAGTAATAAACATAATAGTTTTAATAAAATTAACTATAATTATATTTTTTTATCCCAAAAATAAATATCCTTATTTCAGAAGCTCCTGGCCAGGCTTATGAGCCTTTGCCTGCCTGTCTGTCTGAACTCTGAGCATAGAGCGGCTAAGCCAGGGAGTAACTAGCTAGAACGCCTCGAATCGGGTGTACCGGCTTACTTATAAATGAATTAAAATGCCACGAAATAAAACAAGGGCGGAATTGGATGCAATGCCCAGGAAAAACCAACAAACTCAGTGTCATTTTGGGATAAAATTTGGTGGAAAACAACATTTCGGTGTCCAAGTATGTGTAGAAAGTCAAAGGAAAGTTTCAGGCCAAGGCTTAGGAAAAATTGAAAAACAGACTCAAACCACTGCCAAAGCTACTGGTGAATGTAAATTTTGTGATTCAAAATCAAATAAGATTTATTTGAGTTCAGAAACTCAAACTGAGGTATTCGGCTTTACAATTTCACCAAGTAAATGGGAAGAAATTAACCAGTTTTCAAAACCTCGAAAGCGTAAGCTGTTTGTTGATAAGCAGACCAGTGCCAATGAATGTGATTTCCAGGCTAAGAGACCTGCGTTAGAAATAATGGATAAAGTTCCAACCACAGTTGAGAATGCTACATTAGATTTGCCTTTCAATCTTCATTTTCCATTAGCCATATCAACTGTAAAATCATTCATCGAAGCTCAAAATCAAGGTATCTCGTAACTATTTCCAATAACGTAGGCTAGAAATAAAGTACATTAATTTCATTGTTTACAGTTGGAATTTCTCTAAGACTATTGAAAGGCAACGATAGCCTTTTGGATTTCTTAGAGGTGTCACTTGAAAAACGATTATATAAAATGACGGAGTCCTTTTACGAAACACCTACACGTTTATTGTTTTCATCTGATGGAAATTTATTAATTGTGACACTTTTTAAGCCAGCTGTGACAAAAAAATTCTTTGATTTTGAAGAGCGCAATCTTAATTCTGATATTGTCAAAAATGCTTTGGGTATATTGAGTGAAAAATACGTATTTTGCCCTGGAATACCTAGGGTAATTATAAAACTTAAAAGTGAAAAGGCTGTGCTGTTAATACAGTAATTATCAAACAACCAATATCTATTTCTTTTTTAGGAAGACTGTACTGGTTTGGAAAACACAAAAAATTTAGAGAAAATTGCTTATCCCTTTGAACGTTTCCAGTCATTTGAGTGTTTAACGTGGTTCATCCCACCATCTAATGCCTTAAAGGAAAAGATAGAAGGCAAAATTTATCAGTGTAAAAATTGTCGTGCCTTAAAAAGGTACTCATATTTAATATGAAAAATTGTTTCCCAATCCCTAACTACCTTCGCTACCTGTTTTCTTTTAATTTCAATTTGGGGAATTACAATTTTTATGTTTCAGTTATATAAGGGACTGCCAGAAGAAGAAAGCTGAAGTAACTCCAAGAACCAAATTAAAGAGACAGTCTGTTGAGTCTAGATGTAGAATTAGTGTTTTGACGCCGAAATCCAAGTGTAAACGTATCTTGAAAAATAAACGAAAACGATCGGTGTTAAATCAAAAAATTAAGCGTTTAGAAACGAAATTGGTGGAAACAAGCTTGGAACTTGGTGACGTCCAATCTAATCAAATGAGAGAAGTTGTCGCTGAAATAAATCTTAATAATCAGGACCAACTACAAGACATTTTCAAGCAAGCAATGAAAAAAAACAAAATTATGAGATTAGCGCTAAAGAAGGCTTGGAAACCAAATTCTGCAACTTCACCTAAAAACGATTTTATAAAAGACCAAGAAGAATGTTCTAATGGATCCAACGGCAATAGGTGGAGCCCCCTTACTTATAGAATTTGCAAAGCTGTTTACTCTTGCTCACCTGCAGCCTACGAAAGGTTACGCTCCTTTGAAATTTTAAACCTACCAAGTAGTCACACTCTTAAGAAAAAAATTAGCGAAATTCCAAGTAAAGCTGGAATTGACTTAGTGCACCTAAACAATGAATCAAAAAGGTTTGATCTACAAGTTGAAAGCCACCCTGAATTCAACAATCCACCTAAAGAAGGAGCACTAATATTTGATGAAGTGAAGATCATCGGCAAAATGATATGGAACTCCAGCAACAGGGAGTTCATTGGGACGTCAATGGATAATGATGAAAACGCGTCTCTTTCAGATCTATTTAAGACTCAGAAAATTTCAGAAATATTGGAAGCAGAGTATGCTCTTCAATATCTTTGGCGTTGCACCACTATGAAATTTGATGTAATCGGTCCCTATTTTATGTTTTCAAAGGCAGTAACCCACGCATCTATTTCTAGTACATTATTGAAATGTTTATTAGCATTTCATAATGTCGGTTTTGAAACTGGTGTTATAGTGTGCGAAGGTGGAAGTTCGAACATGTCAGCATTAAGATACAGCCTGGGAAACAGCAAAGCTACTGAACCTTCATTTGATAAAGATGGATCCATCAATTTTCGATTAAGCACAAGAATACCAAGTTATTATGTCCAGGGAGCATCAATTTACTGGATGGTATGTCCAAGTCATCAACTAAAAAACATGGTAAATGGCCTACATCACTCGCAAGATGATGGAACTAGAGATTTCACTAAAAACAATAAGATTTGGTTGGAAGCAAATACAAGAAATGAAGAAACGAGAGGATGATAGGAGGGACAATGATGAATTGGTTCAAGTTAAGGGGCTACAGCAATCGCATGTAGACCGTGACGCCTGGACTAAACTAAATGTTTTCCCAGCCAAAATTATGCAGCAGATGGAAGTTTTGGGGGAGCTCTTCAACTATGCTAATCCAATGTTTGAAGATGAACCGAAGGACAAATCGAACGTCATGGCTTGCCATGACTACCTGAAAGCATGCCAAGGTATATTTGAAAATGGATTACTTTCCAGTGAGAGAATTTATAGCTTAGATTCGCCTCCCATTAAATCCATGATAAACGGATTGAAGTATTTTGAAGAATGGGCTGCTGAAAGAAAGGGTGATAAAGATAAAATGACCAATAATCGAAAATTCCTGGCATGGTAAACCTTTGAGCTTCTCAGAATAACGGTTTATGGTTTCATCGATTATGTAAAAAAATTCACTGCTCGCCATCCAAACCGATATATATATCCTGTAAGGATCAATGGTTCAGCTGTTGAAACTGTTTTCAGCCAAATGAAATATGTAACTGGTAGTAAATTCACCAGTATAAATTACAGTAGCGCCCGAAGGGCACTTCTAATAAAATCAACCACGAAATCCACCCAAAATGCTGAAGAATGTTATCGCAAAGTTGCTCTAGATGTGTGTGATAAATAAATCAAGTATAAACATATCAATTGAATGTTTATTTTTCTTACATCAAACAAAAAAGGACTGAGAATCTTTTGGAACACTTGTATGACTAATTTTATCACTTTTAATTAAAAAAATTACTAGAACAAAATTGAAATTTTTTCCAATTTTGATTTTGTACTTCTCTATCACAAAGCTTTGTTCATCGAGTTTTTACGAACGTTTGATTAATAAAAAAAAAACATTTACTACAAGAAAATAGGTATTTTTTCTATTACCTTATCACATAAAAAATATATCAGTTAGGAACTAACATTTTATCACTAAGTTATTTTTGACTAGGTTACGTAGTGCCAGTGAAATTAATCATAACAGTAATTGTTATATTGTTTTTTCTTAAGGCTTCTTTCATATCTTGATTTTGTAACAGTGCTACAAACTTGGTTGTCCGGTTGTGATATTGATTTGCCTTTTCCAGCAATTTCGTCGGATATATTTATTTTTTTTGTTCCTTTTGGAAGTTTAATTTTAACTTCTGAGGTAGATGGGTTTGAATGGCTGACTGTTATCGTGCTATTATTAGTGTTACTATTTTTAGCAGAATAATGTTTGCAATCAAAAATGTTCCCTTTTCTTTTGACTAATTTGGATGTTGATGGCTTCGAGGGGCTTGTTGCTACAGTGCTACAATCAGTGTTTTTGGGACAGACCTGGGACTTATTTGAAATTTCCTTCGCTTTAGACTTCTGTCTTTTGTTCCTGACTTTGGTAATGGGCTTCTTGACTATGGCCCCTTTTTTCGACTTATTTTTCATTCCATAAAGCATCCCTTACGCAAAAAAGTTAGTCTGATCTGAAGAGGTCTTTAAGAACACTACATAAGTCTTGGGGAAATCTTTAAGACTTCCCCAAGACCTACTGACATAATGGAAGACTTCCCCAAGACCTCTTAAGACTACATAAGACACCCAAAAGACTTTCTCAAGACCTCTTAAGACTAACTTTTTTTGGTAAGGGATGCACCTTAAATTTTGCCCGCCAACACCTCTCTTGCCTCTTTTTTCATTCCGCCGACGAGCAGCACCTCTGAGTAAGTCCCCTATTTTTGCGTGAACCAGCTTCCTTTGAAATGCTTTTCTAAACACTTCAAGTTGGTTTTCGTTGAAGCTAGATTCCTCCACCTCTGGTATTTCCGTAACAATGGCATGAAATTCTTCTTTTAAAAGCACATCATCTCTTACCCGTTTTGCTGTTTCCTCTGAAGCAAGAATTTTTTTTAATTATTAAACAATTGTATAACGGTGTTCAATAATAAAACATATTTATGGTTTTTCCTGGATAGGGCCCTTGCCACCAAACTCTATACTCATCCACAAATACTTTCATGATTTTGGTCACGTATGGTATCAATGTTACATTTGCAACGAACAAACCACCCTTGTTTATGTGGCTTATTACAGCAGGGATATCTTCTTTCAGCTGTTCAAAATTCCTTAAAGCAAGGGAAATCTCATAATTTGCCTGTGCTTCTTCCCGTTGTTTTGAGGTTAATACTTTGCGACCCTTCGGTTTGTTTGTTAATCCATTCTTACTAATTTTCCAAATTTCCCCGAGTACGCCACCAGCTATCCTATTTATTGAGTATAAGCGATCTGTCTTTAAGTGACGTAGTTTACATTTTCGGGCCTGTTCTCTATTTACATAAAAATCGTACGACCGCTTTTTTGAAAAAAAAACTGTCCATCTGGTTTTCTACATTTTCTTCAAAATCAGTTATTCTTTTTTTTCTAGCTCTTATGTCAATTAGTTTCCCCCCAATCCAATGTAGAACGTTTAATACTTCAGGTTCACAGCCATCAATATCACAGTTAATTGTTAGTCCTTGACCACCATAAACTAAATCATAAATCCACTTCGACCACGAATGTAAAAAGCTAGAATAGCCACCACGCGCATCATCTTCATGTTTTTTATAAAGTATATCATACTGGCTATTCATATCAATAATTACGTTTTTTAAAGTTCCTTTAGCCTCCATATCGTTTATTAGCCTTTTCCTCAGACCAGATTCATCAATCACAAAAAAAATCATCATCAGCATAATTACGAATTACATCCGCGACTTCCATGTTTAAGCCTTCTCTTTATATAGTAGCAGACGATATTAACCTTGTTGGCCGATGGGCTCGCTGCAATCGGAGAACTACTTACGCGAGAGGAAAAAAATCGATATTGTAGTGACGTCAGAGTCTTCGTGATTGGTTAAAATCTAGTGGGGGAATGGGGGTAAGTAATTTGTTCTCCATATTTCAGGATCTCTGCAGCTGAAGGCTTGTAGTTTAGGGAGAGGCGCCCTTTTTACTTTCTATCCCCTTTTGGTTTTACCAACTTCAATAATTTGTGGATTTGTCAATGTCCTTAACTCTTTGTAACGTTTTTTGTGGGTGGGAGGCTTAAAGGGCTTTCCGAACTTAATATACACCTATGAAAATTTAATATAAAAGTCCACTTACATAAGTAATTTTAACAGATGATTAAAGGTTTTACTATCATCGTCAGAATGAATAAAAAAGATATTAAATGAAACAATCATAAATTTCTTCCCAAAATTAGAAGATAAAATTAAATTTTTAGAGGTAGTGTTCTGTTGTAAAACTCTACTAGCAGTGTTATTCATATCATTGACTCTTAAACGTGTGTACCTTTGTTCAAGTTTTATCTATTTCTAATAGATTCAAGGAACTTCTGAACGAGGATTTCATTCAAAATGACAAAATCTCCAAATGCCTTCATGTTATTTCCGTAGCTTGCCAATGCGAGCATGAGAAAAGCCGATCACTGTTTCTCGAAAATTTGCTGAAAGAATGTGGAAAATTCTTCAATACCCACCTTATAAAATATCTATTGGAAATGCAGAATAGTGTGCCTACAGCGTACCGACTTCAATCCATGCAACACCTCCTAGACATGATTGAGACCTATCAAACCATCCACCCACAAATCTCATTAATGACCACTCAACTGCTGCTTCCCCAAGCCAAAGCGTCTATTACTCGTCTAACAAATACTCTGGGTAATGGGGAAGCCTATTTGGAGAGATTGGACACTCTGGACGCTACCAAGAACAGTCTCCTGGATAGTTACAATAGCGTGTTCAGTGCAATGAAGACCAAGGATGATGATGCGCCGAATAATTTCAGGGACATACCCATTTTTCCAGATAAACATGACCTGATAAACAATAAGAGACCATTTCTGAGGCCCAACATAGTGGAAGGACGCTACAATGACGCTGATCATTATTTGGATGTACAATTTCGACTACTACGGGAAGATTTCATTCGGCCTCTTCGAGAAGGTGAGACCAATTTTAAAGACCATATCTGCTCAAGAACGCTCCATTGTAAATCATCTTTACTTGCACACATCTAGGATGATTTTTTTTTTTTTGTTTTGAGAGAGGGGGCCAATGCTCTTTAACTTGTAGTCCATTCTACAGCCAAACACATCACTTTGAATGTCCTATTTCAGTGATTTTTTTTTATCACAATTTCTAAAGATTAAATTTGTGTGCTTGGTGCCAGATTAATTTGACAAGGCCCAAGTAGAGTCAGTTTGCATGTCTACTATAAGCCTATCCAAATCTAAGCAGACATGTGTAAGGGAAGAGGATTTTTAATGGGTGCTACCCATGTATGTGGGCCATATAGAAAAATTTTATTTTTATTTTTTTTTTGAAAAATATTCCTATAGGCATCAGCATGTACTTGGAACAGTTAAAAAACCCAGCTAAAAACCGTGAACGTTTGCAAGATATCAAAGTATACAAAAATGTCAAATTATGTAAGATCATTTTGACGAACGAAGGGGTAGTTCATGGTGTTACATTTGACCAGCTGCGCAATGTCCGCTGGGAATCCAGCAAGCGCCTTATATATGGCGCCCTTGTCTGTTTGACTTTTGACAACTTTGAAACTGTGTATTTCGGAACCGTATCGGATCGTGACATTGAAAAACTCAAAGAAGGCTATGTGGGAATTAAATTTGAAAATCAAGATGAAATTATTGATGTAAAGTCTGAAACGTTCACCATGGTTGAAACGGAAGCCTATTTTGAAGCAAGTCGCCACGTATTAAGCGCCTTGCAAAATATAGAGGAGTCAAATTTTCCAATGAAAGAGTATATTGTGGAGTTGAGAAAGAAAGTGGAGAAGCCTGAGTACTTGAAAGATAATACAGTCTATTGTATGAGGACCCTGGTTCATATGGATCGTTCTGAAGATATATGTCTTCAAGCTAAAATTAAAGTAAACTTAAAGGTGAGCGAAAAATATTTATTTTCATAGATAGAGCGTTTAACCAAAACACAATGGTTAGTTTTCTGAAGTATATCCCAAGCTTTAGCAAGCGATTAAGATAAGGGTTAATTTGCTGATCCATTGCAAATTTACTCTTCATGCTCCTGATCTGCGTTTTTCAAATCCCCTTTAAAGTCGCCTTCTTTTCTAACTTAGCAGACGACGTTGTACTAAACAAACCAAAGCTAGGCTGCGTGCGTAAGGGAAAAGCATTTTAGAGATAGGGCCTTTAATATTCTCATTATTAATATAATGGGCAGGATGTTTGGAACTTCATTACACCCATTTCCTTAGTTGAAGTATGAAACCATGGTTAGTTATTTTATCAACAGGTTAGAGAAAGTAATCATTTAGCCTAGGGCAGCCAAAGGCAGGATGTATAAGAGGAAAACTGCCTACAATTTTACCCACGAGCGTCTCTAGACAGCACCCTAGTTTTTGCTGGATTGGACCAATGTGGGTGGAACAGGGGCGTAGCTGTTGAAGCATGACTAACTGGGAGCCCGGACCACGTAGAAGGTGGCCTGCCCACTAGTCTGTGACCGGTTGGTCGCTCTTGTAAAGGGAGCACCTGATAAGGTGTGACTCACGGCAGAACTTGTCTAAGCATATGGGAATAATAAAGTATTTGTTAATAATTATTTGAAAGAAGAAACTCATGGCGTGATCAAAAAGTAAACTTTATTTTACGTAAAAATAGTAGAGAGCTTTCGGTCTTAACACGGTTTAAAGGACCATTTTCAATTTGGCTTCTCATTGAAAAGGGTCAGTTCCTTTTGGTGACGACTCTAGATGCAGGTAAATGATGTAAAACATGCTGCGTCAAAAAGTTAATGCTGTAAAAACAAATACAGTAAGTCCTAGGATTATTAACAATGAGCACCTATCTTAGTAGACAATGATGAATAACGAAAGATGGCGTCCGTAAACCACCTCTAATGCCAAGCAGTGGGGTCATTCAATGCCAATTCGACCGAAGGCCCCCACGTCTACAATTTAGATTTTGGTGAAACTTTAACCACTTATAATTTTGACGTTTTTAATAGGATAGCCAAATTTTTAGCTCAAAAGTCAAAGTAATTTTCGAGAAACAATTTTTGAAAATTCCGTGTGAGGGCATCAAAATTTCTTTACCCCCAAACCTGGAGATTTTAATGAAGGATATCTTAAGATTAGTTAGTATTGTACTCTTGCAATTTTTTTGACACTCATACTAGCGCTATAGTGATTAATGATATAGCCACAAAATTCGGTAAACTTGTCCTAAAATCGCAGGTTTTTCACTGGTCAATCAAACAGCCAAGAAAAAACTTTCAATATAGCAGACAATTGAGTAGTTAAACATAAAAAACCTATGGAAAGTGTAATTAAAGAGCTGCCAGTTGTTTTGTTTATCTTTAAAACTGATACTCTGGTTGACTACGACCAGTTCAGATCTTTGCATAATGTTAAACAATAACATCTTGGAGCTCTTCGGCTCATTCAACGGAATTGTTTATGTACCATTCCTTGTCATATGTGCAGGATGGCAATCGTGAGCAACATTTATGCATTTATTTCAGAATCGGAACAAGTTTTAAAAATTGAGCGTCAGCAGTAATTTATTTCGCGTTTCCAGCCAAGATGAATGTTGCAAAAGATTGCCATCCTGCAGCTATGAAAAGGAATGGTACATACACAATATCGCTGAATGAGCCGAAGAGCACCAAGATGTTTTAGTCAACTTTGAGCAATGATCTGAACTCAACTTGTGCTGGTTCCATTTCAAATCATACTGGTTGTAGTCAACCCAAGTATCGATTTTGAATATATACATACCTTTCAACCCTCAAGATCTTAAGAAAACGTTTTGTAAATTTTTAAATAATTAAAAAAAAAAAAAAAATTGGTGGAAGCTAACACTTTTCAACGTAACAGCACCTTACTCTCAGCGTTAAAGACTTCTTCCAGAAGCGAGTTGCAATGCTCAATAATGCTGCAAATATCGTTAAACCCACCCGAGCTTTTACTTCTAAGAGTTTTTGATAATGTACCCTAGTTAAATCTTGTTAAAAAATTAAAGCAGCAACCTTCCTCTTTCTAGCTGCAGGGTCACTCTACCAATTGAGGTACTGTCCCACTTTCAGCACTGCCTCTTTACCAACTGACCAACCATAGCTACAAGAATCAAAGCCTTACTAAGCCGAAGACTAAGGCTTAGATTTCGTGATCTCAATTGCTAGAGTGGCAACACAGATTAGTGGGTTAAAAGTAGTGGGATAAAACCCCTTATGTGAAAAAAAATACATGGCTGGTTTCATTATAAACGTATGTTGGATGCTTACCAACCCAAAAAATATCTGGCTATTACTTAAATTTACATAATGAAGGATATGTACACCAGACATATAAGAACAAAAATTGATTTAACAAAGTTTACCCCCTAACTCATTGTCTATCTATAGGTTAGCAGTTTTGATTTAACTTGCCCATGCCATATGATGTCAAAACAAGTTCCAGTTCTCCTGTTCGACAATAGCACATGGATGACGGAAAAAGATTTTGATCTAGATCCCTCTCAATACCAAGCTTTAAAATCTGCCCTAACTCAAAAGTTGAGTATCATACAAGGGCCACCAGGTACTGGCAAGACTTATGTTGGATTGAAAATAATGAGAGCTTTGCTGCACAATCAAAAGATTTGGAACGAATCAGATGAAGGAAAGAATCCTATTTTGGTAGGAGATGGTTTTTTCTAATACAGAGAAATAATAATCATTATTTAATATCATATCCATACAGATTGTGTGCTATACCAATCATGCCTTAGACCAGTTCCTAGAAGGTGTTTTAAAAGAAACTGATCAAATAGTTCGCATGGGTGGTAGAAGCAATAGTGAAGTATTGAAACCCTATACGATGAATAACCTGAAACGAGTTTACTCCCGTAACTTACCTGGGGGTAACCAAATGGGGCGACATTTTCACAGTATGAAAACCGAATTGGAACACATTTTGCAGACTATTAAAGCCAAAGAACACCAACTGAAATTGATCAACAAGGAAGTTCTGTCTGAAGTGGATTTAATGGAAGACATGGATGAAATTCATTACGCTAGTTTTCTCTCCGATGCTCCAAAATTTTTAAAACTATCGTTTAAACATCTTGGCGATATAATGCAGTTTTGGTTGGGCCTTAAAATTCCACCACACCTGAAAAATGTTCATGATGAGAATGATTTGATTGTGCTCGATGATCGGGAAATTGAAGTACCTGATTTTGTTGAGGATGCATATGAATCTGACCAAGAAATAGATAAAGAGGAAGAATTGTATTTGGATGCGGAAGATTATGAAGATATAATTGAAACTGCTGCAACAGCAGAAAATGTGTGAGTTACTTAACTATATATTTAGAAAAGATAAGGAAATAATGAAAATCAAATTCTGCATGATAAAATATTAACAAAATAACCTTTTTAATGTTTAATTTTATTTACTAGAGTTTTTTTTTTTTTTTTAATATCATGGCTTGCCCATCTCTCATGCCATAGAAAAAACTCTATCTTGGCTAGACCTATTCCGACTAGACAGCGTGTATATTTTAAAAATTCAAACCCAACTAAATTTTAGAAGTTATACATATCTGTTATTTTATAATCCCTATTCTTGTGGCAGGTTAAATAATGTTTCTGAGCCATAGCTTTATCTTCAGGTCATTATCGTAGATTAGGCTATAAAGCCTCGAAACGTGTTGGAAAGATATTTACTACTTAAATATCAGTGCCTCCTTGTGAACTGTCTAAAAATTACCAAAAATTCTATGGTTTTTCCTACTGTACCTTGCCAAGGCTGCTGGGGAAATGAACTTGGCCAATAAACTTCTTCTTTGCTCTAGTGAGCCGACCCTTGTTTTAAAACTTATAGAGTATACTTAAGTCTCATTCATACTTAAGAGCTAAATCGATTCTGAAACTGGTACGAAGCCTTTTTCATTTTTATCATTTTATTTTAAGATTTGTCCCCACGCCTCATAATTTTCAAAGCAGTTTGAAATTGCTTCCTGACCAACATGTCACATTGGTTTGATATCCACCTGTTTAGGTATATGTATGAACTAGGCTTAAATGTTGGATATATTTGACTGATGGGCACCTTAACAAATATGATCCATCCTTGTAGCAATCTTTCCACCTCTCCAACCCAATGTCACTTTTTGACTTAAGTCATACTTTATATCTGTTTTTACTATTCCATTACTTGTTCAAAGGGAGTTCCCTGTCTAATTTTTTCTCTATATGTACCTATGAGCCTTGACTTATTCCATTATGACAACTCCTCTTGAGCAGATGGTACAGTGAATTACCCCTGTTTAAGCTTCAATATCTTAAGGTTACATTGCCTTGTAGCCTTTTTTTTTTTCCAAACTTAAATTTCTACCAAAAATTATAATTTTGTAGAGCTTATAAAAATAATTAATTTATTAATCTAAGCAGGTTGCCAGATCCAGATAATTGGATGTACGATGATTATTCAGACGATGATGAGATTGATTACATCCAAGATCAACGTTTGGAAGATAGCGAGGAAAATAGAAATAACTTAGTCATTTCCATTAATGATTCTGAGTCTGATGAAGAAAATGATGGTGAATGGAAAACTCAAGGTGGAAAAAAACAACGTCAAAAGTTCTTGATGTCCAAACTAAAGTCCTCCAATGTTTTATCTGAAAATGAACTATTAACGAGACGGAATATATGGAGTTTGGCAATGGATGATAGATGGAGGTTGTACAAAACATGGTCTGATAAATTCAAGACTAATATCCAAATCAAGATTAATACCCTGAAAAAAGAGTATGAAAGAAAACTCACCACTATTGGTGAAGCTAAAACTGAGGAAGAAATTATAGTGGCAAAATCAGCTTTGGTCATTGGTATGACTACCACTGGAGCGGCAAAATATCGGCACTTAATTAATAGCATTCGTTCGAAAATCGTCATAGTGGAAGAGGCCGCCGAAATTCTTGAAGCCCAAATTTTGACTTCATTGAGTAAATACACACGGCACTTAATTCTCATTGGTGACCATCAACAACTAAGACCCAATCCTGTAGTTTACGAATTGGCCAAGAAATACAATCTGGAAATATCGTTGTTTGAAAGGCTAATTAATAACGGAATACCCTTTGTCCGATTGGGTATACAACACAGGATGAAACCGGACATATCAAGGTTGTTAGTACCTCACATATACCAAAACCTTCAGGACCACCAGTCCGTTTTTGAGTACGAGGAGATAACTGGTTTTGAGAAGAGTGTATATTTTGTCTCCCATAAACATCACGAAATCAAAGAGGCTGATAGCACGTCTCGCGTCAACACCCATGAAGCTCAGTTCCTGGTCTCATTGTGCAGGTATATTTTGCAGCAGGGTTACCAACCAGGCCAAATTACTATCTTAACAACGTACTTGGGTCAACTATTCACGATTAAACGTCTGTTAACTGGGTCGTTGAAAGAGGTTCGAGCTACCGTCGTAGACAATTACCAGGGCGAAGAGAACGACATCATCTTAATATCATTCGTACGAAGTAACGAAGACGGTACAATCGGATTCCTAAAAACTGAGAACAGAGTTTGCGTCGCTCTATCCCGTGCAAAAAAGTGTCTGTTCTGCATTGGTAACTTTGAATTATTCGCAGAAAAAAGCAATTTATGGATTAAGATTACTGCAGAGTTGACAAAAAGCTTCGCGATTGGCCAGAGACTAACGCTCAAATGTAAGAACCACCAAAATTTGGTTGAAGTTGCTTCTTCCTACGATTTCAACCAAGTGTCCGATGGAGGCTGTCTGGAACCGTGTGACTTTCGCTTACCCTGCGGACATGTTTGTGACAAGAAATGTCACCCTCTGGATCAGGAGCATAAAGAAGTCAAATGCACTAAGCCATGCAGAAGATTAGTTTGCGATTTACAGCACAAGTGCCAAAAGAGATGCTACGAGGCGTGTGGTCTGTGTAATGTCCGGGTATGGAAAACAGTACCTAAATGTGGACACGAAACACAAATGCCATGTCACACAGACGAGAAGCAGTACATTTGCAAAGTAGAATGTCCAAAAACTTTATCGTGTGGCCATGAGTGTTCAAATTATTGTGGCGAGCCATGCTCCAGTTGCAGAGTATACGTCAATGTTATTGGTCCATGTTCCCACAACATGAGAGTTTTTTGCGTAGTTTCGAAGGATGATACACTACTGAAAGCTCTTTGTACCAGAAATTGTAACAAATTCCTACCATGTGGTCATAATTGTGACCAAAAATGTGGAAAACCCTGTCAAAGCAAATGCTCCGTTGATATCGAAGTTCAATTAGATTGTGGGCATAAGATACTGGCGCCTTGCTACAAATCGAAGGATGCTTCAGCTTTGCGTGATAGCTGCATGGCCAAATGTAATACCATTCTCAAATGCGACCATACTTGCTCCGGAACCTGTGGGAAATGTTTTCAAGGAAGACTTCACATCCCTTGCAATAGGTATTTTTTTTTATTATTATTAGGAGTGGGGCGGTCGGATAAATCCAGCCATGCACTTCGACTAGTAGTCCATTGTGCAACCCCAGACAGTGCAAGACTTAAAAAAGTCCAGTTTCGTTGATGAAGCGAAGAATTTGCTTCATCGGGATATAGGTATTGGCAGTAGACCAAAACTTTGACCTAAAATTATAACTCGCTTCTGAATGGTTCATGAACCCACCTGAGTTTTCCTGTCGTTTGCGCTACAACCCAAACCTTCACTTCCTCTCTAGTCCGAGTTGGGTATTGTTAATATATCGTTTTAAGTTATTAGTTTTATTTAATAAATAGTTTTAACAATGTTTAATGATTGTAAGGTTCTTTCATTGTTTAAAATATCCAACAAGTGGTAGCAGAGCGTGGTTAACAGTGAATGTTGAACTTACATTATTTGATTTAGCCAACCGAGGCTTAATGATGGAACATAGGAAGTTTTGACAAGTCGTGTTTGAACTTTTGCGACCCCATAAACATTTTCGGAAATTCAAGCGTGAGAGAAATCCAAGATGGCGGGACGAGAAGCCACCTTTTATTCTGGGCAAGTTGAAACATTGAATTTGGAAAATTATAAAAATTGGAAGTACGAAATGGAGATGGTTTTGAGGGACAAAGGTTTATGGGAAATTGTAAACAAGACAGAAACTGAGCCAGCATCAACAGCGGAAGCAGATGTTAAGGCCAAGTATAATTTAAGAAAATCCAAGGCTTATTCAACAATTGCATTGGGAATAACTATTGATTTAAGAAGTATAATAGCAGAAGCTACAACAGCTAGTCAGGCGTGGGACAAGTTAAGGAGCGCTTTTCAACCGACGTCAAGGGCTCGAATCGGTGTTTTAAGAAAGGAATTTTGTACAATTGAATATAAAGAAGGTGAAAGTATGCCATCATTTATAGTATCAAGAATCAGTTAACAGAAGCTGGTGAAACTATAGTGGAGAAAGACATAGCCTATCAATTGATATCATCATTACCCGAAATTTATGAACCTTTAGTCCAACAGATTTATCAATTTACAGACAGAGTTTACACCAACAAATATAAAACAGAAGCTTATTGGAGAGTACGGCAGACAGATTGAAAAGAATCGTATATCAGAAAATCGCGCCGCTGCTGACGTTTTAATGGCTCAAGCTAAAAGCCAACGGGGAAGAGAAGAAGGAAGTAAGAGTTGGAGATCTCAACCAACTGGATACCGAGATAATCAAGAGATTTTTCCAAGGCACATGTTTTAATTGCTAAAAACGTGGGCACAAATCTTCCGAATGTACGAAACCATCGGCGAACGATAACCAAAGAGAAGGTCACGATATGAGAGAAACTAGAGACTGAAGAGAAAGGAAGGATATAAGATATCTGAAAGATCAAAGGGAGAAACGAGATTTCAGAGATCAGCAAGGAAGGAAAAAGCAAGAGAAACATTGCCTATTTGCATCTGCCTTGGTATCATCGACAACAACAACGAATGATGATTGGATAATCGACTCAGCGGCCACACAACACTTCTGTAATCGGCGTGAGTGGTTTTCTACTTATAATGCATTAGAAGCTGAGGCAACATGTGGCGAGGGGAAATCTCAAATTAAAGGAGTTGGAGATATTAGAATTCAAGTCAGCGGAAAAACTGGAGAGATGATAAGGCTTACGAAAGTAGTTCATACACCTGTGACCTGGCATGAGACGCAACTTGATCTCTGGACGAATAATTGATCAATCGGGCTACAAAGGAATTACAGTAAATTTGAAATTTACCGCTTACGACAGAAATGGCGATTACGCGTTTGAAGCAAAATTAACAAAAGACAATTTCTATACGCTACAAGACGCTGAAGTAATAACAAAAGAAGAATCAATTAATGAACTTCACGAATATAATTCATATATCAACGAATACCGTCGATTTATGGCATAAACGTCTCAGTCACGTAAACGAGGCAGATTTGAATTTCATGGCAAAGAACCAAATGTTACACGGACTACGCCAAATCCAAGGAGAGCTATATACATGTATATCCTGCAGATTGAGCAAGAGCGTAAAACAAAGTCATCCAAATATAGGCGAAATTAAAAGTAAATAACTTCAGGAGCTTGTTCATTCATTGGGGACCAGCCCGCATTACATCGGCAGGGGGAGCGAGTTATTATATAACATTTATCGATGACTACAGTAGATATATTTGGATTTACACTATGCATAAGAAGAATGAAGCTTTCGCATGCTTTGAGAAATTTAAACGGCTCGTTTAAAACAGAAGCAACAAGAAAATTAAAAGTCATAGAACTGATA